>OU342746.1:256825609-257308141 GCA_910589775.1 Avena eriantha
ACGTTTTCTCATCTTCAGCTATGCGTCCTTGTCGAAGTTCTTGAAGAGCATCCCAATAAGAAGGCAAAAGGAAGCCCACCCACCGTTGGGCATTTCGGGGAGCAGTTGTTCCCAACCCACTTCGTCAAGGTGTTGGTGGCACCAAGGTTAGGGTATCTTCCTATCTCTAAGGCCTCAGGACATTTTTAGGGTTGATGCCTGCAAAGATCACCGTAAGGACCTCAACTGGATGTCAATGGGAGATGAACCTAAAGGAATGGAAAAGCATTCATCGAGGAGGGCTGGCCATAGTTCACCATTTGTTGAACAAGGGAGGGGTCTCGAAGGACCCTGAAGCAGCATCCATTTAAAGTGGTGGGTGCAAATTTTCATACAGGTCCTTGAAAAAAACTAGATCTAGGGAAAAGCCCTATATAATTACGATAAGGACCATAGGGGGAAACTTAAAAACGCAATCCAGCCCATGGCCTTCTCCACTGACGATGGCAAGCCAACTCCGGCTGTCCAACCACCACCGGGGATGAACCACTTGGTGGGAGAAAGACGGGGCATGCCAGAAAGGGTCACCAGAAAGGGCCTCCATCTTGTAGGTAGCATCGAAGCATCTCTGCCATATGAAAAAGTCGATGACTCGACCGCAGATCACGCTGGCAAACTCGGCCGCCATGTGGTGTTCCTAAAATTGTTGCACGAACCATTGCCACCACCTCCTAGAATGAAGATCAACAGCAGCAGCAGGCTCCCCTTGCCACCGAGGTCAGCCAGGGGAAAATCAACAACTCCTTTGCTCCATTGAGGGAAATGACAGAAACACACGAGCTTATTGATCGAGGTGATCCAACTGCAACTCAGCACGCTGGCTCCCACCACCGGAGTAGCATGTGAGAGATCCGTCCGCAACCTCCTGGCACCACTCGCCCACACCAGAGAGTAGCTCGAGGGCGCGAAGCTTCGCTCCAGGACACCAGATGCAGTTCTCTACCCCCTGTCGCCATAGCCGACCATCGAGAGGACTAGAACTGGCTGCTGCCAGCCAAGCCTTGCCCTAGACGTAGGTTCATTCCAAGTAGCAGTGGTTTCCGCCGCCGTCATCTGCCCATTCCGAGCAGCATCAAGTAGACAAAGAACCCTAGGCAGCTGGAGATCTTCCTACACAATTCTGGAGCTCCACTACCATCTACGGGCATCCTGCCCAACTCTGGCAACACGTCGCAACACCTACCTAGACTACCGCCACCAGCACCACCCCTCCACAATCTCTCACCAGCAACACCGACGAGAGAGGATTCGGTTTGGCCTGGGGCCACACGAGAGGAAGCTCAGAACTGTAGCAGAGGGAAAGGGAGGAGACAAAGAACTGACTTCTTCATTGCGCATGGTTTTTAGCTTGGCTACTTCCTCTTCTTCAAGGAGAATCTCAAGGAGTACAAAAAGGACCAAAGTGGGTGGTAACCTTTCTCGACCCCCTTTTCCTCTGGTCTGTACCTGCGAGAGAGCCGAGCGCGCCAGCCTGATCTGATGCCGAGCTCACCGGTGTCGCCGGTTGAGCGAGGTGGAGGAGAGTTGCCGGCGTCCCCTCTGTACATAGTAGTAGTAGGTGGTTGGCCTCATGCCGGTCGTTAGCTTCGCATCGAAGGGCGCTCCGCCGTGATTCTCCGGCCAGATCCGGCGGCGGTGGACCACTCCTCTATGACCTGCCAGTGCAGTGGTGCTGTGGAGGTTGAGGGATGCCAGTGCCCATAATAAGGCCTCTTGTCAACACCCGGATTTTTAATCCCAGATGCCTGTTATGTCATTCATCGCAATCCCAGGATTACCATTTTTGCGAGACATAACATATTGGATATCACAGTACATCATCCATTACAAACCATACATAAGGTCTTACACAAATAAGGATCTCCTGATCCAGTCTTAATACAACAAGCAGCGGAAATAAAAGATAAGCGTAGCGGTGGGGTCCATCTTCAGGGGCACAGGCAATGCTGACGAAGGTAGATAGTGCTAGTTATCATAGCCGTCCTGCTGGCCATCATCTTGGTAGTCTCCTTCATAGTCTGGCCATGAGAATAGCCAGGGACAAAAGTCATGAGTACTCTTTAAGTACTCGCAAACTACCACTAACAAGTAGTATAGATTCTAAGTTAAAGTCATAACTCTAAGTTTAACTATAAAGTTAAGTTTGAAACCTAAGCTGAGTTCAGAAGCAAAGAAAGATAAAATAAAGTTCTAGAATCACTTAAGTTGGGAAGCTAGTGTCATAATCACAACCCTGTTGTGGTCAAGTCAAGATTCATCATTCATTTCATAAGTTATTTTGAAAACATCTGACAACGAAACAGTATGGCCATTCCAACAGTCCATAACCATGGACGCGACTATTCGAATAGTTTGACACTCTGCAGAGGTGGTACACTTCCATCACAAGATTCGATACATCTGTCAGGGATAACCCTGAATCATCATACTTAGTATGCAGATAATCAAACATAACCTTTCCTTTACACACCCTAGTATAATCACCTCTCCTATGAGCATGGCCTCCCAACCATGGCCATCTGTCATCTTGGGCACTGCATAGGTGGACAACATTGAGAGGTAGGCTCAACTCAAACCTCTCCCGCGAGGGAACTAATACTAATGCATATAAACTTCTGGCTAAGCCTTACCCAATTCCGGTAATGTGGTTGTACGATAAATTTGGAATTGTATCGTATCCGAATCCAACCATCAGTTTTATAAAAGGGTTAAAGCTCATGCCTTAACATGTTCATCATCATAAACCATTTGTGTTTCTCAACACATGTCAAAACATCTCAATAGAATGACTCATCATTCTAAGATTTTCATAATCCATTTTCACCAAGTTTTCCCATCTAAAGTGACTCAAGTTGTTATCTACTCTAAACTACTAAGTTAAGAGTGTTCACTAAGGTGGAAAATGATGGGATCAATCTCATGCCATAGAATGACATCTAAAGGGTTCCATATAGGTCAAGTTTTATACCCTTTATGCTACCTTCTAAACAAATAATGAACTTTATGTAAAGTAAAGGAAGTAAAGCTTGAAAAAATAATACTTGGGGTAGGTAAATGGTCAAAGTGGTATAATCAAAGCATGCCTAATGCATTTGCTTAGATTATCTAGCATGCAAGGGTTAGCTTGCATTGTTAATGGTGGCTTGCCTTGGTTGGTGCAGTGGTTGAAGTTTTCTTCTTCTTCTTCTTGGTAGAACTCCTCCTCCTAGTAGACTGGGTTGGTACTATCGTCTATAAATACATACGGAGTACACAATCACCAAACAATACTTAACTAGTCTAATTAGCACTTTAAGGCATATAGGTGATGATCTATTATCATCACAAGTATCACAAGTTTTATCAACTAGTTTCCTTCTTTTTATTTTAGAAATGTAATTTCTACTCATTGAAAATTTAACTAAGATTTAATATTCACCACTTACAATATGGGATCATGTGGACGCATGTCATCACCACACATTCTAACATGTGGGAATGTGATTTAAAGGTTGCATCATAACTACTTTGGTTTAAGTTCATTATTTAATGATTTAAAGTGACTAGAAATGCCTATATAGCATTATTTTGGTACTAGTCCAAAGTCACTACATGTAAACCTTAATATTATTACATATTCAGATAGGTATGGTGAAATGTGATTTTTGAGAGTTGGAATCAACTCAAAAGCTATCTTGGTTGATTTTATAAAAATGTTGCAAGGTGCAAATGCTTCTGTGTTATTATTTTTACTAGGAGAGATCTCTAACTCTAATTGAATTAAAACCAACGGGCTTGGGTAGATCTCTGCAGTAGCTTTATAAAAAAATTGGAATCACTCCATTTCGATTTATAAATCTATCTGAATTGAATTTTAAACTAGGGGACAGAAATAGGTTTAAACTAAAAAAATCCTAATTCAAACTAAATGGGTCGCACGGGAACGCTAACGGGCCGGCCTAGTGTCACTCCACGGCGTGGGGCTCAGCTGACAGGGGGGTCCACCGGTCAGCGGCTCATAACGCACGAAGCGGTACGGGGCGATATGGGTCGTTGGATTAGAATGGACATCAACGACTGGGGATCGTCGTCGACGACGAACTGGTCACCGGCGAACTCTAACCCTAGCGGCTCGGTGGGGGTGCTCAGGGGGGCATACTAGGGCTCCAGCGACGACGGCGAGGCGGGCAAATGGACTGGTAGACGACGGCGAGCTCAGGGACGGTCGAGGCAGCTCCGGGGGTGGTCGCAATCAGCAACGCCCTTCTCCTCTAGAGGCAGCCTGCTCTAGTGCAATTCCAGCGAACTGCTGCTCGCCTTGCTCCGGCTAGAGGCGTGGGACGGTTAGTGAGGTGAGGGGAGGTGAGTGGTGTGTCGAATGGGGCTGGGGGTGGTCTCCTTTTATAGGCTCGACGACGGGACAGCGCGGCATGGCCAGGCGATGGTGGCGACATGGCTACGGGCTGCTAGCGGCATGGCTGCGGGTGGCGATCGACGCGCGGTCTCCTGACGGTGCTCTAGGGCTTTAATGCGGGCTTAGGGACGGTGGTATGCGGTCGGGCGGTGCTGGTGCTCTGAGCGGCAGAGGCGGCGGTGTCCACAGCGATCGGTGGTTGTGGTGCGTTGGGCGGCGAACGGGCATGTCCGGCGTGCTCCCTGGGTCGTGGCGAAACGGTGGGCGCGGGCTGCGGTCGAGCGGCGGCTTGTGCACGCGTGTCGGGCGCGGCGCTCTGGCGCATGCTCGGCATGGCGCAGACAGGCAGTGCGCGGCGCTTCCTCGGTGGTCCACGCTCTGGCTTGGCTCGGGGAGGGGACAGCGGGTGGCGGTGAGGTCCTGGCTAGCTCGTAGACAAGGTGAGAGAGAGGGGGACGGTCTACTACGGCGGTAACCAAGTTGGCTGGCGAGTTGGTGCTCGGCATGGCTTGGCCTTGCCACTAGGGGTAGGAGATGGGTTGGTTAGGCCTTGGTTTGACCAAGAGGGGACAAAGGGATTAAATGGGGATCATTTGGAGGTAAAACCCTGTTGTAAACAGTGAGCTAGCTATTAGTGTTTGATTCTGTCTGCCATGTGTTTGATGAAACGACCGCAAGAACTTTCTTTTTGAATTTTGAAAAGATTTTTGGTGGGTGTGCTAGTACTAAGCTTGAGACTCTGTGGGTGCTTGGGTTTTGAAAATTGAGCTTGTTTGAGTGGTTTTTGAAATAGTGGGATCTTCCCATATGAAATAGATTCAATTTTAAACTGCCATTTAAAATTAGGGTTTGAATGTGTTTAGCAGATCACAAAGTGGGCCTTGGTACATCATTATGTGTACTAGCAAGGGGTGCAAAGATCCACAATTTTTTCTGTTAGGTTTTGAGTTCTCGGAATAGCCAAAGTAGGGATGGTAGTTAATTTGGCAAAAATGACCATTCACTTCTTTTATTCATTTTGATTTGTTTTTCTTTGGGAAATGTTTGGGAATGATTTAGATGATGTTTATTTCACCTAAGAATCATTTTACAAGCAATGGATCACAGAACCATGGCAATTCAAATCAACTCCTAATTAAATGCACATACACATGAATGCTTTAATAATTTTAATTGGAAAAGTTTTTGTTAACCCCAATTTTGATGATTTGGATCTTAATAACCTTGGATTAAAGTTTTGGAATGTTACACCTCTCCAGGCGGTGCTCTGGGCGTGGTTGTCGCCCGCCCCTTTGGTCGGTCGTGGTAGCGAGGGATGCGGATTTGGTGTCGGCGGCCGACCCGACCTTGCGCTTGTGTGCTCATCTACCCCAACTACTCTTGCACGGTGGCTAGCGGTGGTCCTCGCCCTTCTCCGGTGAGGCCCTTTGGTGGGGTCTCACGGTGAGTTGGGGATTGACCGGGAGCTGTTCCAATATGTGTTGCGGTTCTTCTCTCCAGGGCTCATTGCTGCTGCTTCTCTCTTGCTAGCCGGCCTTGGTGGCGAGGGTATGGGGGATTTGTGCAGGGATGGTTCCTCGATCTGTTGGCGTGGGCTTGCTGCCACTTCTCCGTCCGGCCGTGGTGGCGAGGGGAGGGGTGGAGTTGAGTCTGTGTTCTCCAGCTCCGTGGAGTTGAAGGTCTTTGCCTCAGTGGTGCTATGGTGTTGTGCTGTTTGGAGCATTTGTCCGACTTGTATTGGTGGCTTGTGCCATCTCGGCGTTTGGACTTTATGGCAGTTGGGCTATCGCTCCGCCGTCGCTCTTCCTCTGTGCCGGTGCTCGTCGCTTCCTCTACTCCAAGTGGTCCGTCCCCAGAGTTTTGGAGGTGGCCGGAAGCGGAGGTTCTTCTCACTGGTTCGAGTGTGGTCAAGCCCTCTTCTCAGACCTCGATGATGGCTTCGCCTTTGAGGTCGCCGGCGATGGTGGCAGAGACACCTAGGGCTGGATTATGTTTCTTTCTCTTCTTTTGAGGTGTTTTCTATTTTGTGGAGGCCCTTTTCTTCGAATTCAGGTCCTTTTGCGAGTGTTGTACTAGGCTTCCTTGTAATTTTTACCTGCCACCCTTGTATTCTGCAGCTTATAAAATTTGGGTGCCTTGCACCCTTTGACCGTTCAAAAAAAGGAGTACAAAGTAGTCATCTTCGACCACTCTTGCTGCGAGGTGGTCAGATAGTGCCTTAAGCACCCCGATGACATGGCGAAGGTCATCAAACTGGACGAGGAGTGACTGGTTGGTGGTTAGGTGTAGGATTTGAAAAACTTCCTATTATGATGGTACTATATGTCGTTCTTAAACTGTGTGTCCTTGATACTATATCCCGTGCTTGTGTTAGTAACTACGGTACTCTATCTATGTGTCTAGTGGTATTCATGTTCTGATTCTATTATTCGTAATGATCATGTTCCTCTTCTTCTATTCTTCTTCATGTTCATTTTGTTCATGCTCTTTTGTGTCCGGTAACTTCACCACACTAGAGAAGAGGTTACCACAATGGACATCGGTGAACAATCAAACATATCAAGCCTTGCACGCTGGTGGCAATGTGTCCAAACAAACACACCTTCTCTGGAGATGGTCAACCGTTTGTGTCCACAAGCAACCGAACAAATTAAAAAAAAAGATTTTTCACATGCTTTTGCATGACCATGTCCTCCGGTGAGTGTCCTAGGGAGCTCAAAATTTGCGGCAGGCAACCAAACGAGTCCAATAGGTCGAAGGTTCCTACCACAACACGTCTCCTCTGGCTCCCAGCCTGCCATGTGACATCCACGACATAGGGATTACTAGGAAAAATATACGTGCGCTACTACAGGTTAATAACTTTATTTAATTTAGCTATTTGGAAAATCTTACCCAAAACTCCACTATCTTTCTGTGTGTACTCCACCAACACTCAAAAGAACCTCGGCAATGCAACACCCCTTTCAGATGTGTGCAGCCTCCATGTGCTCCATCTTCCACCCGTACATGGCTTTACCCTAGGCTCTGTCCCTTTTCTCACGGCACTAGCTTGTTATCGTGGGTCTGCCGCCTTACCAGGTTGACCAAGCTTTACCTCCACGTACGGTCCAGTGCACTGAGCTCTGAGCTTGTTATCGATGCTACCATGTCAGTGAGCTCTGAGCTTGTACTCTACGTAGTTACTGACAAAGACCGGCTCCATCTCTCACCGGTTGACAAGAAGTGGGGTAGCTCTTGTTGCACTTGTGGTTGCATAACATACTCATGCCATTCAACTTCGTTGTGTCGTTGAACACGTTGTGCTTCCGCGTCCGTGATTTCGATCGAGACCTTGGTTGCGGCAGTTTGCGAGTTATAAGAACGACCCGTTAGCAAAGACGACAACAAATTTCACACTATTAATTGATAAAAATAAAACAATAAAAATTTAGACTTGAGCTAGATTTGCTATAAAAAAGTCTGGCAGACTTCAGCTAGTTATCTTTGGTTAAAAATTGTAGGAATTTGTGGCTTGCAATATTTTATATCTGCACTACATTGTTATACTCCCGAAATCAAAACCTCGATGCGGAAGTATTCATAAAAATAACAGGAAATAATTGATGTGGAATTGTACTTAAGGAAATATACTTAAGGAAGCCGGTACGGCTATACTGGAATACAGTATATATGAATATGCTGAAATTATACCCAGAAACAGTATAGAGTGGAATGCCAAGTTGTCCGTAGGATTGGCTCTATGGATTGTTAAAGCTGCGAGTTTGATTTTAAATTCAAACTCGGCGCACGACTCACACGTGCGTGTTGGTCCCTAATTGATTAACAGTATTAGGCTCGGTATAACTGTTAACGATTGTGGTTGGTTTAACAAGTCACGAGTCCTAACTGGAAACAGATAAAAATATCTGAAACTTGGAGTCTATATAAAGGTCCCGTCCTCTAGCCTCAATATGATTTTGTAAGCGGTACCACCGATAAGACAGAGAAATAGAGGGTAGGCCGACTAGCTCCAAATCCTAGATTTCTTACATCGCGCCGCTTCAAAATTCTCGTCGACCCAGGGATCTCTACTCCGTATGTCATTGCGCTGGTCCTCTCCAAGCGATCGATCGTACCTGCGCATGATCCGCCCCGCGTGGTTTTTGCTGTCGGAGGGAGTAGCATACTTGAAGTCTGGACATGGAATAGTATTTTGTCCTCCTGGTTTCAAATTGTCGAGCTGGCAAATATGTATGGACAATATTTCTAAGCTGCTCAGTGTTTATGATTCACGGTTTGGAATGGACTAAATGTTATCAATACTCCAAACTTGAAAAGCTTGGTTCTTTAGCTGGTAAATATGAGAATGAACAAATTATGTGGAACATTATGCATAATCTGGAAAATCATTTTCATGAAGGCTTATTTTTATTGGGCATCATTTGATTTCGGAGGAAATTGGACCACACTCCGAGGAATTGGAATTAAGCTCCTTGGTCATATGGATTTCATTTTGTCTCTAATTTTTTTTTGGGTATTTACTTATGGATACTCCCACTAGAGGCTAATTATTTTCCCTTCATGTTTGCACTTGATATTGCTTATTTCTATGTTTTACAATACAAGTCGTAAGGTCTTTGTTGTATATTATGGAAATCTCATACTGAAGTGAAAAATCAGTTCATCAAAGGATTTAAAGGTTTGATGACTGATTAGTGGGGGAAGTACACTTCAGGAATATTATTAATTGAAATTTATATAAAGATTATGAAATTTATTCACCGCTGTAATATGGTGTATACTCCATAGTTGAATGGAGGAATATAACACTTAGTTCTTCTTATGATTATTGGAAAAGCAATACATACTACTATTTGTTCTATAAATTTTCATCTTTTACAGTCACTATTTATGTTTTGTTGACCGGAGGAAGGTATTTTATTCATATTTTAGTAGTATGGATCGGAATTGTTATTTCTACATAGCACACCAGCTATTATTTTATTGAATTTACTAGTGGATCAAATGGTTTCACTTTTGATCTAGGAAAGGAATCATGGTGGGAAGTAGAAATACAATATATTTTAACAAGGTTGGAATTACTAGCACTCATACCGCACCATAGTCTCATGCGAAATACTATTATACACAAGTCAAACTCCCAACACTAACATGCTTAGGAAAAGTGGGAGGAATCAGCATGAATTATCATATCTATGTTATTGTTTTCTTTTGTGGAAGTAACTCTAAATTTTAGAGGAACGCTAATCTCAGATGAATCACTTGAAATTGTTACAAATGTCAACCATGGGCGGAATCATTGCAGGAAGAGATACACTCAATGAGGAAGAATAAAAGTTTGGGAACTTGTTAATTTATCAAACAACCTCAAGCCTATAGGTAGTAAGTGAAATTATTGACTGAGAAGTTTAATGTAACATGCTTAATGGAAATTACAATTCTAGGCTTGCTGTTAAATTCTTTACACAAAGGAAATATTTATACTTTGTGGAAACTATTTCTCCTATGGGAGTGTTTGCTTCTCTAGAATTTATAGAAAGTGGGAATAAAGACATGGTTTGCTAATTCAATAGATCAATTCTTGTTCATGGCACAAGCTTAACATCAATGGCATATCAGGTTATATGGTTTGCTTAATCCTGGAAGATGATCATATACAAAGGTTAGTGTGAATTGTTTTGTGTTATTACTATATGTGCTAACAATATTCTTATTGTTTATAAATATCACATTGATGGAAGTGAAAGCTTGGTTATCCTCTAAATTTCATATGAAAGGTATCTTCAAAGCTTCCTATGTGTTGGGAGTGGAATTATAAAGATAATATTTTGAAATGTTTTCTATGGAAGCTGTAAACCTGTCAAGTACCTTTGATAAAGGGAATTATACTCTGTGAGGAATTCTTTTTTAAACTCCTGAGAAAAAAGGAAGAATAATTGTTATCTAATAATTATTTTGGGACATTATTCGTGCGACCTAATCTTAGCCATGCCACTTAAACTATTACTATTTTGATTAGCATGGTAACTAAAACTTGCTGGAACTGTTAGCAAGGGTAAGGAGAAATCAGAAAATATTGCTGGAATCATCGGAAATTCTTATGGTATAATGTCAAGGAATCATGGATTATTCATTATATTTGACGGTCACAACTTTCAGCTGCACGCTTGGATATATTGATGTTGTTTTTGAAAAGAGAATCTCCATGAAAGGTAACATGTTTTTATGTTATTTTTTAATATTTCTTTTTGTAGGCCCTTATGGTCCTGAAAGGAAACAAGATTTAAAGGTTATTCTTTATGAAAGATGAATACTTTAATGCGCTTGAAGCATCAAACGAAGGTATGTAGTAAAGGAATTATGGTCGTGGAACATCACAACCTGTTACTTTGTGATAATATGACTCTAAAGGTCACAAGGTTTATATGCAACATGAATGTACCGAGAGAAAGAATTAACTTTGTTGGATAAAAATATTTTCAGGCAAGTGGGAGATATAGGAATTTGTGGCTTGCAATATTTTATATCTGCACTACATTGTTATACTCCCGGAATCAAAACCTCGATGCGGAAGTATTCATAGAAATAACAGGGAATAATTGATGTGGAATTGTACTTAAGGAAATATACTTAAGGAAGCCGGTACGGCTATACTGGAATACAGTATATATGAATATGCTGGAATTATACCCGAAAACAGTATAGAGTAGAATGCCAGGTTGTCCGTAGGATTGACTCTATGGATTGTTAAAGCCTGCAAGTTTGATTTTGAATTCAAACTCGGCGCACGACTCACACGTGCATGCTGGGACCTAATTGATTAACAATATTAGGCTCGGTAACTGACTGTTAACGATTATGGTTAGTTTAATAAGTCAGGAGTCCTAACTGGAAATAGATAGAATTATCTGGAACTTGAAGTCTATATAAAGGCCCCATCGTCTAGCCTCAATATGATTTTGTGAGCGACACCACTGATTGTTGGAAATATCCCTAGAGACAATAGTAGTAAGGACTATTATCATATTTCATATAGTTTATGATTAAGTTTTATATTATGCTATAACTGTATTGAGTGGAAACATCAATACACGTGTGATATACAAACAACCAGGGGTTTCTAGTGAAACTCTAGTCACTGGTTCATTGGTCAACAGATGATCAAGTTTCCTGATCATGTGGCATTTATGCCAGTTGGAAATGAGGTCATCTCATTCTAAGAATGAGATGATGAACCAATACCTAACCTAAACATCCTGACCCGATCATGTCATGAAGTTCAAGTTACGATGATTAGAAATGGATCCTCGTAGACTATTCCTTAGACCGTGAGGCTATATCAATCACTGTCTCCCGAGAGTGCTTAGATAGCATCAAACGCCATCTGGTAATACGGTGGTTATAAAGGTGTGTTCAGGTACTCGGAGGAAACCGTAGAGGCAATATATGTCAAGAGTAGGATTTGTCCGTCCATGTGACGGGAAGATACTCAAGGGCCCACTCGAAGAAGTTATATCCAATAGCTGCGCAGCGTGTGATTTGATCACGGAGATATCACTTGTCAGAACGAGTCAAGTAGCGTTGTTCAGTAACGAGATTGAACACGACATGGTGATGTCATTGATCAGATCTCGGGCAATGCAAGTATCGAGTGACAAAGGGAATAAGACACGACTGTCCCGGTTCAAACGACGAAAGATCTTTGTGGAACGCACATGGGTCAAATGGACATCCAGCTCCCTCTGTCGATCATTGGTGCGGGAGTGTCCCGATCATGTCTGGAGTGTTCCCGAACCATGGGGTATCACGCTTAAGGGCTTGGTGATGCTTAGAGAGTGTTTATAGGGTCGGTGGAATCGCCGAAGAGTTATAGAGAGAAAACCGGAAGCGTTTCGGTAAGTCTGGAGGATGTCCGGAGTAGAGGTGGAAGGTGTTCCATAGCCACGGAGGTTGAATAATATGTGAATGAATGTTAAATATTGATTTTATCATTTATTCATATTTATTTAATAAAGAGAAAATCAATTTAATGGTCAAAGGCTTAATGGGTCAATTTCCGGAGGGAGAGGCCTATTAGGGGAAAGGAGAAGGGCCAAGGGGGAGGCCGGTTGGGCCTAGCCCCCCCCCCCCCCACGCGGGGCCCACTAGGGTGGTCGGCGGCCACCCCTCCCCCTCCTCTCCTTTAGTCTCACCCCGGGACTTTGAGGGAGGTAGTACCTCCCCTCCCCTTATATATAGTGGGGGTATTTGGCCAAATTAAATACACCAATAATCAATAAACGTCTTCTCACTTTTGGGAGGACCTCCATTTGATATTTTCTCTCTCCCCCCCTCTCTCTCATGACCGTGGTCCCAAGTCTGGACTGCATGAGCGAGAGACGTCTTCACCGCGGAGCGCCGTCGCGCTGCGGGATTCGGATCGGGAGCTCTACTTCCGCAACTGCTGCTGGATCGGGGAAGCGGGAGTCATCGTCAGGCACCGGACATGTGTAACTCTCTGCGAGGTGTCGCACTTGAGGCACTCAAGTCGTTGGAGCTAAGGAGCATCACGACTTTGAGGTCGGCTTCGGCTCGTCTACATCAACCACGCTCTCCTGAGCGTTGACAACGCTTTTCGGTCTTCAGGGGTAAGTTCGCGAAAAGCCCATCCCGTTACTGTATTACTAATAGATAGGTCATGGAAGCTTCAGGGGTTCAGGGGCGTCGAGTAAAATTTATTATTTTTATACGCGGAACCCCTACAGTGGTATCAGAGCTAGATCTATGCGTAGTAATGCTAGTACGGGTAGAACACATGAGATGTAGCGTGTGTGCGTTGATCTTTTAGTTGTTACCCTCCCACGTGTACTTGTGCATACCGCAATAATGCTTGATGAAGCGCCCCCCAACCGACTTTACGCGTTCATTCGCGAGACTGGTCCACGCTTGACATACGGCTTGTACCGTATAAAGTGGCTTAGGGGGGTGTCTGTCTCTCTCGCATTAGTTGGTATGCCATTTGCAACGGAGGGCCCCGAAAGGGTGTAGTATAGACAACTACTTGATCAATGTTGTGCTGAAAGTTCGTAGGTAAGAACGGTTCTTGTGCGAAAGCCCATTCAGCCACGTAAAACATGCAAAGATAAAGTAGAGGCGTCTAACTTTGTTTTGCAGGGGGCGTTGCTTTGTGATATGGTTGTGGCAAAGGTAAAGTGATTACCTTTTGTTTCATAGTAGTAGATAGTCACGGAGGTGATGGACTACCACGCCGGAATGACACCGGTACCCTGGTGTCTACGGTGCCGGAACCCTGGCGCCGGAACCCGGTGATGGCGGATGGAGATCACGACGTGAAGGACCATATCACATAGCATTTACATTCAATGTTATTGTTTGTATGTCTTATTGTGTGCTAGTATTAGATACTCAACGGTAGCCTAATAAGATGATCCCTGTTAAAATTACCAACGATTGTGTTCCCCCTTAGTGTGCACCACTAAGAAAGTTCTTCGGTATAAGGCGATCCAGGGTTACAGGCCTGGGTGTCAGACATATCTACGTTCGCATACAGTGGGTGTAAGCCATGTTGCATAGAGAATACACTAAGGTTGAGTTGGCGAGCCTAGCATGTGCAGACATGGCCTCGGAACACGGATGGTCGAAGGATCGAGCACGAGTCGCATGAATTATGTGAACGACGTTCATCGTCCACCCTTGAACCCACATTGATGGCCGTGACGATCGGGGGAGATGTGGCTGATAGGGGTCATGTTATCACTAGGAACCCTTTTGGGGATATGTGTTTCTGAGTGGAGTTATTATTAACTCATTTAATTATAAACTTAGCCTAAATTCCTTTTGCAATTATAAATATAGATGACACCTTTCCTGTTGACGATTGATTGGTTAGAAGGAGAGAAGCTCAAATTAGATGGATCGAACTTCTCCATATGGGTTGCGCGTCTTGATACATCCATTTTGCATCACTATTCTATGTCATAATTCACTGTTATTCATTGATATATTTCGTATTGAGAGGTGATACTTATGTTATTTCATCTGTTTTTGCATGGTTGATGACTTTTGGAGCATGGACCGCTGCAGTCGGGATTCTGATGGAAAAGGTGCTGTTTGGAGGCAAAATTCGCGAAGATCAGAAAATCCGGAAAAATACATGGAAAATTCTATTTTTCCAAAAGATGAAGGAAGCCGGAAGGGGGGCTGGAGATGGGCCACATGGGGCCCACACCACCCCCTGGCGCGGGCCAGCCCAGGCCGCGCCACCAGGTGGTGTGGCCACCCTGGTCCACCCCTGGCACTCCCCTCTGGCTTATATTATCCTCCCGAAACCCTAAGACTCGGGGAGCGACCACAGAAAGATTTCGCCGCCTCTGCGGGGCAGAAAACACCGAGAGAGAAAGATCTCTCCGGCAGACAGATTTCTGCTGGGGGAATTCCTTCCCGGAGAGGGGAGATCGTCGCCATCAACACCACCATCAAGCTGGACTTCATCGGGATCATCATCATCACCACCATCATCACCATCAGCACCCTCATCACCATCTCCATAGTGCTGTAACAATTGGGTTGAATCTTGCATAGTTCATAGGGGAAACTTTCCCGGTGTTGATTACTCTTTGTAGTTGATGCTATTGAGTGAACCATTGAATTATTGTTTATGTTTAGATTTTTATACATCATTATTCCATCTCTGATCATGATCCATATGATGTCTTGTGAGTAGTTCGTTTTGTTCTTTAGGACATGGGAGAAGTCATGTTGTTAGTAGTGGAGTTGTGTTGAGAAAGATTCAATACTTTGATATTTAAGTTGTGGTGTACTTCTTCTAGTGGTGTCATGTGAACGTCGACTACATGACACTTCACCTATATGGGCCTAGGGGAATGCATTGTGTATTTGGCTACTAATCGTAGGGGTTGCCGAAGTGACAGAAACCTGAACCCCCGTTAGGAAACCATTGCACAAGGGACGTAAGGGTCTTAGAGTTTAAAGATGTGGTTAGGTTTCTACCTTAATTACTTTCTTGTACTTACGGATGTTTGCAAGGGGTATAATCACAAGTATGTATTAGTCCTAGGAAGGTCGGTACATTAGTACGGGTTCACCCACACAACACTTAGCAAGCTAAAGAAGATTAATCAACTATATGAAGCGAAAGCATTTGACAGTCTTCCCATGTGTCCTCGAGAACGTTTGGTCATCTTAAGTAATACAACCGGCTTGTCCTTTGCTGCATAAAGGATTGGGCCACTTGCTGCATTTATTCCTACTGTTTTTTATTTACTCGTATTTTGTTTACTTGATTTATCAAAAACCCCTAAAATCCGTTTGCTAAGTATTTGTAGAGAATTCCTGATCCATACCACTAGCCAGCACCTTCTTCTTCTCGTTGGGTTCGACACTCTTACTTATCGAAAATACTGCGAATACACCCCCTATACTTGTGGGTCATCAAGACTATTTTCTAGCGCCGTTGCCGGGGAGTGAAGCGCTATTGGAGAGTGGAACTGGTAAAGGAAACTTCTAGTATGAGTATTGTTTACTTCTGTTAGTTGCTTTATTTTCGTTATGGATAATTCGCTGAGTTTCTTATTTGGTAATGCTACTACCACTACTAAGGTAGTAGATAAGCCACCACCTGCTGAGAATGATGTTTTTAAAATACCTACAAGAATTATTGACCGTGTTATGGATAACTACTATGTTGGGGATGGAACTGTCCATCCCGGTGATCATTTACTCTTTATACACGAATTATGCGGGTTGTTCAAGTGTGCAGGTATTACTATAGATCAAGTTAAGAAGAAGTTATTATCATTATCACTGAAAGGAAGAGCTGAGGAATGGTATAAGCTGCTGAAGAATGGTCAAGCTCTGGAATGGGAGGAAATAGTGCCTCTCTTTTATTCAAAGTTTTATCCTCCTAGTGAGATTCATAAAGATCGGAATCAAATATACAACTTTTGGTCTCTTGATGGAGAGAGTACAGCTCAAGCTTGGGGGAGATTGAAGTTACTAATGCTCAAATGCCCCATTCATGAGCTCCCCAACAATATTATTATCAATAACTTTTATGCAAGGCTCCCTCTACATGATAAGGATTTATTGGATGCTTCTTGTGCTGGATCATTCACTCGCATGGAAGAAGAAGCTAAATGGGATCTTCTGGACCGTATTCAAGATAATGTTGAAGCATGGGAGAATGACAAAGGTAGAAAGTCAGGTATAAATTATGATTATGAATGCATTGAATCTTTTATGGGAACTGATGACATTCAAAATACTACTAATGCTTATGGTCTTGATTTGCAAGTTATTACGAACTGCTTTAGAGCTTTTGCTTCTTATATTGAAATTCCAAAAAGGGGATGGAATAAATACCATGCACCTTACAAATATATTGTTGACTGTGTTCCTATTGGGAGTGCTGAGTATTGCATTATTGATCCCATCTTACCTAAACCTTATATCGAGAAGATTCCCTTCCCAGAAAAGGTAAAGGATCATCCTATGATAACTAATGTAATCACCAAAAGTGAAAAGAGAACTGTAAAACCTGATGAACAAATAAACGTCAAACATGTGGTAGCAATTGTGAAAGACCTTGTCACTAAAAGCATAGAAGATGGACACATAGTATTTTGTGAGGATGCTTCTAATATTGTTTCACATCCTAATAGAACTAAAAAAGCTAGTGTTCCTGTGCTTTCTGTTAGAATTGGTGATCATTGCTATTATGGTTTATGTGATATTGGTGCAAGTTCCAGTGTTATTCCTTATGAGCTTTACAGAGAAATTATGCATGAAATCAGTCCTTGTGAATTGGAAGATATTGATGTGGTTATTCACCTTGCTAATAGAGAGATCATCTCTCCAATCGGTATTGTACGAGACGTGGAAGTTCTTTGTGGTAAGATTAAGTACCCTGCCGATTTTCTAGTACTCGGTTCAGCTGCTAGTAAAACTTACCCTATAATTTTTGGTAGACCTTTCTTGAGTACTTGTGGAGCTATTATAGATTGCAAAAGGGAGAAAATATTGACTAAGTTTGCTGGGGAATCTTATGAGTTTAATTTCTTGAAATTTGCTAAAGAACCTTGTGAAGAGGAAACCCATAATGAGGATTTTAGAGTTGAACAACTTGCTTCTATTTCTCTTGCTCCTAACAATGCTTTGCAGCAATTTATGGAAGATCATGAAAGTGAAATCTTCATGGAAGAAAGGAATGAGATTGACAAGATTCTCCGTGATCAGCCTAAGATGCTTAAGCATAACTTGCATGTAGAAGACTTGGGTACCACGTTGCCACCTAAAAAGGATCCAGTTTTCAATCTAAAACCTCTCCCTGATGATCTTAAATATTCTTATATTGATGATAAAAAGATATATCCTGTTATTATTAGCGCTAAACTTTCAGGAAAGGAAGAAGAAAGGCTATTGGAGGTTTTGAGGAAACACCGAGGAGCTATGGGATATACTCTAGATGATTTAAAAGGGATTTCACCTACTATATGTCAGCATTCTATTAACATAGAACCAGATGCAAAGCCAGTAGTAGAGCACCAACGATGTTTAAATCCTAGGATGAAGGAAGTGGTAAGGAATGAGGTATTGAAACTCCTTGATGCTGGTATTATTTACCCTATTGCTGATAGTTAATGGGTTAGTCCTGTTCATTGTGTTCCAGAAAAAGGAGGTATTGCCGTTGTTCCTATTGATAATGATGAGCTTATTCCTCAAAGAATAGTGGTAGGCTATAGGATGTGCATCGATTTTAGAAAAGTCAATAAAGTTACTAAGAAAGATCATTACCCGCTTCCTTTTATTGATCAAATGTTGGAAAGGTTGTCTAAAAAGACCCATTTTTGTTTTCTTGATGGTTATTCTGGTTTCTCTCAAACTGCTGTTAAACAACAAGATCAAGAAAAACTACTTTTACTTGCCCTTATGGAACTTATGCTTATAGACGTATGCCTTTTGGTTTATGTAATGCTCCTGCTACTTTTCAAAGGTGCATGTCTGCTATTTTTCATGGTTTTTGTGAGGAAATTGTAGAAGTGTTCATGGCTGACTTTTCTGTCTATGGAACTTCTTTTGATAATTGTCTGCACAACCTTGATAAAGTTTTGCAGAGATGTGAAGAAACTAACCTTGTTCTTAATTGGGAGAAATGCCACTTCATGGTTAATGAAGGGATTGTCCCTGGGCATAAAGTTTCCGAAAGAGGTATAGAAGTTGATAGAGCTAAGGTTGAGGCAATTGAGAAGATGCCATGCCCAAGAGACATCAAAGGTATTCGTAGTATCCTTGGTCATGCTGGTTTCTATAGAAGGTTTATTAAAGACTTTTCTAGGATATCAAAACCTCTCACTAATCTTCTTCAAAAAGATGTACCCTTCGTTTTTTATGATGATTGTAAGGGAGCTTTTGAAACTCTTAAGAAGGCTTTAACTACAACCCCTATTGTTCAACCACCTGATTGGAGTTTACCCTTCGAAATAATGTGTGATGCTAGTGATTTTGCTGTAGGTGCTGTCCTTGGGCAACGAATTGATAAAATGTTAAACGTTATTCATTATGCTAGTAAGACTTTAGACGCTGCTCAAAGGAATTATGCTACTACTAAAAAAGAATTTCTAGCTGTCGTTTTTGCTTGTGATAAGTTTAGACCCTATATTGTAGACTCAAAAGTCACCATTCATACTGATCATGCTGCTATTAAATACCTTATGACGAAGAAGGACGCTAAGCTAGGCTTATTAGATGGGTGCTGCTTTTACAAAAGTTTCATCTACATATAGTGGATAGGAAAGGTGCTGAAAACCCTGTAGCTGATAATTTATCTCGATAGGAAAACATCTCTTTTGACCCTATGCATGTTAATGATAGTTTCCCAAATGATCAGTTAGCCGCAGTAGGGGTAAGCTCGCGAGGGATCCCTTGGTCCGCTGATTATGCTAACTTTATTGTTTCCAAGTATTTGCCTCCAACTTTTATAGCTCAGCAAAGAAGGAAGTTCTTCTATGATTTGAGGCATTATTTTTGGGATGACCCACACTTATACAAAGAAGGAGTGGATGGTATTATGCGAATATGTGTTCCAGAATATGAACAAAAGGAGATATTGCATAAATGTCATGGTAGTGCTTATGGAGGACATCATGCAGGAGATAGAACTGCACAAAAGGTGCTACAATCAGGTTTATACTGGCCTACCCTTTTTAAAGATGCAAGAAAATTTGTTTTATCTTGTGATGAATGTCAGCGTGTTGGTAATATTTCTAAACGCAATGAAATGCCTATGAACTACTCTCTAGTTATTGAACCCTTTGATTGCTGGTGATTTGACTTTATGTGTCCTTTCCCTCCCTCGAAAGGTTATACTCATATTCTTGTTGCCGTTGATTATATTACTAAGTGGGTAGAAGCCATTCCTATGAAGAGTGCTGACGGGGAAACTTCTCTAAAAATGCTTAAGGATGTTATCTTTCTGAGGTTCGGAGTGCCTAGGTATCTCATGACTGATGGGGGTTCTCATTTCATTCATGGTGGTTTTAGAAAGACCCTTGCTAAATATGATGTTAATCATAGAATTGCTTCAGCTTATCACCCCCAAACTAGCTGGCAAGTAGAGTTATCCAATAGAGAAATTAAATCCATCTTGCAAAAGACTGTTAATAGATCTAGAAAAAACTGGGCTAAAAAGTTGAATGATGCTTTATAGGCTTATAGAACTGCCTACAAAAATCCTATGGGGATGTCTCCTTATAAAATGGTTTATGGGAAAGCTTATCACTTACCTTTAGAATTATAACATAAAGCTTACTGGGCAGTTAAAGAACTAAATAGAGATTGTAAGCTCGCTGGTGAGAAAATATTATTTGACTTAAGTTCTTTAGATGAATGGAGGAGTGAAGCCTATGAAAATGCTAGGCTCTTTAAGGAAAAAGTTAAAAGATGGCATGACAAGCGAATGCTTAAGAGAGAATTTCATGTTGGTGAGAAAGTTCTATTGTATAGGTCTTGTCTCAGATTTTTTGCAGGAAAGCTACTGTCAAAATGGGAAGGACCTTTCATCATTGAAGAAGTATACCGTTCAGGATTAATAAAAATTTCTTTTTTAAAAGATAATACTACACAAGTAGTGAATGGGCAGCGACTCAAGCACTATATTACTGGATATTCTTACAATGAAGATGTTGATGCGTTTCAAGTTATAACTCTGGAGAAATTCATCAAGGACCAAATTCAGAGACCTGCAGAGTCTGTTTTCAAATAGGTAACAGTTCTGGTAAGAAAAGTTCCGCGAAAATACAACCCAACTATATTTTTGCAGTTCTAGTCAATAAGGAAAGCTACGAAGCGAAAGAGGGACGGAAGCGGAGCCAGGGTGGCTCACACCACCCTGTGGCGTGGGGCCACCCCTAGTTGCGCCACCAGGTGGTGTGGCCACTCCGGACTCCGCCTCCGAGTTGTTTTCTCCCAGTACCTTCCTTTTGTTCTGAAACTTCATAATATATAATCCCCCGGATCTCTCGAGGTTCGTATATCGTGTTTTTGTCGTGTTTTTTGTTTCGATCTGTTTCTGCCAGGGAGAGTCCCGATTTGGAGCCAGAATTTCTTCCACTGGATTAGCCAAGGGAGATTCCTTAGAAGATATCATCAACCCATACATGAGAGAGTTGAAGATTCATCCCAAGGAGTTGTTGCTTGAAGATGGGGAACTCCGGATAAAATATGTTCGATGCCCTAAAGGTGAAGGAAGTCTAGAGGATAGGATGGAAGCGCTGGAGCAAGAAGTCTTTAGGTACAAGAAGATGGCGGAGCACGAAGTGGATATCATCCATAAGATTTGTTCCGAACTCATCGCCGAGCACCAAAAGAAGACTGCTAAACTCAAGGATGAAGTCCTCTCACTCCGCCAAACAACCAACGAACTGCAAGCACAGTTCTATGACGTTCAAAATCAAAACTATGAGTATGACGTTAGGTTTAAACGCATAAGTGCTGTTGCAAGTTTCAGGATGCTGGAAACCACGATGTCCTTTGTTGATGGGAAGCCCTTACCCTGGAAGTCGGACAAAGATGAGAGGATACCACCACCACCGAAGGAGTAATTCTTCATCAGGTTTGGCATCCCCTTGGTTTGTTCCAAGCTTGGGGGAGTGCCACGGTATCACATCACTATCTTCTATCTTTTTACCTTATTAGTAGTGACGAGGGTTTAACTCATCAATGCCCATTGTTATGGACTTGGGTTTTGGAGAAGGAGGGAGCGCTGGAGACATCTATTGGCTAGCAAACAAGCACACATGGGACAAAGATTTACCCAGGTTCAGGCCTCGTAGAGGTCCCTACTCCTGCTTGTCTGCTTGTGGAATTATCGAGGGATCGAAGGTTATAATGGTGCGCAGATGCAATCTGGCGAGGGTTGTGGAAACTAGAGTTGCGTGTGCCCCCTCCTAGCCCTTATATAGGTAGGCTAGGTCTCGGGCAGCAGGTCGAGTCAGTTACAAGTTAGGGTTTTCCCCTTCAAACTTTCTATCTTTAGCTTCTTCTTGTTCTTCAAGCAATCTAGAGTCTGTATGTTACTCGAGTCCTTCATTTGGGCCTTGGCGACACCGTGGGCCTTTACGTATTTAGACCGTATATACCAAGCTCGAGTACCTGTAGGGTATACCCATGTCAACTAGAGTCATATCATGAATAGAGAAGTTATTATGTAGGATGGTTTTCATTATGGAAGTGTCCCCTCTCTCGTTAGATATGTATCCCGTGGTGTGAGTTGCCGTTATGGAATATTAACGAGAAGTTCTATCATTCACTCTTTTGCATAGCTTATATTAGTTTTCAATTCGAGGTTATATGATTGATCTTGTTGTTAGTATTGGTATCACTTTGGGATCATTGAGTTAATTTATTTGGTTTTGGCAAACCTGGCTCGGTCAGTAGCAACACTATTTTTGAGAGTTGAATGAAAAATATAAAAGTAGTCAAAAAATATAATTTCATCATCTTTCTTTCTTGATTTGCTCATAAGTCTAGTATTTTCTAGTTAAGATCTTTTGTGCTTCTAAGGAAGATTGCATGTTTGTCTTTATCGCTTGTATGTTTGTTTGTTTCCTTCAACACTTGTACTTGCTACCCAGCCTTGCTAGCCAAAAACCTATACTGAGAGGGAATTCTTCTCGTGCATCCACTCCTTTAAACGAAAACCCACGTCATTTGTGTCCACCATACCTACCTATTAGCATTATTGCTATTCCAAGTAAATTCCTGTTTTATCTACCTCCCAAATTAAACTTGTTATGTGAAAATTAGTGATTAAAGCTCTCACGAACATGATGGCACACTTTATTTTTCTTGCATTTAATAACCTGAACCATTGGGTCCTTCTTTGTTGCGTATATGCTTGCGCTTTATGAGTTGAAGTTAGCAGAACCATGTATCATGGGGAACGCTTTCAACACTGCATTGGTACTTTGTACCTAGTTGATATCATATTCTTTTGCTTATGGATCCCGACGGTGTGAAATAAAAGTGGAACTTGTAAGATCATGGAGTTTATATGTGTGTTAGAGAAACACCTGGGTCGCTAGCCTAAGCCATGCCTAATCATGGTGGAAACTTCCAGCATAACTATAGTGAGCATTCTATGAAGCATCCTCAATAAAAACCTATGCAAATAGCAAATAAAAAGATTGCTTAGATGCTCACTGTCTGCTTGCCTTGTCATTTTGATTATGGGATAGCTCCTGTGTCATGTGCAAGGGGTACCCCATTGGCGGTTCTCAATGATACATGTGTATTTACAATGACAAGAGCTTACTCGTGACTGAAGTTGAGTAGCATGAGGTTTGGTACTCATAAGTAAGGGGCATGGGACTTCAATTTATAACTTGTCAAGCATATCCTCTTACTTGTGTCACTTTAACCTTAATCACCAAAAGATGCCTATGATAGGGGCAATGAGAGCTGAAAGCTAGTAAGTATCATAATTTTTGGGAGCTCTTTATGAGACTTGCAATCCCTGCTTCCCTCTGCGAAGGGCCTTTCTTTTACTTTTTAGTTGAGTAAGTAAACCTATTCCTCTCTGTCTCAGCAAGTATTTTGAGTTGTTGTGTTTCATTCATTCATATGATGATTTATTCACTCATGTTGCTTATGTTCCTTGTTTTGCACATTGCTTTTATCTGGATGTTTACTACTTTGAAAGCTATCATTGAAAACCAAGTATTTGTGAACTCTAGCAAATTATCAACTATTCTTCTACCAAGAGCTAAGTTTGACATTACCAATTATGATTCACTTTATGTATCTTTATTGTGTTTCCTTTACTCATTGCAAGTTGAGTTATATAATAATGAGTTGTATTCTATTATGATCTATGTATTTGATGAATGTGATGCTTCTTGTCCGTATTCTTTTATCGACTCTTCACTCCATAAACCTGAGGCCATGTTTATTGAGCTCAGTTTCGCTTGGGAACAAGCGAAGTCTAAGCTTGGGGGAGTTGATACGTCCATTTTGCATCACTATTCTATGTCATAATTCACTGTTATTCATTGATATATTTCGTATTGAGAGGTGATACTTATGTTATTTCATCTGCTTTTGCATGGTTGATGACTTTTGGAGCATGGACCGCTGCAGTCAGGATTCTGATGGAAAAGGTGCTGTTTGGAGGCAAAATTCGCGAAGATCAGAAAATCCGGGAAAATACATGGAAAATTCAATTTTTCCAAAAGACGAAGGAAGCCGGAAGGGGGGCTGGAGATGGGCCACATGGGGCCCACACCACCCCCTGGCGCGGGCCAGCCCAGGCCGTGCCACCAGGTGGTGTGGCCGCCCTGGTCCACCCCTGGCACTCCCCTCTGGCTTATATTATCCTCCCGAAACCCTAAGACTCGGGGAGCAACCACAGAAAGATTCAGCCGCCTCTGCGGGGCGGAAAACACCGAGAGAGAAAGATCTCTCCGGTAGACAGATTTCTGCCAGGGGAATTCCTTCCCGGAGAGGGGAAATTGTCGCCATCAACACCACCATCAAGATGGACTTCATTGGGATCATCATCATCACCACCATCATCACCATAAGCACCCTCATCACCATCTCCATATTGCTGTAACAATTGGGTTGAATCTTGCATAGTTCATAGGGGAAACTTTCCCGGTGTTGATTACTCTTTGTAGTTGATGCTATTGAGTGAACCATTGAATTATTTTTTATGTTTAGATTGTTATACATCATTATTCCATCTCTGATCATGATCCATATGATGTCTTGTGAGTAGTTCGTTTTGTTCTTGAGGACATGGGAGAAGTCATGTTGTTAGTAGTGGAGTTGTGTTGAGAAAGATTCAATAGTTTGATATTTAAGTTGGGGTGTACGTCTTCTAGTGGTGTCATGTGAATGTCGACTACATGACACTTCGCCTATATGGGCCTAGGGGAATGCATTGTGTATTTGGCTACTAATCGTAGGGGTTACCGGAGTGATAGAAACCTGAACCCCTGTTAGGAAACCATTGCACAAGGGACATAAGGGTCTTAGAGTTTAAAGTTGTGGTTAGGTTTCTACCTTAATTACTTTCTTGTACTTACGGATGTTTGCAAGGGGTATAATCACAAGTATGTATTAGTCCTAGGAAGGTCGGTACATTAGCACAGGTTCACCCACACAACACTTAGCAAGCTAAAGAAGATTAATCAACTATATGAAGCGAAAGCACTTGATAGTCTTCCCATGTGTCCTCGAGAACGTTTGGTCATCTTAAGTAATACAACCAGCTTGTCCTTTGCTGCATAAAGGATTGGGCCACTTGCTGCATTTATTCCTACTGTCTTTTATTTACTCGTATTTTGTTTTCTTGCTTTATCAAAAACCCCTAAAAATCCGTTTGCTAAGTATTTGCAGAGAATTCCTGAGCCATAGCACTTGCCAGCACCTTCTGCTCCTCGTTGGGTTTGACACTCTTACTTATCGAAAATACTGCGATACACCCCTATACTTGTGGGTCATCACGTCTCCATGTTCTACTTAGCGAGAATGACATGGTCGACTACATACTCGACGGGATGGATTTGGATCAGCCCACAGACCTAGAGACCCCAGAGCAACGGAAAGACCGCTATCTCCGTCGTGAGATGGCCTCCTATATTTCAGTTGTAATGCGTTTCAGAATGGTGGACGAGCTGTGGCCTTTCGTGGGTGATGTCAACCCTCGTTTGGTGATGCTATAGCTTAGGACACATTTCGTGGAGCAGACACACATTTTGGAGCATGAGCTGATGGGAGACTTCCTCTCCATTAAGATGGAGGAAAACTCATCATTGGACGACCACTTGGAGCGCATGCATGATGTGTACATGAGGCCTGCATACTTCCTGGACATCTGGATGACGGGCTCTTTTGCAAACACCGTTGTGATGCGGTCGCTGCCACCAAGCTACCAAGCACAAGTCAGGACTTGCGTTATGAGGGGCGACGCGGAATCAATGGATTTCCACCGGTTCGTGACACATCTCAGGAATGTGTTGGTTGAACCAGATGTCGCTCAGGTCATCAATGACAAAGGTATATATTTGATATACAGTTTTATAAATGTTATAATCTTGCAAACACATTGCAGTGTTAAGTATATCTGATACTTGTTCTGTTTTGCTGAAAACAGGTCCTTTTGCATGAGAGGTGCTTGCTAGAGAGGAGGTGACGTTGCGTGTTGATGGCAAGCATGATGATGATGGCCCACGACACTCTCCCTCAACATTTATCATTTAGTTTGTGTTTTAGGATGATTATTGTAATCAAGAGATTGTGAACTTCTTTAGTGAGTCTCACACTTCGTGAGACGGTTATTCATATCAGTTTGTAACAAACAGTTGTTCCACTTTTATGAATGGTTTCTATTCGTGTTCATATCTTGTTTGATTACTTGTGAATTATCCTTGTTGTTTGAAACTAATTGATAATGCATGAACATTTGTAAAATATTAAAATGCCTTAAGATACCCAACTTAAATGATATTTCATTACGGAATGAAAAACCATTGTTTAAATTCAAAGTTATGTGATAATATGTGAAAGTCATTCGATTTCTTATCACATATGAATCATGCCTAAATCCGGCAAATTAACTTGAACACCGTGTATTACTTGAATACAAAGTGTTTAATGAATTGTTAAAAGTAAATACATATTCGATGTACTGGGTTTTAACAAAATTGGTAATTATCATTACATGATTGTTTAAATGTGTAAATAAGTTTACCAAAGGAAACATGAATATGAAACTATTTGATTTGATCAAAATGTTTCATCAAAGGGTATAAATGTAAAAGAGAATCAAATTACTATGATTTGATCAATAGTAATGAAATTCAACTTTATAAGGATGGCATAAAAGTAATTATGAAATGCAAAGCATTTTGAAACGTCAAAATGCAAAGCATCACAATGTGATATTAGATATCAAAGGGGGTTGAATAGAAGGCACCAAATAAATCGTTTTAGTGTAGATGTAGAGACCATTAGCTTAGAAATAGTTAGCACTCAATTAGAATTTATAGTGAACCATTTGAATTCGTGAAAGTTTTGGGGTTATTCGATATAACCAAAACAATAGCGAATAAGTCCTTGTAGAATATTCATTGGAAACTTTGAATACGAAATCCATAGCTAAAACCAAAAGAGAAGCAAAACAAGTATTGCTTGGATTTTGGTGCATTCTTGAGAAAATTCACTTCTGGTGATGTTTCTCGATTATGAAACAAATAGAAAATATTGGAAAACACAATGAGGATTCAAAAACCTTGCATCAGAGTGTTGAGAAGCGCAACAGACAACGTTCCTGAACGATTCTCTTGACAAAGGAAAAGAATCAATGATATTGATCATTGTGTTTTCCCCACTGGTGTTTTCACTACATGAAGTAGGATTCAAAATGTAATCCGTATCTTGTATGGAGACATTTGTGAATAATTTTTCATGATTATTGGAATATGACATACCTACGAACTACTAAGGAAATAATGGTAAACTAGAATTATGAGAAATCCTAAAAGCAAAATTTACTTGAGATTAGAAAGCAATTAGTTACTGAATCTCACAAGTAAAAGGGGTTGCTTGAATTTTCCCAAATGACTGCAAAGCCATGGCGGAAAAGGGGGTGAATGACAAAAGCACAATTTGTCAAGTTTGGACAAATTTCAAATGAATTTGATTCATGTGTGCTAAATGTCTAGTGGATTTAAAACTAGTAACAGTACTAGTATCTCATAGTAAAACTCCAAGTTTGATATTTGATCAAAGGATTTGAAATTGTTCAAAATAGTGAGTAGATATGAAATTTGCATAAAATTGAGTGGGAGCTATGAAAGTCTTCTTGAAACAATATGTGATTGACATATTTTTGAGTGGGAGCAATATAAGTCTCAAATTCAAATATGTAGGAACATATTTTGAGTGGGAGCTTATAGGAGTAATTCTTAAGTATGTTAAGAATAAAAGCGCAAGTACTTATAAATAATGATTTATAAGGTGTAGAAGTTGATAATAGGTGTATTGTGATATTATGTAGTATTCCTTAAGGGATTCTGAAAAGTGTTTCAGAATAGAAGTTAATTAAGGAACTAGTCCTTAATAACTCAAATTGGGAATATATTAAGTTTAACATCAATGGTTGAAAGAAAGAAAAGGATGATCATCATCCACTATGTTGAGACATAGGTTCTATCTTAGTAAACCATGATGATAACTGAGCATAATATGTGATCCAAATAAGGAACGTTTGAAAGTGATTAAGTTTGAATCATGGAATGTTGAGCTAAGTTTGTCCGTAGTGTCTAGTATAGAACTGTGGATATATTTTCCAAATCCATAAAGGATGATATATCTCAAATCATAAAGAGTTATGTGATAAGGGAATATGTTGGAAACTCTCGTAAATACCGATTGAAGTCAAGTAGGAAGCGAGGTGAACGAAAACATCGAAAGTTGCACAGAGTGCACTAGTGTTTCGATGAATACATTTATAATAATAGATAAGGGTACCATCTAAAATGTTGTATAATGTTATGGCGGGGCTAGTTCGCTTTTAACGTAGAATGATGTGTCCTAGGACACAATGCCCATGAGAAAGCCATCTAGGTTGATCTAACGTCACTGTAGGCTCCTGAAATCAGGCCTCGTTCTGCTGCCATAGCGACGATGCATACACACAGATGCTATCATGTGATGATAAAGTATTAATATCAATCCAGGTGACATTAGTAAGTTGCAAAGGTTTTGGGACTGTAAAGTACAGACCCAAGACTCAACCTCTTCCATGAGAAAGCATGTTCAGGGTACCGAATATATGGTGCCAATGATTGAGAACAAATGTAGCTAGTGTATTTGTACTCTAGTGCAAGTGGGAGACTGTTGGAAATATGCCCTAGAGACAAATAGTAGTAAGGACTATTATCATATTTCATATAGTTGATGATTAAGTTTTATATCATGCTATAACTGTATTGAGTAGAAACATCAATACACGTGTGATATACAAACAACCAGGGGTTCCCAGTGAAACTCTAGTCACTGGTTCATTGGTCAATAGATAATCAAGTTTCCTGATCATGTGGCATTTATGCCAGTTGAAAATGAGGTCATCTCATTCTGAGAATGAGATGATGAACCAATACCCAACCTAAACATCGTGACCCGATCATGTCACGAAGTTCAAGCTACGATGATTAGAAATGGATCCTCATAGACTATTCCTTAGACCGTGAGGCTTTTATCAATCACTGTCTCTCGAGAGTGCTTAGATAGCATCAAACGCCATCTGGTAATACGGTGGTTATAAAGGTGTGTTCAGGTACTTGAAGGAAACCGTATAGGCAATATATGTGAAGAGCGGGATTTGTCCATCCATGTGACGAGAAGATACTCAAGGGCCCACTCGAAGAAGTTATATCCAATAGCTGCGCAGCGTGTGATTTGATCACGGGGATATCACTTGTCGCAACGAGTCAAGTAGCGTTGTTCAGTAACGAGATTGAACATGACATGGTGATGTCATTGATCAGATCTCGGGCAATGCAAGTATCGAGTGACAAAGGGAATAAGACACAACTGTCCCAGTTCAAACGACGAAAGATCTTCGTGGAACGCATAGGGGTCACATGGCCATCCAGGTCCCTCTGTCGATCATTGGTGCGGGTGTGTCCCGATCATGTCTGGAGTGTTCCCGAACCGTGGGGTATCACGCTTAAGGGTTTGATGATGCTTAGAGAGTGTTTATAGGACCGGTGGAATCGTCGAAGAGTTGTAGAGAGAAAACCAGAAGGGTTTCGGTAAGTCCGGAGGATGTTCGGAGTGGAGGTGGAAGGTGTTCCATAGCCACGGAGGTTGAATAATATGTGAATGAATGTTAAATATTGATTTAATCATTTATTCATATTTATTTAATAAAGAGAAAAATCAATTTAATGGTCAAAGGCTTAATGGGCTAATTTCCGGAGGGAGAGGCCCATTAGGGGAAAGGAGAGAGGGAGAAGGGCCAAGGGGGAGGCCGGCTGGGACTAGCCCCCCCTCCCGCGCGGGGCCCACTAGGGTGGTCGGCGCCCACCCCTCCCCCTCCTCTCCTTTAGTCCCACCCCGGGACTTTGAGGGAGGTAGTACCTCCCCTCCCCCTATATATAGTGGGGGTATTTGGCCAAATTAAATACACCAATAATCGATAAAGGTCTTCTCACTTTTAGGAGGACCTCCAGTTGATAATTTTCTCTCTCCCCCTCTCTCTCGTGACCGTGGTCCCAAGTCTGGACTGCACAAGCGAGAGACATCTTCACCGCGGAGCGCCGTCGCGCTGTGGAATTTGGATCCGGGAGCTCTACTTCCGCAACTGCTGCTGGATCGGGGAAGCGGGAGTCATCGTCAGGCACCGGGCGTGTGTAACTCCCCGCGAGGTGTCGCACTTGAGACACTCAAGTCGTTGGAGCCAAGGAGCGCAAGGACTTCATCACGACCTTGAGGTCGGCTTCGGCTTGTCTACATCAACCACGCTCTCCTGAGTGTTGACAACGCTTTTCAGTCTTCAAGGGTAAGCTCGCGAAAATCTCCTCTCGTTACTGTATTACTAATAGATATGTCCTGGCAGCTTCAGAGGCTCAGGGACATAGAGTAAAATTTATTGTTTTTATACGCGGACCCCCCTACACCGATAAGGCAGAGGAATAGAGGGCAGGCCGACTAGCTCCAAATCCTAGATTTCTTAAAAAATGACCATGCGCTTAGTACCAATTAAGCACACGCACTCCTATCGAAATCATAAGAGAAGAAAATACACTAATCATAAGTACTCATATGTACTCCGTACTATAGTAGATGTAGAAAGTACACACATACGCTAAATCCATACATAGGAATACGAAATCACTCGTAAGAAGGAAGCTTGCTCCAAGCTATAACATCGTTGGTTAGTTGCAGAGTTTGGATCAATTTTGTGACCCGATTGATGAACACTAGCTTCAGCTGTTTCATGTAGAAACGACTTCAATCTATTCTATGCAGATGCTGCAAAGACATCTCCCCTTCCTTCATGGTAGGTCTTTCTTCACCCCAGAGCCGTAAGCACATCTCTGCAAGGGAGTGCTCCTGTTGCAGACCTACAACGCCTAGGTCCCAGGCTGCCCTGGCATGGGCCCGCCACTGCCGCCACAAGCTCCTGCATCGTTTACACATTTTTCTTTTGAAACCGCTTACACCTGTTTGTTTTTTCAACCCCAACAGAACGCGAGGACGGAAGAAAACGAACCCTTTTTTACTTGCGGGCGGAAACGTTTTTCACTTGTGGATGGCAATAGTGGCTAGTTTCCTCCAAACTGCAGGGTAAAACGGTCTAGAAAAATGTAGAAACAATGAAAAAGGCTCATTCCTTTATTATTAGGTTATTAAGTAGAGATTATATCTGGACTTTTCGGGGCCGGGCCAGAAAAAACCCGCCCATGCAAATCAAACCTGACCCGACCAGATGGTCTGGCCTGAAACTTGAGTCTGAGCCCGACCCCTATTTTGCGCTTTCCTCTAGCGTGGCCCGTGCAACCTTGAGGCCGCAGATCTGAAGCCCAGGCCTAGGCCGGCCCACGGGCCTTTTTGCGCCGGGCTGCCCACGCCCAGGGGTCAACAAAGAAATTTACAAATCCCATTTGCCTGTCGAGTGTCGGTGACACCCTCCCGCGCCATTCCCATGCGCCACATCCGGTTACCCGACGCCGAGGCGGGTACCGCGGGGAGGGAGGAGCGTGCCGATGCTGCCTGCGGCATGAGCCGTCGGCCGGCCGTGCCGCTCCGTGCATCTGCGGGCGCGCGCGGCGCTGTCAGCCTACGCGTTTGGTGACGGGAGCATATGCAGGACACACGCGTGAACCCAACCCGGGACGGCGTGACGCTCGAAGTCGACGACACTGTCCGGGACGTAAAAAGGAAAAGAGACTCTTCGTGCACGGCTCCGCAGAACAGGAGCTTGTTGCCCTTTCTCCTCTACACAATCCGGTAGGTAGCACTTGATTACGGTACAAACATTTTGAAGCTGGCCGGCGAAGCTAGCAAGGATCTCACTACTCCAGTACTAGAAGTAGATTGTCACTGTCAGCACCCACTCTGGTACGTAGTGCATCTTTTCCTAGCATCTTTCCTTTTAGCTCCTGCGGGCGGGTCAATGAAGTTCGTTGATCAGGTCTCTGTTTGTAATAAAATCTCCATCAAACATGGCGGCCAACTTGCCTGACTCGGCAAGACGTTGCGTCTTCGCCAACGGTCGTCGTCTATTCCCTAACTACTGTATTTTCTTCTAGACTTTTCTTTGCCTTTTCCTGTTCTTTTCTTTTACGAATTTTGCTTCTCCTGTTCGAAAATCCCCTGGTTGCAAAGCTTCGTCGCAGCTGCATATACGTGTTCGCCCAATATTACTGGTCCATTCATCCAAACTTCCCCATCCCGTGTTGCTTCCTAGCTAAGCGTGTCGGTCAAAGTCAACCACCACCGCGGGCCTCAACAATCTCGAAGCAAATCCAACGACCCGTTCCAGCGCTATCCCGTCTCCATAAGCCCAAGGGAAAGTCACCACCCCCGGACGCGTCTGGCCAATTCGCGCACCTCCACGACTCCGCCTCCCCTCTCCCCTCCCCACCCCCACAGATCTCGCCGCGATGGCGTCCGCCGCTGCGCGCCTCCTCCTCCTCCTCGCGGTCGCCGGGGTCCTCCTCCGCCCGGCGGCGGCGGAGATCAAGCAGGAGTTCTTCAAGGAGGACTCCCGCCAGTCCATCCTCTTCGAGAAGTTCGGCTTCTCCCCGCGCGGATCGGTGACCATCGCCCTCTCCGGCGCCAAGGCCGCCTCCAAGCTCGCCAAGCCCGACCCCACGCAGCTCGGCTTCTTCCTCCTCTCCGACGAGGCGCTCTTCGAGGCCATCTACGAGCAGCCGCCGCCCACGGATCTGAACCCCAACCCCGACTCCAACCCGGCCTGCGTCCTCTCCAGCCCCTACGTCATCCCGCTCTTCACCTTCGCCGACCTCGACGACACCGGCAGCTACAACAAGACCTTCCCCATCACCCACCCCGACGAGTACAGCCTCTTCTTCGCCAACTGCGCGCCCGAGAGCGCCGTCACCATGGAGGTACGCACCGACATGTACAACACAAACCTCGACGGCACCAAGGACTACCTCTCCGTCGGCGAGGCCCCCGTCCCGTCGATCTACGCCTTCTTCGCGCTCGGCTACGTCGTCTTCCTGGCCGGCTGGCTCTACCTCACCCTCTACCACAACCGCCTCTCGGCACACCGCATCCACCACCTCATGTCCTGTCTGCTCCTCGCCCGTATGCTCTACTGCATCTCGGCGGCCGAGGACCAGCACTACATCCGCGTCGCCGGATCGTCGCACGGGTGGGACGTCATGTTCTACCTCTTCCAGCTTGTCAAGGGTGTGATCTTGTTCGCTGTGATTGCGCTGATCGGTACCGGGTGGTCCTTCCTCAAGCCCTTCCTGCAGGACAAGGAGAAGAAGGTGCTCATGGTGGTCATCCCGTTGCAGGTTGCAGCTAACATTGCTGCAGCTGTCGTTGGTGAGACCGGACCGTTCTTGCAAGAGTGGGTGACATGGAACCAGATCTTCTTGTTTGTCGATGTAGCCTGCTGCTGTGCGGTGCTATTCCCGGTTGTGTGGTCCATGCGCTCGCTGCGGGAGTCATCCAAGACAGACGGCAAGGCTGCCCGGACCCTCGCCAAGCTCACCCTATTCCGCCAGTTCTATGTCGTCGTGATTGGATACCTCTACTTCACTAGGATCATTGTCTATGCGCTGAAGACAATCACCAACTACAAGTACAGATGGGTGAGTGTCGCGGCAGAGGAGGTGGCCACCATGGCATTCTACATCTTCATGTTCTACATGTTCAAGCCCGCTGAGAGGAACCAGTACTTCGCTCTTGATGATGACGAGGAGGAGGCTGCAGAGATGGCACTCCGTGAGGAGGAGTTTGAGCTCTAGATTGTTGTGTGGCGATACATGTTGGTGGGGAATGCAGTCCCTACCTGTTCAATTTCTCCTCCTTGTGATGTTGATCATACTATACAGATGCAAGAATTAGCTTATATTTGTCTATGTACTATGGTAAATCTTAACTTATTTTGTGCTCATTTCTTTTAGCTTCAAATGTTGCTGATTAGCTTCAAACATTCAGTCAAACTGCTTGTTTGTGTGAAGTCACAGTTTTGCTTCTTGGTGATCAATCGTTCTCTTTCCTTTATGAGCGAACCATTTCAGTTGTATAGTGAGAACATTGATTAACATTTTGTTGATGCCTCATAATATGACAGCAAGATCTTTTACAGAGCTTTGGTGAAGAGGCTTCGTAATTTTTATAATTTGGAATGGAGATATAGTACAAATAAGAACCTAGAGATAACATAGGTTGTAAAAACTTTTTTAACAGGGAAATTTATTGATTTAGCAGCATTTTACAAAGAGTAGCGTGCACTCAGGCACGGTGGAAACGTATGTGGTTTAGACAGATCCATTAGCAGAACTTACACATCTGAAAGATAATGATCTACCCTGAAGCTTAAGAGTGAGCTTGGCTTGATGATGAGCTTTGGAATTAAGGCTCCTGGATATGTGGAAGACTCTTGGTGCATCAAATGAAGCAATATCTGCAAGCTGGGGCCTTATTCCCATTGACCTGGTGTACGAAGTACATCCTGGAAGGCTGCTGCTGTTGCCAAAATGGCATTGTCCGTTAGAAAGGTAGCACCCTGAATTCGAAGCATTTCTGCTGCCTTTGTTGCAAGCATTAAGCCAAAGGCTTCCGCTTGCAATGCTGAAGATACCGCAGAGAGATCGCCGAGATGTGAACTTGAGAACATTGCCTGCGATCACAAAGTTGAATGAGGACACCAAAACCAGCAGACACCGGCTGGCCATCACGCCCTGGAGACCATGCGGCGTCGGTGAATACAATTGGTGGGTTGTACTACCTCCGTTTCAAAATATAAGATGTTTTAGCTTTGTGAAACATCTTATATTTTGAAATAGAGGGAGTAAAAGCTTGGAAAGTCTCAGAGTAGCATATTGTCGATAGCAAATAATGGAGTGAGCTATCTTGTTAGTGTTGTGTTCCGTTCTCTGAACTATGTTTCTTTTCATTATTTCCTGCTTACAAGATACTAGTAGTACAATCATCGGTATCCCCGTGAATCCGTGATGCTGTAATTTGGAAGCTGTGGGACTGCAATCGTTTGTTAGCTGGTCTTTCTGAAAGTGACCTTGTAATGCTTTTGACACTTCAGTCTGAACTGCATTTGAGCTGACCAATGTGGAGACTAACAACAAAGACACCCGAGTCTTGATTCAGGGTCGGCAGAATTGGCTTATCTTCATAAGCTTGTAAGCAAAACCCGAATCACATATATCGTTATCGCTCTCTCATTTTGTGACAGGTTTCATGGCTTAGAAATACTCATGGCTGTAGTTTTTCTTTTTGCCCTCCCGTCCTTCCACTGTTACCCGCATCCATTTGCTGCCCCGACCAGAGCCCTTCCGCGCCAGGCGCCAGCCCGGTTTCAGAAGGGCCTGCAGGCCGCAGAAATGCAGCCTCACACTGTCTAAGGTAGTACTATGGTCATAATCCAAAATGTCCTCTTGTGAATATTTGGATTATGATCATGATGTGATAAGAGCATCTCCACTCGGTCCTCCTGTATGGATTCTGGCGGCAGCAAATTTTAATCCATATGGGAATGCGCCGGCTATTTTTTTAAGTTAAGGGGGCAATCGTTCCAGTCACGCCCCCTCCCGATAATTTATATTCAATTAATTTTAACAACATACATAGATAATATTGAAAGGGCGATTCTGCATCGCGAACTCCGAGCCATCCTAATCAACTATGCCACTTTCACCGCCGTTGTCGTCATCGGCGCTGTCCTCCTCCTCCTCCTCCTCCTCATAGGACTCGAGGTCGATGATCCCGGCGGCCTCCGCACGGATCATGAATTCCTCACGGCGTACCGCCTCGGCTTGACGGCGCGCCTCGTCGATAGCGGTGTAGACCATACGCCGCGCACTACCCAGAAGCGCTCCCTTCCTTCGGGGGTTGCGCAGATCCGGGTGGAGTTGCCGCTGGTGAGCTCGGCATAGCGCGAGCTCCTTCGCCTGCTCCTTCTTGAACCTCTCCGGCCAGTACGCGCGCATGGGCGCGTACCAGGCCATTGCCCTCTTCCGCTCCGGCAGTTCACGGCGACGCTTCTCTATCTGCATCGCCAACTCGGCGCCACGCAAGGGCGGTGCCACAGGCACGCCGGCGTAGCTAAGCTCGAAGCCGTCCGAAAGCCTCGCGCATGGCGGCACAAGAATGTCCTAGTGGGCAAACATCACATCCTCATAGAAATTGAGTTTGGGCCTCACCTTGGCGGCGACGACGGCGGGAGGCGGAGCGAGGGAGGGAGGGACGCCTACATATAGCAGGGAAAAGGGCGGGAAGACAGAGCGGGAAGCGGCAGAAAGGGCAGGACTGAAGCTTTATCCCACTGCCAGGGCTAGCACACGTCGTTTTCACCTCCATCTGGCGCCCCCGCTTTCCCCATGTGTGCAGGGTTCGGCCCGAGGGCGCCGGATAACTAAATGGGCCACGCCGGCGCGAAAAGATATTGTGGGAGGGGGTGGATGGGCACGATTTTGAGCGACGGCACGCCCCATAGCCTTTTAGGAGGGCTTTAGGGCCCCCGAGTGGATCATCTCCACTCGCCTCCCCCCATACGGGGTCCGACGTTTGGCCTTATGGGGGGGGGGGCGCCGGCGCAGGTACCTCCTATCGGGGATCACCGCCCCTAAAACAGCCCCCCAATAATCGCAATTGGAAATTCAAACATTCAAAAGGTCTCCAGAAATTAAATATAGTTTTGCTGCCACCGGACACAGCATAGTTCAGGCGATGCAATCGCCGCAAGTCACTGGAATACAAGTCCATCGGTGATCAAAATAAACATACGGGGAACACGAAAGTCAAACGGGGAGGGGATCATCCGCCATGGTAGGAGGCACCTCCAGGATCGTTGACGACGAAACGGTGGTGTTGTCCTGGGTGCAGATCGTGGTCGGGGTCGGGGTCGCAGTCGCCGGTGTCGGGATGCTGTTCTGGTTGGCGACTGCTTGGTTCTTAGAGAGGATCAGGGCACGCTGCTAAACGCACCACATCCTCACCTTGGCGTCCATGTCCTTTTTGCTGACCATCAAGATCGCCAAGCCCTCCCTCCTCTTCTTTGCCACCATGTTGGCCTTGATGAGGCCGAGCTTGATGTCCTTTCGCTCGATGACCGATGCCCACCTTGCCGCGGCGATCTCCTCCAACCTGGTGGCCTGCTCCGCCCTCATGGAGGCGTGTGTGTGGTGGCGTCGGCCTTGCAAGCTAGGATGGACGAGTGTAGTATCTCGATGGCCAGCGCCGCGTCCCTCATGGCCTTGACCTTCCTGTGGCCAACGGGTCGGCCCTCTGATGCCGTAGATGGCGCCGCCCCCGGTTTGTAGTTGGTGGACTTGGCCTTGGCGAGAGAGGTCCGCGTCTCCGCCCACTTGCCGCACCCCTCGATCGGTGCAAATACGTGGATGAACTTAAACTCGTTGTAATCGTTGTCCTCACGGTACGAAAAATACAAGTCGGACACAAGTATGAAATGGGTGGGAGCGGGCGGTCACGGGGGTTATTTACCTGATCGTCGTAGTTGGTGCTGCTCACATGGACGCGGCGCACCTCTTCCATGACTCCATGCCACTTGTTGCAGGAATGCTGGATCATGGACCAACGGTGAGACATACCGGAGTCGTTGCGATCGTGGTGCAAGACCTTGAAGTAGGGATCCAACAACCGTCGCTCATCGTACACCGCCTTAACCCTCTTCCAATAACAGTCCAAGTTCTGGTTGGCGCCGGTGAAGGGGTCTATGTTGATGGCCTTCCAAGCCTCGACGAGGCACTGATCCTCCCTCGAGCTCCACTTAGGACCGTGTCCGCCGCCTCCTTTCTTCTTCCCCCCCTCCGTCTCCACGACCTTCTTTTTCCCTTTCAAGTCGACTGCGATGGTCACGGGTACCTCCACCACCTCATCCTCATCCTCGGCTACCTCCGGATTCGCGTAGACCTCGTCCTCCCATGCGTTGTCGCCATCCTCCTCATATGCAACGACTTCCTCTTGCGTGAAAGCCTAGGCAGAGCTGCCATTGATCATGTCAGCCATGATGGACTCGTCTGTGGCACGGTCACCGTAGTGCGATCTGCCAAATAGGTTGGGGCACTCTGGCTGTTGCCGGCACCAAATAGGTTGGGGACGCTCTGGCTGCTACCCGCGGCAAACTGACCAAAGCCAGGCCTCTGCGTGAAAGCAGGGAGGCAACGATGGCCGGTGATCTGTCATTGGCGAGGGAGTTGGGGTCGAAGCCACCGAGCGGGTCGAAGTCATTGTTGCCCGGTGAGAAAGGAGGAAGGAGAAAGGAGCATGAAAGATATTTAGATACATTTGTTTCACAAAGCCTAAAACATCTTATATTACGAAACTGAGGGAGTAATCAGTTCTCTACCTTCTACCTTCCCCCCAATCACGCACACTGGAGTCTTTACAATACTCCCTTATCCTCTCACTCCCTGACTGCTACAGTAAATTGAGAGTTCTCCTTCCGCCGATGCCCTCCCGAGGCCTTGATCGCCGGTGTCGCCGATCGAGCTGGGCTGAGAGGGGTGGCGGCCACTGTAATTTAGGTAGTAGGATAGTTTTGGGGCTGAGTCCCCTGGTCTGGTGGCCTCTGCCGCCTGGGAGTTTGTCGTTTCCAGCCAGATTTGGCGGCTGGGCTGCTCCTCTCGGCACCGTGCTCCTCTCCGATGATGGTGGCAGTGGTGGAGCCCTCCTTCTCCCTCAATAAGGCTTGCTTGAGCTCGGGGTCGATGGGCGACGGAATCTCCTCTCTTTGGCTGGCCATGGTGGCGAGGGAAGGAGGGATTCCGATCGGCGGTCGTCTGTGCTCGAGCTGTTGTGTGCCTCTTCTTCCGGGTGGTGGTATTCTACTTGTTTCCCCTCTCCGACCGGCCATGGCGGCGAGGGGAGGAGGGATTCGAGTGGGGCTGCGTCTGCGGGAGGAAGATGCGTTGGATTCTGTCTCTTGTCGCATCTGCGCGGTGGCAGGAGGCCGCGGTGGGTGGTTCCCAGCGATCTTCAGAGGTGGAAGACACCGGAGGCGCTACTCCAAGCGAATCCTCGTCATAAGCGCGTGTTTGGCGCTCGGTGCCCGCCGCTTTCCCTTGCTCCTCTTGGCTGGCCGTGGCGGCGAGGAAGAGGATGCGGGTAGCTGCGAGCGAAAGGTGTGGTCAGGGCGCTCTGGGGAGTTTCGGTCTTCCCCCTTCCGGCGGGTTTCTCCCTGCTTCTCCAACCATCTCTGCCCGCCTTCACCCACCCGTGGCAGGAGTGTTGTGCTGGAGTGCAGGTTGTTCGTTATCGACGGAGCTAGAAAGGTTTATTCCGCCGGGGATTACCGGAGCTTGGAAGCGACATCGGCGAGCTACATCTTGACGGGTGTAGGCCGTCTGTTACAGCCGGTGAGCTCCGGCATCTTTTCAACCTCCATCAGAGGCCCTTTCTCGGGTCAGCGTCCGCGTCCAACGGCGGCTCTGAAGCAAGTGGTTTTGTCCCCGCAACGGTGCTCGGCAACGGTGCAGCTGACCTTCGGCTCGACAGTGGAGATAGGGAGGGTCCTAATTGCAACTCTTATCTTTCAGCAGGACGTTATCCATTTAAAATGGGGACCCATGTGTTGTCTTTCTTCTTCTTTTGGGGCTCTGTAATATTTTAATCCTCCGTTGTTTGCGGTTAATTTAAAGCTTCCAGGGGACTCTCTTCTCGTTTCAAAAAAAAACTTCCCCTCAGGTACATCTTGTCCTTATTGCACAACATACTGTGATGCAGTTTAAGGGTGGAGCTACGTTAGGGCCCAACTTGTACATGGCCCACCCAGCCAGCCAAACATCTGGTGGAAACATCGTCCCATCCTCATTCCATGTAGTGAATGTGTTCTTTTTTTTTTGCGAAATATCACCGATCAGTTAATAATCTTCAACAACAGTACAAAGGTTAAAAGTAATAAAATTTAAAAATTGGTCATTTGACACCTAGCAACGACTACACACACTAGCGTGAGCTGAGGACGCGGCACCGTCATCGTCCCTCCATCACCGAAACCAGACAAAACTTGTCGTAATAGAGCTTGTTGTACTAGACAGACGAAAAGTCGTCGTGCTAATGCTACAAAGGACCAGCGCACTAGAGCAGCAACCATTGCGAATAATGACAACCGATCGGAAGAGACTGAAATAAAAACAAACCAATGAAGTCGAAAACGGACAGAATCCCAGGTGATCTGCCGAACAAACGACTCCACGTGCCCTCCGTTGGCGCTAGATGCATCACCAGAGCGAGGATAGAATGGGGAGGATATTATTCTGACTTCAATACGTAAGCATCGACTTAACATCCCCAAGAAGACACTAAAAAAATAGACTAAACAGAGAACAAAAAATCTCCTGTCGACGAGAGGTCATGCAACACCTCCAAGGCCCCCGGGCTACTGACGGCGGAGCGGGGCGGAGCGGAGCGGACCGGCGATACCGTGGACGAGGAAATGCAGAACATAGATGGGTTTTCTCTTTTGATCCGACGTGTTCCTAATCTGAAGCTGAAACTGTCCAATTATGTCACTTGGTACACAGAAATAAAGCACTAAATGAAGTGTGGTTCTGACCCCACCGCCTACTCGCCCATGTACAGTAATAATTACTTCCTCCGACCTGAATTAACGGCCGCGATGTATGTTTTTCAAAAACGCCCTTCAATTTTGTACATAATGTAGAACCGTAAAATGTCCAAAGATTAGTTTATTTGTAGCCGGCTGAAGGAAAGCAGATACTTACCACGCTAACATAGCAGTATAGCTCCAATCTTGAGTTTCTAATTTTGTGCAAAATACCGAAAATGTCCTGCACGACGTATTGCGGTTTCACATGACATATTGACATTGCAATATTGCAGGACATTCCGTGCTTCAGTCGCGGACGATCCGGCGCGTATGCGTTCTGGTGGGGAATCGCTGAGCTGCACCAAGAGGCAGGCGTTGCGTATGCGTGCACTCCATTATTATACTACTACTACTACTACACAGCAGCAGTGCACGCTATAGTCGCGGAAGGAGCGATCCCAGGCGCAGGTCTACGGAAAATATAACAATTTTCAAACAGGAAGGGTGCTCTTTGCCGTATCCGTATCCCCTTGTCCGTCGGTTTGGTACGGTGCAGCTCATCGGCTCAAAGGCTCAGTCCGGTCCACTCCCGACCGCTACGGACGCCAACATGGCTGTGCTCCTCCCTTTTTTCCAAACAGAGGGCTCTGCTCCTCCTAACAACTAACCCCTCGCAGTCGCAGACGATGACGATGATCATGATGATGCTTCCTCCGAAATGGTTCAGTTACCGCTTTCTCCCGTTCTTTCAAACCTAAGAAACAACGAGCTCCCGCAACTGGACGGCACGATATATTTATCTGGCAGTAGGAGATGTTGACCACTCTTCAGTTACGGCTACGTTGTCAGAATGTATCACCTATGTAGTAGATGCACGTTAGTATGTTCCAGCGCTCTTCGGGTACGTGAAGCAGAGCTATGTTTCAAGGGATATCCTATTTCTAGTTCTACAAAACTAGCCAAGCTATTACTGGCTACACAAAGCTAAATGATAAACCTGTTCTTCCTGCAGTCTGCAAGATCAAAGCTAAATGAGAGCAACTCCACTAGGGTCCTCAAAGCCCCCCCAAAGGCTATGAGGGTCGCCGGCGCCAAAAAAGCGTCCAGCCGCGACTCTCATTTTAGAATTTCCGTCGGCGCGATCCAATTATTAACCCGGCGACCTCAGGCAAAACCCTATCTACAGGGAGGCAAGCGGGGGCGCCGGAGGGGAATAAAATATTGCCCTGTCAAGCCACGCGCCTTTCGGCGGCCACGCGGCGGCCGGAAGTGGCCGCCACCGCGTTCCCGCCAGTTCCTTCCAGCCAATTCCACCGCTTTCCGCCTCAACTTCCCGCTATTTCCGGCTACATAGGGCATAGTGTTGGAGATATGCCCAAGAGGCAATAATAAAGTGGTTATTATTATATCTTTATGTTTATGATAAATGTTTACATCCCATGCTATAATTGTATTAACCGGAAACATTAATACTTGTGTGTTTTGTAAACATAAAAGAGTCCCTAGTAAGCTCTTGTTAAACTAGCTTGTTGATTAATGGATGATCATGGTTTCCTGATCATGGACATTGGATGTCGTTGATAACAATATCATATCATTAGGAGAATGATGTGATGGACACACACCCGTAGTAAGCATAGCATAAGATCAAGTCATTAAGTTCGTTTGCTATAAGCTTTAAAATACATAGTAACCTAATCCTTCGACCATGAGGTTATGTTAATCACCATCACCGGATGGGTACTTTGATGACATCAAACACCGCTTCGTAACTGGGTGGTCATAAAGGTGTCATTGGGTATTCTGAAAGTATGTGTTGAAGCGCATGGACCAAGATTGGGATTTGTCCATCCATATGACGGATAGATATGCTCTGGGCCCTCTCGGTGTGTCATCTAATTAGCTTGCAAGCATGTGACTGGGTCACAAGGGATGACATAACATGGAACGAGTAAAGACTACTTATCAGTAACGAGGTAGAACTAGGTATGGATATACCGACGATCAAACCTCGGATAAGTATAGTATCGCGTGACAAAGGGAATTGGTTTCATATGTTAATGGTTCTATCGATCACGAAGTCATCGTTGAGTATGTAGGAGCCATTATGGATCTCTAGGTCCCGCTGATGGTTATTGATAGGAGATGTGTCTCTGTCATGTCTACATATTCACGAACCGTATGGTGACACACTTAAGGTTCGAAGTTGTTTTAAGTAGATATGGAATATGCGTTGAAGACCGAATGTTGTTCGGAGCCTCGGATTGGATCCAGGACATCACGAGGAGATCCGGAATTGTCCGGAGAATAAGATTCATATATTGGGGATCATTTTCTATGATTAGGAAATGTTCCGGAGTATTTGTATGAGGTTTCTAGAAGGTTTCGGAATGTTCCGGAAGGTTCTGGAAGATTTTTTAGAGTTTGCTTGAAAACCAAAAAAGGATCAAGGAGTCCTTGTGGGGCAAGACAAGGAGTCGTGGGGGAGAAGGACTCCCCCTCCCATGGCGCCTCCCCCCTTTAAATAGAGGGGTGGGGGCGCCACCTCCAACTCCCTCTCCACTACTCCAAATCTCCGCCGCCTCTCTCCTCCTCATTTCTTCTGCACAGGCATAGGCGAAGCCCTGCAGAATTCTCTACTCCACCACCACCACCACGCCGTCGTGCTGCTGAGATTCCGTGGAGAAGATCTACTACCTCCGCTGCTCGCTAGAACGGGGAGAGAAAGGTCTACTTCGACTCCACACGTGTGACCGACTGCGGAAGAGCTGCCGGAACGCGGCGCCGGAAGGATCGTCCACTCGATCTTGAGATCGGCAAGTGATCGACTACATCAACCACGAGATCTAATCTCGTAACGCTTTCGGATCTACAAGGGTTAGTACAGATCTATCTCGTTGCACATGTCTAATAGATTAGATCTTGGCTTTTATCTAGATTAGATCTGGGTTTTGTTTGTTCTTGCGGTAGAAATTTTTTGTTTTCCATGCTACGAACCCATCACATAGCCACCATTGCCATAGCTCAGATCTACACACAATGTCATCCTATAATCTCTCCGCACTAACATACGCCGAGGCGGAGGCGCTGTGCGCCTCCCACTACCCCTGCCCACCGGGGTACGGGTGCCCTCCGGGCTGGAGGTTGAGCGCCGGTGGCGTGCCGGTCCTGCCTGTCCCTCAAGGTGCCGCTCGCCGGTTGGCCATCACCAACCACTACTACGGCGAGCTCACGCCGGAGCAGCGGATGGACACCAACTGGGACCCCGACAACGCCACCACCCGGAACGCCTTCTTCATGAACCGTCGCGAGCGGCAGCTCGCCATGTACGAGGGGGACGGTCCACCGCCCGTCAACAACAACGAGGAGGGCCGCAGGCTGTGGTGGGGCGCCCGGACTCTTGGCGGCGTGATGGACCACATAATGGCGGGCGACTATCCCCGCCTCCGGTACCCGCACTTCCAGGGCACACGGAAAAAGGGCGGAGGACGCGTGGTGTTCTGGGATCCTCTTGCCCCCGCGCGCGATGTTACGCCTCGACCGTCTGCTGGAGGAGCCTCAGCCAGAGCCTCGGCTTGAGTGGGTGGTCCCTCCAGAATACGCCGTGGCGGCGCGCCAGTAGAGGCGTCCCGGCGACCCGGAAGAATTTCCGGGCTATCGCGCGTCGCTCGAACCGACGCCGCCGGGGGACACTTGGTGGCGGAAGGAGGAGGAGGCCTATCGTGCGCGCGGCGGAGGCGACGATGAAGGCTGCAGCCGTTGCGGCCGCCGGTCCCCAAAGCGGCGATCGCTCTTCGGCGATTGTTCGATGTGGCGCGATCGTGGCAGGGCAATGCCGTCGAGGCCGGAGCGCGTGCCGACCGACGACGAAGACGACGAGTGCGAGGACGAGTACAACAGGAGGTACGATTATGACTAATTTTCTATTTTTATTATGTATTAAAATTAGGTTTTCCCTATTTAAATATTATTTTGTTAAAATATGTGTTTACTTTTGGGGCACGGTTGGGAAGGCGGCGCCCCCATTTCCGATTTCGCGCCGGCGGCCCCCCGTACGGGCCAAAAACGGGCCGCGCCGGAGCCCGTATGGGGGTTACGAGTGGAGATGCTCTGATAAGACCAAAGATGCTTATATATGGTCAGATGCACAAGCAATGGAAAGCAGAGTTTTTCCACAGGAGCATTAGTGCCAGAGAAGGGAATGAGAGAGCACGTAAGCTAGTCGTGATCATTCACTAATACAGCTATGACCATTTGGATATGTATGACACACCTAACAGTACCCAACCAAACCAATCTCCCTCCCTCCCCGGTTCTTATCTAACCCCATCTGCGTGTATTGTACCATGTTGACTAATGAAAATGTCACAGCTTTTTTGCGAGGTGTAACATAAATATCTATGTATTCTCTTCTAGTACTGCTAATATATACTGACTGAGTGTTCTTTATTTTTTGCGGGGTCTCAAGTTCTGATAAGAACATAATCACATGAGAACAGCACAGATTTATATATGCTCCGTTTTATAGAAAGTTCAGAAAGGGGTCCTGCTTTATTCGCTTCGGTGCGTGGAAGAAGTAACCTCGTTCTACCTTTTGCAGCGGCGAACATGCGTTACGAATGAAGTTCCAAACCACACCTCACCAAATAAAGTGAAGAGGGTAGAGACGGATAAGAGATGTGCCACAAGTCCTCCACAACACAAACAAAAATCCATCTTACCTTTTGCTAGTTTTCCCTGAGATTTCAACAAGCAAGGAACAAAAAGTACCGCTTCATTTTCGTAATCGTACATGGCTACAACAGTCTAAGTACTAATAAAAGAAGAAAAAAGAGGTAGTGGATAGGAAGCATATGTGTACTTGCAGAACCTACTTAATTATTTGACTTGTAAAATCACAAGAAGGAAAAAAGAGAAAAAAAAAAAGGCAAGCACAGCTGTTTAACAATTGCAGAAACTGGTAGTAGAGTCATGTCATCCTTTTTTTTCTCTTCTTGATTGATTGACTTTCCTTGGATTCAAACGTATGCGTACGCGCGCGCGGGGCGATCACCTCCTCTTGTTCTTGCTGCCGAGCACGAGGCTGAAGTAGAAGAGGATTCGGAAGAAGAATCCCCACGCCGCCGTGACGAGCAGGCACTCCCACTTGCCGAGCTGCGTCACGGCCGTCTGCCGCAGCACGGTCCGCCCCGTGGCCACGCAGGTGTCGGCGCCGATCCCGACGCCGAGCGCCGCGCTGATGGACGCCAGCACCCTCTCCTTCACCGCCTCCGGCAGCGCCCCCAGCGGCGAGTTGTCGAAGATCTGCGCGCCCCGCACGAAGCACTCGCCGCCGCGCCCGAACTCGTTCTGCAGCACCCCCTCGAACGGGTACTTCACCAGGGACAGGTAGTGGAACCACAGCCAGTAGGCCGGGATCCTGTCACGGTTGATGAAGAAGCCGCTGAAGAGCAGGAAGTAGGCCAGGATGGCCACCACCACCGTGTACCCGATCATCACGTGCGGGATCACGCCGGAGAGGAACGTCACGAACCCGCTACCGGCCCAGAACGAGGCAAGGATGGCCAGCGTGTAGAAGGCGAACCCGGACGCGCCGCCCGCCAGGCCCACGGCGAAGAACGTGGTGAAGGCGAAGGCCAGGGACAGGACGAGGAGCGGCGGGAAGGAGACGATGGCGTTGGAGAGCACGTACGAGACGTGGCGGTACGCGCCGTAGGCTGTCTCCCGGAGGAACACGTACCGCTCCTGGAGGAACACCGGGAGCGCGTCGGCGCAGGTGTAGAACATGGTGGACATGGCGAAGGCGAAGAAGCCCAGCCGCTCCTGCGCGCCCTTGGGAGATTGGTCGAGACGGAAGAAGACGGTGGCGAGGATTCCGCCGGTGACCACCACGGCGCCCAGGCGGATCAGGAACAGCTCTGGCATGCGCCGCGTGTTGATCGCCGACCGCTTCGTCAGCACCTTCATCTCCACCCAGAACGGGTTCGCGTACGTGTGCATCTCCCCTGCGGCCACGTCAGCGCCCGACACCAGCTTCCCGCGCGACACGCTCGCGCTGATGGCCTCCTTCAGCGACATCGTCGGCGCCCACGCCGCCGCGTCGGGGCTCCCCGCGTGCATCAGCTTCCATGTACGGTGGAAGTCGGCGAGAGGCTTCGTCCCCGTCGGCGACGACTCCAGCTCGCGGATCAGATCGAGCGCGAACTCGGCGCGGTTCTCGTCGTCGGGGACTGGGTACCCGAACTCCGCGAAGTAGGTGGGAAGCGCAGAGGGGGCTCCGCTGAAGACGGTGCGCCCGCCGGAGAGGAGGATGAGGCGGTCGAGGAGGCCAAGGATGCGCTGGCTCGGCTGGTGGATGGAGGTGATGACAATGCTGCCGCTCTCGGCGATGCGTCGGAGCACCTTGACCACCATGAACGCGGACGTGGAGTCGAGCCCCGACGTGGGCTCGTCGAGGAACAGCAGGATCGGGTCGTGGATGATGTCTGTGCCGATGGAGACCCTGCGGCGTTCGCCTCCGGAGACGCCGCGGTGGCCCTCGTCGCCGATGATGGTGTTGGCCGCCGCGCGGAGGCCGAGCTGGTCGATGAGCGCCTGCACGCGCGCGCGCTTCTTGGCCGCGGACAGGGAGCGCGGGAGGCGGAAGTCGGCGGCGAAGGAGAGCGTCTCGGTGACGGTGAGCATGGGGAAGAGCAGGTCGTCCTGCATGACGTACGCGGACATGGACTTGAGGATGTTGCCCGTGAGCGGCTCGCCGTTGAGCGTGACGGTGCCCTTGAGCGCGTCGCGGGAGATGCGGTTGGCGAGCGCGTCGATGAGCGTGGACTTGCCGGAGCCGCTGGCGCCCATCACGGCGAGGATCTCGCCCTCCCGCGCCTCCCCGGAGACGCAGCCCAGCAGCGCCTTGGTCCGCGGCGCGTGCGCGTCGGGCGCCGCCGCCGTGACGCGGTCGCTCCGAAGCTGCAGGGGAAGGCGGAGCCCGCCACCACCGCCGTCGTCGCCGCCATGGCGCGCGCGCCGGACGCTGTATGTCAGGTCTGTGAACGTGAGCCGGAACTGGATGGTCCGGCCCGGCGCGGCGCCACCCGCATTACTGTCGCCGACGCCACCAGGCGCGGGCTGCGGCATCGGGATCGAGAACACGGAGCCGTCGTCGTCCGTGCCTGCCGGGTCGACGGTGGCCGCGCTGACGAGGCTGAGCATCTCGGAGAGGGACGGGTTTCTCCTCCTCGCCGGCGCCGGTGCCGGCACGGCCGCAGGGGGCGACGCGAGGAACGGGAGGCGATCTTGCACTGCTCGCGCCATAGCATGCATGTACACAGCACCTAGCTGGCTAACTCGACTTCCCGTGTCTACTGGCGCAGAGGTAAGAGACGCAAAGCCTAGAGCTTAAGTAGGAGGAGGCCGGTGAGGAAGTGGTTTTGAAGAGAGGACGGCGTGGGGTGGGGTCTGCGATGTGCGATCGATGGCGCTTCTTCTCCAAGGCAAAGCCAACCCGATCGAGGTATGGTTAAGACTTTGCAGGGCTCGGAGCTCATGTTTTAAAGAAGAGTGGCACGTGGATATCGTCATGGCGCGCGGGTTCGTGGGAAATGGGGCGATACGATCGAATGGTGGTGGTGTAGGAGACGGGGTGGTGACCAACGCGCGCCATTCTGGAGCAGCTGCATGCGACGGCGGCGGGGTGCATCGCATGGTCTCCGAGAAGAGGGTGGGTCTGACGGGTGTGTTTTAGGTTTGGGTGGGTGGTGAGAAGATGTGGACTTTGACAAGGGAACTGGAGTCAGAAACTTTGGGAGAGGGAATGGGAACGGTAAGTTGGCCTTTGATTGGATCTTCTGTGGATGAATGCTCCTATTTTATGGGAGGGGTCGGAGAACCATGTTGCATGTATGTAGCAAATTTCAAAGAAGCCTATCTAGAACATTTGGCAGTACCTATATGTATTCCGAGGATAGATTCTTTTGGATAGTAAAATGTATTTTAGTGTGTTAAATCAACATAGCATAGCATTAAATATTATTTAATTATATATTTACACAATTATGATTTATTTACACTAGACCTTATTACTCCTCGTTGGCTAAGATCTCTCTCAACTAGCTCGGAGGAAGAAGAAGAACAGAGAAAGAAGAGACGTCGTGTTGATCCCCATGATTTCACAATCCCCGGGCTTTCTGCTACATAAACTTGCCCAGCTTTTCTGATTTCACAATCCCCTTTTATACCGATTACAGAGGTCGTGTTGACCCCCATGGTTTGTTTTCCTTGTGCCATACCACTAGCCATTGTGGCTACTAAGGAGTTTTGTTTGTTACAAACTTAACGGATAGAGATGGTCCTAACTAGAACTCTGTCGAAACTGACAAAACAGAAGAAGCATACACTAATTAAGAAACTAAATGAATGTCTAGAGTTTATGCAACACGACGCTAACCGTGCCCAATCTTCTTTTTGGCCAGAAGTTTCCCTATGAGGTCCAAAAGCTCCGGACCCTAGAGGTTCCGAGTAACTTCCGTGGATACCTCCGTAGCAACATAGAGTTGCACAACAAGTGTGCAACGTCCTGTTGTGCCTAGAGTCTAGCCCAAGAAGTTCCAGAACCCGAAGGTTTCGTGGTCGCCCGGAAGTTTTGGGCCTACAAGACATGGCTTCTGTAGTACATATCAACAACAGGCTCTCTCTTTCCTTAGGCAGGTTTATTCGGTGAAAATATATGTTTTCGTATGTGATTTGATTCCACCATACCTTCCGAACCCCTCTTACTACTGTAGTTTTACCAGTGACTCAAATAAAAAACATCAAGATGTCGTTTATGTTCACCTTGCATTGAGGGTCTCCAGCTAATAGTTCTATCTTTCGGATGTGCCTAGACATTCATGTTGTCATTAAGAGAAAAACCACTTAGGGAGCGAATTTCCCTTTTAAACTGAGGAAAAATAGTGACATGAGTTTTTGTGCTACATAAACTTGCACAAAACATTCTGTTTTTATTGATCATTTTTATTCTAATTACAGTGGTCTGTTATCCTCATGGTTTTAATGATTCACTATGTTTGTTACAATCTTAACGACTAGAGCCAACGAATAAACCATGGTTGAAACTCTTGCAAAACAAGGTGCAAATTCGAACTCTAAAACTATTTAAATGTGCAAGGTTTATACCGCCACTCATTTCTATACGATCTTAGCATATGATCATAAGATGAATGTTTCCAATTACACATAGCAAAATTAATAACATAACATGAATATGAACATACAATGTTCTTTACAATTCTGATTATCATTGAAAATATAGTCATACTAAAATTGTATGGCATTTTGAGATGGTAGTTGTGTTCCTTTTTTGACACATTATATCTTCATAAACCTTGGGTTAAATTGTGCTCCTTTGTCTTTTAGAAATAAAAATACCAAATCGCATGCCTCCACTGATCAATGTATCCATTTAGATAATATAATATATATATGCCCATACTCAAAAGCTTACAGATATAACAATGAATGTTTCTATGATCTATGATTATCTATCTTAGATATAAATAAGAAGAATCTAGTGCATATGAGGTGTGTATACAGAGGGATTCTCCTAAAATTATTTGCATGTACTCAAGCAAACATTTTTTGTAACCCCTAAACTTGTGTTCTATATAGTGATCAAAACTTATCCTATTTTCAAACTGACTTCATATAGAAATACGAGCATATACATGTGAAAACATGATTGAAATTTTTTGGCATTTGAAAGACACACTCGAGAATTCATTCACATATATTTTTTCTAATTTTATTTACAGCGAAAGAAAAGGAAAATGTAGCTTGACTCTTGAAACAACAATGATCTCGTTAATGTGATCAACAACCTAGTCCTACCTAAGAGCTTTGTTATTTGGTTGATTAGTCTGTTGTGCTTCATATCGTTGCTGCATGAGAGAACACTTATCTTCTTTCAACATAGGTGTTGAAATTTGGGGCATTCTAGTGTTGGGAATTTGGCCCATAACCAATGCAAATTCTGAAATTCTCTTTGGCCCATTATGTGTGGCAACACTAGTGGAGCTAAATTTTAGTCCAATATTGCTAGTTGAGAGGAGTTTGAACCAACTTATATAGGAGGTTGGTATAGCACCACTAAGTGAGTGAGAAGAAAGTAGCTCTCGCGCACTCCTCCGACAAGGACGCACCGCATGTTGTAGGAATGAGCCGATTTGAGCTCATGTGTTAATATTTTTTGCTAAGATTTTTATGGGTCGTAGGCTGTTCAGGAACAATCTAGAAGTTAGTTTTTTCTGGATCGCTTTCGGATTTACTCCATCCTCCTAGATTTTCTCTGCATTCTCCTTATTATTGGGACCTTGTCCCAGGAAGCTTAATGGAGAAGGAAAAGGATATTATCCCTTATAAACTAAGATGTGTAGGGTACCACATCATAACACATGCCTCTTTCTAGTTCATTGCGCTGCCTCCTTCGTCTTCCCCATCCCGGCTTGTGGCATGGATCATAGATCGGAATAGTAGGCCTCCGTAACCCTACCACTCATGAACCTGTATAGGTGAGGGACGATCAGGTTTTTGGGGAGAGCTCAGCGCGACTACTCACAACCACGCCATTCTCGAGAACTTGAGGGAGGTTCTAGTGCCAACTTGGTACAAAAGAAAACTTCCCATCCCACAAGTTCAAGAATAAAAAAAAATCTGAAAGCAAAAGGAAGTTTGATGGCAAGGATAAGGCAACACACTCAACTAACTTCAAGAAGAAAAATGATAAGAAGGCATTGCCACGTTTATAAATATATGTGCGCACCTCTCCCATCTATCTACACTTGGCGTTGTCAAACACCTCATGACATGGGTAAACAAGGCAGTAAGCGTAGATAAATCATTACATGTATCATAGATGTATTCCAAAGAATGACAAACCATAGTCTCTGAAAAGACAAAGGATGTCGCCTAGAGGGGTGAATAGGCGTTTAAAAAATTAATTACGGTTTAGGATCTAATAAATGCAGAATAAAAGTAGCGTTTAATTTATCAAGCACAAAACATAAATTCACTAGGTTCAACTAAGTGCACCAACAACCTATGCTAAGCAAGACAAGCAACAATGTGATAGCTAATAGAATACTTTAAGCACGATGGCTATCAAAATGTAAATTGTATAAGCGCAGGGCTCGGGTATAGAAATAACCGATGGATGCGGAGACGATGATTTTATCTCGAAGTTCACTTCCGAATAAGCTACGTCTCTGTTGGAGAGGTGCGATGGTGCAATGCTTTCCAAATGCCACAAATGGCTCACCTTGAGGTGTGGTGGCTCTATGGTCACCCAATGCCACACAAGGCCTCATGTCAATATGCGAAGACTCACAACTCACTGATACCACAACATGCTCACCCTATTCTCTCGAGTGTGCACCACAAAAGGCGGGCACTCGATCCACTATGGGACACTTAATAAGGTTGGTCACCAAATCCGTACAATGCTTGGGGCAATCTCCACAACTCAACTAGAGGCTCCCAAGAATCACCACAAAGGCCTATAGCTTGAGGACACTCCATAACTCAATTGGAGGCCCCAGGGGAATCACACCACAACCACATAACCATCTAGGGTTCCAAGAACCCAAGAGTAACAATCCTACAAGCTTGAACTTGCTAGATCTTCATGGAGAACTCAAACCTATGCACCAAATGCAAAGGCAAGTCCTTCACTCCTAAATTCCACCAAAGCTATAAAAGCTATTGGGTAATAAGAGAGGAAGAACAAAAGAGAAGAACACAAACTCTCCAAGATCGAGATCCCAAGGATTCGTTCATAAAGAAGCGATTTGATTTGGTGGGCTTGTAGATCTAGATCTCCTCTCTCAAATCCCTCAAAAAATGCAAGAATATCATAGGAGGGGGAAGGGGAGAGGAAAATATCTTCAAGGTCAACAATGGAGGAGAGAAATATAGAAAAATTGGACCAAAAGAGCTAACCCCGTGAAGAGGAGGAGGATCCCCTTTTAAAGGGATCTCCAAATCTAACCGTTTGGGCTAGTTATGCGCCTGGACGATAGTTCTGGTGAGCCACAGGAAGTTCCATTGAGCCCAACTCCAACAGCTTGAAAGAAGTGGAGGGACCTAGTTATGTAGGCCGGAAGTTCCACCCGACCAGGGCCAGAACTTCCGACCGGTACTATCGGTCCACTACCAGCCAAGTTCCGATGATGAAATGTGATTAATCCAAAGAATTATTACAAAGTGCATAGGGATGAGAGGAAGTAGGCCGGAACTTCTACCGGTACTCCCGGTGGCAGAATATGCCCGAGCGATACTTCCGATCAGGGAAACTTCATAACCAAAGCTGAAATAATTTTTACATCCGAACTCCAGAAAGGATGAAATATTGGATACCTCCTAGGGAGAAAATATCATGTATAAATATGTGAGATACCTCCCAAGGTGTGGATCCGGAAAACCTACAAGATCGAAAACACAATAATATATGCAAGGGAAAACTGTTTTTGATGAACTGGAGCTTGTTATGAAACCACAAGCTCTAGATCCTCACATGGACAAGATCCAAACAACAGCAAAGAAAAATGATGCTGTGTATGCAAATTCTTGAGCTCTCTCTAAAGGATGTGATCGAGTTACTCACTTGAGATCTCCTCTTGATAGTACGGCTATCTATCCTAAACCCGGTCTCCCAACACTACAAGAGACCGACAAAATATGGAAAACCTATCAAGATCTTACCTTTGCCTTGAGCATTCCACTTGAGCTTGAAGTAGGCAATCTTGACGTCCTCAAGATGGAACACCTTTCTTGAGTGCTCTTGCTCGCGCTTGCTTGATGAGAACTTGCGAATTTCTCCCCATAATACATGGAGAATATACTTCCTTGAGCTTGTCTTCATTTATCCATGACCATCGAAGATGTCAGGCTTAAAGCATTTGATCTTCTAGAGATGGCGCATCGCTTGCACTTCATATCTTATAACTCCATTAGGATGATGTATTGAAGTTAACCATGAGGGACTCCATCTTTATTATTCAAGACACTCTTGGTCTTATTCCTCTCATTCTTATTCTTCTTCTTTAACATGATTCCAATAGGCCCAAAGCTTGCTTCTTCTTCATTTCTTCACATTTCAACCTTCAGGCCAACACATGGCCCAAGCGATGCCAATTGAAAATTCCTACAGGTGTAACTCAATGCAAATATGCGTCCATGATATTTCCATTAATTACCAAAACCACACATGTTGGAATACATTCCCTTTTAGTATCAAGACAATGGTAAATGCATAAAAAGTATCATCTCATACCACAATATCCACCATAGGAATTGCATACATAGTTCCACAATCATGCAAGGCACATCATATGGACTTCAACGATGATCATACATAGAGAGATTGGATCAATTTACCACCACAAACCCATAGTCCAGGGGGTTAACTACTATCCCCTCATGATGAAGATGACGGTGGAGGCATTGGTGAAGGAGGAGAGGCGGCCGGAGGCGATTCCGGCGACGGTTCCCCCTCCAATCTTCCTCTAACGATGGACTTGTGACTCTATTTTTGGTGTTTTCTATCTCCACCTTGCCTTGTCTCGTGATCACATCGAGGAACATTTTTATAGAAGGTTTTAGGTTAAAACAAATTTAGTGGAGTGAATATGGATGACATCGGAGTTTCGACGTTCTAGATGGACTAGGTGGCACGGTCCCACCTTCTAACCGTGCCACCTCGGCCCTTCTAGGCCTTCTGTGGTCTCCTGTTAGGTCCAAGTGCTCTAGGTGCTTCTCCTGATGAAAAACTGCTCTAGAAAAAATCCTAGGTCCTTTTGAGTTCGAGAAGGTCCCTGAAACTTAAAAATACACAAAACTAGGTTTTCCTATCCTGTGGGGTTATAAACCAAATAAAGGGGATTATTGGTAAATCCCCATAAATCAATGAAATATATGTTTATAATAGTAAGTAACATTCAAATATGTTGGAATAAGTGAAAATAAACTACAAAGTTCATGTATGCATTTTACATGCATCAACATCCCCAAGTTTAACTTATGCTCATCCTCGAGCATAGAAGTGAGAAAACTAACATGAACTTTGGAGTTTGTTGTTAATAGATACATATGAAGTCATGATCTTTGCTTCACAAAGTTACAAGGTTCATAATCAAAACAATAATAGTAAGTAATCATAACATAATGTTTCAGTGACATTTATTTCATGAATGTAAAACAATAAGTAAAGCTTGCAAAGTAATAAATGCACAAAGTACTATGGACAATTAAACAAACTTGAGTGCATGTGCAAGGTGTGTATGTGTAACATAAGCAAGCTTATGCAAAAAGGAATTGTTCCTAAGTTGGTCTTTAGAATAGAATTTTGACTCAGAAGGAAGTGATAGGTACTCATATCAAACATGTGCAAGCATCTATATTCCAAACTTCATCACTTAAGGGCATGCTTTAGATCATAATACATCACAAGAATGTGTTTTGTTACCCCTTTCTGGCAGTGTAGACTATACACGTCTGCGGTTTACTGCTTTCTGCTAGCTACGTGACATAGTAAGATCGTGAACCGCCATGCCTCTATATGCACACCGAAAGTGATAGTCTACAGCAATGAGATACAACATTGTTACCAACTACACTCTGTTGCTCTTTCTTATCTTCCTCCTTATGACCGTATATAAACGATGAGTGCTTCCCCCTCTTTGATTTCGAGTTTTGTTCATAGATGGCATGTCCTTGCTTCTTGTTCTTTCATGGTGAGTCACGTCCTCTACGCTTCTTATTTATGCTTGTTTTGGTCACTAATGTGATGAATATCGCGTTTTTCAGATATCTTCCTTCTATGCGTTTGTTGTTATTCTGACTTCTCTTACGTCCTCACTTCTTCTATTGGTAGGTGTTTTCCTGTCTTTTGCTTGATTCTGTCGTGTTTTTACGTCCACGTGTTATTCATTACGTTTTCTACTAGATTTTCCTTGCTTACGCGATTAATTATGTATTTTTTCATTCCGTGTATAGATTTCTGTTCTCTCGGCCATCGGTGTATGATGTCTGCTTAGCTCAGAAATTTTCTGCTGCTGAGGTGAGCTCTATGTTTCTTTCAACGTTTTCCATATAGTGTTTTTTATGTTTGCTATTTATGTTCATGTTTCTCTATGTCTTTGTTATTCTTTCTTAGGTTCGTTCTACTTTTGAAGCAGAGGATGTTCTTCTGAGGTCTGTTGTAACTACAACATGGACAATTGTTATTGTTGTGTTTGTTCATCCATGTAAGTGCTTCCCTCTTTTGCTTATTGCTTTGGTTGATCTATTCTTCGCGCTTTATTGTGCACGTGTAAGTTTGTCCATGATTTTTTATGTGTACTCTTATTTTGAAAAGGGTTCAATTTGTGTGAGTTATAGGTCTCTATTAGATAAACTTTAAGTGTTCTAATGCTTTTCAAGGGCACCACTTTTGTTGTGAAACAATGCAGGAATCATGTTTGGTGCTAGTGTAGTCAAGGCTGGGGCAGGGTTTCTTTTAGCCATTAGCAGGTCATACGTTAGAAGCGCGTGACACACGGGAATGTGCACGCACCTCGAGGAAGACTCCTTTCGATACGTACTTTCGGGGCCTTCTTCTCTTACTATGGATGTCATGAGCTTTTGCGACCGTCTTCCCCGATGACTTTCGTGAAAGCTGTAGCAGTATGCTTTCTTTCATGTACTAGTTGTTGTGTCACTTCTTTTACGTTTACATCTTGTTCGGTTATAGCCATTTGACGATGTGTATACATTTTTTGTTTTCTATAGATGACTACTGTAATGTTCCTGTCAGATCTAAGAATGGGCTTTCAAGAAGTAGTTGTGGTCGTTAGGTGATAACTTTGATCCGGATTACAGATGCAGTATAATAGCTTTTTCCCCAGACCCAGGTTTATCGAACCTTTGGAAACAATTGTGATATGGAAATATGAGGAACTTCTACAAGACTTTCTTACTCGTTTTACCTTACGTTTACCGGATCCTTCTAGTTTACTTTGAATCATTGGTTGTTGCAATGGATGGAAATAGGCCAGGGTTGAAGATTCACCTGTAACTGCCCATACATGTGGGATAAAGATAACAATAAGCACATTCATGTGTGAAATGATCTAATATAGATAGGGTTGTGGGTAGCACATCCATATACACTAAAACTCTTGTGAGCCACATGCATAGCAATAGTCTTTTGATCTAACCGTTATATCACGAAGCACTGGGTTATAACAATAATTAAGTAGAATACAGATCAAAGCCTTAAGAATGGTGATGTTGATGTTACTCCCAAGTGGATCCCTAAACAAAGACCGTAGTCCCCTTGATGTCACTAGGTTTCGCATGTAGTCGTCATTCACCACTCATCTCGTATCAATCATTTACAATCCCTGGGATCTTGAGTACCTACAAATCCATGGATCGAGACAAGAGACAAGAAACATATTACCATGTATTAGATGCATATAATGGCTACGATATTTCAGCCCCACCTGCAACCTATGAGTACTACTCACTCATAACAATACAATTAAGTATTTAAAACATTATGCATAATACTTAGATTGAAATCAAATATTCTTACAATGGTAATCACAAGGATGGCTCAAGTAAAAGATGATGTCTATGGTTATAGAGTGGATGGAGGATGGAGAGGATGAACTATGGTGATAGTGAAGTGGTGGATCTTCTTTGCTGGTGTTATGATGCAATCTGAGAATGGCAGCTCTCTACACGTCGGCTGGAGTCACGAAAGTTATTGTGTTTGACCTAGTGAAGCCGGCGCCACATAGTAAGAGTGGATCGTATGGGCAGGGCTTGCCTGTATGGCTAGCCTTTAAACCTTCTAGAAGCTCCTCTTCGACCCCAATGAGCTTGGCTGGATAGTCAATGTGATAATCTTCAATAAATGCTCCTGATTTTGCCTTAAAAGTGTGATTTTCTTCATTACACAAATTAAAACCAAGGATTACACATTTTTGCAATAATTAGTCATTGGTAGCATGGCTAGAGAGATTCTTAGTCAATTATTTGACTTAAATTCTGATTTAAACACGGAGAAAGATGACTATTTTCATAGGCATCATTAGGATTTCCAGAGCATGGGACTACCACAATGGTACCGACGATGGAGGGATCATGCGTTGTTGATATGGTGCTTCTTAACTCCAAGGTAACGCAATACCGTTATGTACTTGTCCTTCAATTTGTACTTTTGTACGCCTATACATTGTGTATCTTCATGTCGTACGGGACATGGCACATGAATGTACGCTGAAATTGGCAGCAGAGTCGTCAGCGACTGTAGGCCGAGGATAGAGGAAGATCGAGTATATGCGCTACAATGTTTTATGGTATCCAGTGCTATATGTGGGTTCCGTCCTGTAAAAGGCAACCTCATGATCGAGATCATATCGTGCACCATCATTGACAAGGTGGTAGAAGTTCCTTCTGAGTTTCCGAAGATCACGTGCGATCCAGTCGCCTTTCTAGAGCTTCTCTCTTTGTCGCCTACATCTCCCATTTAATCGGTGTACTCCTCTTGGTATTACTCTCATGTAGGCAACTAATGAGTCTACATAGTACGACTACATTTAATATGTTCATCATGACATAATTGGTATCGTTATTAGGGTTACCTACCTTCAACATGTTTGCATCGTCCAACAAACTTCGCGAACAACAAAGCCAATGATAAGGAGGAAGCGTACGATCTTTGTAACATCTCAAATCTTTAATCAAGGTTAATCAAGATCCAAACTACCCAATTTAGGGTTAACAAAAACTTTTCCTTTTAAAATATTTAAGCATGCATATGAGTGTTGCATTTAAATAGGAGTTGTTTTGAAATGCCATGATTGTTTGTTCTAATGGTTGTAAAATGATTCTAAGGTGAATGTCACATCATCTAGATCATTCCCAAGCAAAATCCAAAGAAAAATAAATCAAAAAGAATTAATAAAGTAGAATGGTCATTTTGGCCATTTTAATCAACTAGCCCACTTTGGGTGTTCCTAGCACTCATTTCCCAAAGGAAACAATTGTGGATCTTTGCACCCGTTTCTAGTACAAGTAGTGATGTACCAAGGTACACTTTGTGATCTTCCAAAAACTTTCAAACTCTAAATTTAAAGGACATTTGAAAATGGAATCTAGTTCATATATCTAGATCACCCTATTCAAAAACCATCCAAATGAATTCCATTTGACAAATCCTAGCAACCATAGATGTTTAAGCATGTGACAAACAACTCCACCAAAATTCATTTCAAAATTCCAAATTTAAATTCTTTCGGCCATTTGATCGAACACCTGGCAGGCACAGAACCAACACACTAGTCATTTCACTGTTTCTCCAGGGGATTGCCACCCAATTGCACCCCATTTACTCCCTGTGTCCCTCCTAGCTCTAACCAGGCTGAAACCAACCCATCCCCTAGTCCCTAGCGTCAGTACCACGCCGCCCCGAGGACATGAATGCCGACCAAACATGCACAGCCCGCAGGAGACCACCAGCCCCTCTCCGCCGCTCCAAGAAGCAAGGCGTGACCTCACCGCCGTCACGGTCCATCCCACAACCATTCCCACGCCCTAGACCACGGAGGACAAGCCCCGCACTATCCTATCTGCGCCGCGCCAGAGCACGCCAGAGCGCCATCACCGCCAGCATGCCACACGCCGTGCCTCGACACCAGACCGCGCGCGCCGCTCTGCCTTGGCCACCTCACCCCGCCAGACACGGCCGTATCCCGTCGCTCGACCCACACTCGCCGGGAACCGCTTCGAGCACCACCTTTGTCTGCCAGAGCGCGCGACGCTCCCGACCATTAGCCACCACCCCTAGCACCACCATTACGTCCTAGCTGACTGCCAGGGAACCGCCCACCGTCCACCTACCTCACCCACGCTGATAGCCCCCTGTGCCGTCGTCACCTGCGAGCACCGCCCACACCTCTCTGCCGCCTCGCCGGGCCTATATAAGCAAGCCTCCCCAACACGAATTCCTCACACTCTCACACTCCCTATCTCCGCTAATACTTCTCCACCCCTCGCCAGAGCCGCTCGAGCAGACAACCGCCAGAATTTTACCGGAGGTAGCCGCAGCAGAGGAGGAGACACTGCCGTTGATTTCGTCCACCTCAGCCTCTGCCGCGACTTTGCCTGAGCTCACCGTCATTGTATCATTCGTTTGCCCGCCTCACCACACTCGCTGGAGCCCTGGTACGCCCCCACTGCACCCCTGCCATGTAGCTAGGTTTCCATCTCGCTGGCGACATGTTCATCGTCGACGACGACTGTGAGCCATTGATCTAGTTCTAATCGTGCGGTCCATATCGCCCCGTACTGCTTCGCGTGAGATGTACCGCTGACATGTGAACCCTCCTGTCAGCTGTCCTCTGCGCCGTGGAGTGTACATGGGCCGGCCTGTAAGTGTTCCCGCGCGACCTAGTTAATTCAAATTTAGATTTTTCCTTTTTAGCTGAAACCTAGTTTTGTCCTTTAGTTTGAAAATCAATTCAGGGAGTTGTACAAATCCAAATTTAGTGATTCCAATTTTGTTGGAAATCTAATGAAAATATCAATCCGAGCCCGTTGGATTTAAATCATTTAGAGTTAGATATCTCTCCTAGCTAAAATAACAAGACAGAAGCTTTTGCACATTCAAACATTTTTATAAAATCAACCATGATAGCTTTTGAGTTGATTCCAACTCTCAAAAATGACATTTAACCATACCTATCTTAATATGTAATAATATTAAGGTTTGCATGCAGTGACTTTGGACTAGTACCGAAATAATGCTATATAGGCATTTCTAGTCACTTTAAATCATTAAATATTAAACTTAAACTTAGTAAAATGTGATCCAACATTTAAATTAAATTCCCATGCATTAGAATATGTGATGATGACATGTGTCTACATGATCCCATATTTTAATTAGAGAATATTAAATCTTAGTTAATTTCAATGAGTAGAAATTAATTTTCTCAAATAAAATAAATGAAACTAGTTCATTATACCTTGTGATGTTTGTGATGATAATAGATCATCAAATGTATGTCTTAGTGTGCTAAGTAGACTAGTTAAGTATTGTTTGGTGATTGTGTATTCCGTATGTATTTATAGACGATAGTACTGACCAAGTCTTCGAGGAGGAGGAGTTCTACCAAGAAGAGGAGGAAGAGAATTTCAACCACTGCACTAATCAAGGCAAGCTAGCATTATACAAGTTAACCATGCAAGTGATTATTTGAAAGCCATCATTAACAATGCAAGCTAACCCTTGCAAGCTAGATAACCTAAGCAAATACAGTAGGCATGCTTTGGTTATACCTTTTGACTTATACCTACCCAAAGTTACTTACAAACTTTACTTTCATTTACTTTACCAAAGTTCCTTACTTTGTTTATAGATAGCATAAAGAGGATAAAACTTGGTTTATCTCGTTAGACTTAGATGTCATTCTATGGCATGAGATTGATCTTAGCATCCCACATTAGTGAACACTCGTAACTTAGTAGCTTAGAGCTAAACCAAAAACTTGATCACTTTAGATGGGAATACTTGGTGAAAATGACTTATGAAAACCGTGGAATGATGAGTCATTCTATTGAGATGTTTTGACATGTGTTGAGAAACACAAATGGTTTATGATGATGATGAAAATGTTGAGGCATGAGCCTTAGCCCTTTTATAAAAACTGATGGTTGGGTTCGGATGCGGTACCATTATAATATTACCGTACAACTACAATACCAGAATTGGGTAAGGCTTAGCTGGAAGTTTATATGCATTAGTATTAGTTCCCTCACGGGAGAGGTTTGAGCTGAGGCTACCTCTCAATGTTGCCCACCTATGCAGTGCCTAGGATGACAGATGGTCATGGCTAGGAGGCCATACTCATAGGAGAGGTGCTTATACTAGAGTGTGCAAAGGAAAGGTTATGTTTGATTATCTGCATACTAAGTATGATGATTCAGGGTTATCCCTAACAGATGTATCAAATCTTGTGGTGAAAGTGTACCACCTCTGCAGAGTGTCAAACTATTTGAATAGCCGCGTCCGCAGTTATGGACAGTTGGAGTGGCCATACTGTTCCGTTGCAGATGTTTTCAAAATGACTTATGAAATGAATTGTGACATGACTTGACCACAACAGAGTTGTGACTATGATGACTAAGTTCCCACTTAAGTGATTTAGAACTTTATTTTATCTTTCTTTGTTTCTGAACTCAGCTTAGGTTTCAAACTTAGCTTTACAAATAAACTTAGAACTTAGCATTCCTACTAGAACTATCTTACTTATTAGTGATAGTTTGCGAGTACTTAAAGAGTACTCATGGCTTTTGTCCATGGCTATTCCCGTGGCCAGACTATGACGAGGACTACCAAGATGAAGGACATCAGGACGGCTATGCTAACTAGGACTATCTCCCATCGTCAGCATTGCTTGTGACTCTGAAGATGGACCCCACCGCTACGCTATTTATTCCGCTGCTTGATTGTACTAAGACTGGATCATGAGATCCTTTATTTGTGTAAGACCTTATTATGGTTTGTAATGGATGATGTACTGTGATATCCAATCTGTTATGTCTCGCAAAAATGGTAATCCTGGGATTGCGATGTATGGCATAACAGGTATCTAGGATTAAAAATCCGAGTGTTGACAATCTTTCTACAAGATGGAAGGTAGGAAATTATTACTATTTAGTTTCACGTACATTTCCTGTTTCTTACAAAACTAACAGTTGTTTTCTCAATGGAAAAGAAGCAATGGTGGCTCGATGGGGCGATTCTGCTATCAAGTTTCTGGCACACGAGGATTTATGAGTGTTTCGTAGCAAGCATGTAAGTGTTATATTCATCAGGATGATTATCACTCCCGAATCTGGATGCATCCTCAGTGCTAATAACGCTTGGAGATGGTACATTTATCCAGATGATTGTCGTACAACATCGATGGTCATGAGGTAGGATCCTTTCTTTTTATGTTGTTTTTGGATTATATCACGGCTGGCGCAAGATTATAACTGTGTTCTCCCAAACGCAGGTACATGAAAAAAAAATAGCGCGGGCGCGTACGTCGAAGATCGTAGCTCGTAGCTCGCTATGGAGCTGTCCACATTTTATTTTTCTTATCTTCGATTGCTGCCTTCCAATATTATGTGTATGACATCTTAGGAGCCATGCCTGATAGCGAAATCCGGAGGACTCTAAATCGTGAATCCTAACAGTCGATTATCCTGACCAAGGATCTTGAAGAAACATCTTATCGTTTGTCTTCTTTGTGTTAGTGCAATTGAGCAGTAGAGATGTTTTGTCAGTGTCATGTTGTTGAAACAAGTCTTTCTTCATCACGAGAAAGCGTTTGTATGCATTCAGTAACAATGTCAGCAGTAAAAACTATGACGCCTCTACAACAAATTTGTCATCTCTTAACCTATTGTAATGCTTAAACGTGTCATCCATCGGGGCATATGCTCTTATCCTATAGACAGTCGACTATGATAATGTTACCTTATCGCACACGTTGCACCCCTAGGCGATTGTCTCATCAAACGCCTCAGAGAGTGCAGGCAAACAACCTCTATGGCTCTATTCTTGTCATGATATCTCTATTTTTCTTAGAACCTGGTGTCCTTCATGTTTGAGCTTGGTTCCATCTTTTCTATTGCACGTTTGTGCTTGGTTTCATATTTTCTCTTGCACGTAGATGTAGCGTCATCGTATCGTCATGCGTTATATCACCGGCTGCGCCCCGGAGGGCGCAGAGAGGAATATAGTTAGAAAGAAAACATGATAACAAAATACCAGGGTTCCATGATGTGATCAAGCCAATCAATATATTTAACAATTTAAAGCACAATAGTAAACACCATAAAACATAACTCAAGTAGTATCGAAATCTAACGTTCTTCCTACGCATTGGCATTTTATATGGGAATGAATCACATCAAGTAGGAGTAAACCAATGCATACTAACCGTAGGTGCTTGCAACTTAAATTTATTAGAAGCATAAAGAGGGCTCTTATGACCTCCTCTTTCATATTAGCTGCAGGTAGTAAAAGCAAAGTTGACAATATAATTACTAGATTGAGACAACTTTGTAGATTTTGGAGCATGGAGAGGTTTATTAAAATTATCTTGGCAATCATTAGCATGCTTTCCTCTCTCAAAATAGTTGCAAGAATTAATATCATCATTAGAATCATGGTTGCAATTATAATTTTCATAATATAAATTCAAACCATGCATATATTTCTTATATAAAGCATATTTCTCCTCTAATGTGTAAAATAGGAGATTTCAATAGTGATATAGGACTCTCATGAGTGAAAGTATCATTACAATGAGCAATTTTGTCATTTTTACCCCATAAGCTAGTAGCAATTTATAAACATGGAGGATTATCAAGTAAAATAGGACCATCCTCTAGAGAATTATCACATAATGGATCAAGTTCACTAAAATCAATGGTACTAATAGAATTACTATCTACACATTCATCGTATAAATTTCCATAATAAGTAAGCAAATTTTTCATGCATGGGTTCCTCATTAATAGCAATTTCATTATTAGGCAAAAGGAAGGGATCATCATGTAGAGCACTATCATAAGGTGAATCAAATTTTATGGAAGCAATGGCACTACTAGAATCATCTTTCCCAAGATTTTTTTCTACCCAACTATCATATGAATTGTCATAGAGAGCATGTATATCAATTGATTAATCAAGTATAGGTTCATCATCATAAATATCATCATTACTTGCAACAATAATTCTATTAGCCCATGCCACAGGTAATATTCTCACACAATGAGGATTATCTAAAGCTTTATCATAAATCATGTCTAAACCAAAATCCTCAACATCTTTAAAATCATTATAAACAATAATGTCATTAGGCATGTGTTGATCATCATCAGAATCAGAATCATACCAGCACGAGAAGTATGTATATGGACATTATTTTAAATCTTCTTCTTGAACAAAATCTTCATCTTATTCCTGCAAACCATTAGATATCTCCTTGATAGCGACAAGATTCACTACAAGAAAAGTTTCCTTCTGCAATGACTTGGCCTGATGGTCGTCATAGAAGGCGTGTCTTCCGCGGCGAATTTCTAGGCTCGGCCGTGGCCAATGATTTTTTTTGGTTTGCCCTCTACTATGATGGAACCGCTAAAAACGTGAAGGAAGCTCGGCTGGTGCGTGACAGAAGCAAGATTTTCGGTTCCTCGCACGATGTTGACTCGTCGAAGTCTTTTGAGGCGTGTGGGTCCCGGACACCAGTGTCTCTAGTGGACCATACTTTTCGGTTGCACCTCCCTGATTTGAACTTGATAACGCTGCTCGATGCGTCTACCGTTTAGTCAGGCTGCTGGGTCCCACATGTCAGCCTCTCATTACAAGAATCATGTGTATGATAGAATTTTTTCCTTCGCTTGCGCTACCCTTTTACAAAGTTGATAGCGTTACTCAATGCATCTACCGTTTAATCAGGCTGCTTGGACCCACATGTCATCCTCTCATTAGAAGAAACATGCGTATAATGGAATTTTTCCCTTGGCTATTGCCTCCCTAATTTCAGCTTGATAACGTTGCTCGATCTATCTGCCGTTTAGTCACGCTGCTAGGACCTCCATGCTAGCCTCACATTATAAGAATCGTGTGTATGATGGAATTTTTTTCTTCGCTCGCGCTACCCTGTTCCAAACTTGATAGCGATGCTCGATACATCTATCATTTAATCAAACTCCTAGACCCCACATGTCATCCTCTCATTAGAAGAAATGTGTGTATGATAGAATTTTTTCCCTCGGTCGCGCCTCCGTGTTCCGAACTTGATAGTGTTGCTCGCTACATCTACTGTTTAATCATGCTGCAGGGCCCCACATGTCATCCACTCATTAGAAGAAATGTGTGTATGATGGAATCTTTTCTCTTGGTCGCACCTCCGTGTTTCGAACTTGATAGTGTTGCTCGATGCATCTGTCGTTTTTCCAGGCTACTGGGTCCCCCATGTCAGCCTCTCATCAGAAGAAACGTGTGTATGCTGGAATTTTTTCTCGCTCGCACCTCCCTGTTTCAAACTTGGCAACGTTGCTCGAGGTAGCACCTGTATAAGGCCGTGCTACTAGGTCCCACATGTCGGTCTCTCTGTAAATGAAACCTGCGTATGATGGACTTTTTTCAGCTGCATCCACTGTTTTGACCTTGGCAACATTGCTCGATGTGGTAGCCGTGTATGGTCTTCCTGCTGAGGCCCCCATGTCAGCCTCTCTGGTATGTTCTGGTGGGTGGGTCCTAGATGCCAGCCTCTCTGTACAAGTATTTAAATTTTTTTCAAACCTGACCATTAAACTCAAGGAATGCTGCAGGCTGGTGGGTCCGCGATGTAAGCCTCTCCGTAGTGCGATATTAAAATGTAAACCCTTTCTAAAAAAGTAAACCCAAGATATATATAAATATGTACATACAGGGGATTCGAACTAAAGACCTTCAAATCAAATCAAATAGACGTAAACCGAGTGTTTTGCCACTACAGCAAAGCTATTTATAGAAATTGAATCATTAAACATATATTAGTACTACAACTTATGTATCAGTCTTCTAAAAAAATATTTTATGTGTCCACGTTATCTCTCTTAAAATAAAAGGGTAGTGCTATTGGAACCTCGATTTATAAAAAGCCACATAATGGATTACTTTCTTAAAAACATGGGTAGGCAGAGTATTTTTAGAGGTTGGGGTAATGCCAAAAAGGCCAAAGTAAAAAAGTTTTGGGGCTATGGTCAGTGGGCTCCTATCTCAAGTTTTACTGGGTTGTGGCTCGCCAGATTCAAACACAGACTCATTGAGGGAGGAAAAAACGGTAATTCCTTTGACAGATATTCATGTAAAAATATCTAATGAACACACACCACATGAGCCCAAACAGGGCTAGTATCCAATGACTTCACTTGGTGAAATCATGTTGTATATCTTTACCCTCTCATCTCTGTCCAAAATGCATCCAACGGTTCCGATGACACAAAGGCAAAAGCTCTAGAGCAACCAACCAGTAGCAACGACAAAACTTTTGACAAATTCAATATCATTTGAAAGATTAAGGAGTACATAATAAAAAGACATAAAAATTGACAGATTCCTATTTCATATTCATCAGCACTTGACCAATTCAGAAGCATTTCAAAGTGTCTGATTCAGCAATATAGACACTAAAATTCAATAGCAATACACAGAGAGACAATTCTTGTTTTAGCTCAAAAAACCATGCCATGAGATCAATTTGCCCTTTTCTCCAAACACACTCGATCACTGGAACCCAATCATTGTCAGAATATTTGGTCATATAGGGAACCGTCATATAGATACATATATACCATACCAGTACGTACTAGTCATAGCTCCAATCCAGCAAAACGTTATCACAGTTTTACCACCCATATATGATTAGTGGAGATAATACAACCACATAATTAATTACAATAGCATGCGGCCAAAGAGTTAGACAGCTAGGAAGTTCATGAACAACATGCGGCATTCAGGCCAGCCTGATACATCGACCTAAACCGTTCTTCCAATAGTAAGTTTGGTTGCTTTACAGAACTTGATCCACCTAGAAGTAGCTGCCAAGCGCCCATCAGTCGAGTTAATGGCGTAGCATCCCTTGATTTGCACTCCTTCGCTCTGTATCATGAAGACTATTGTGCCCTTTTGTCTGGCCTTGAGTTGCTTTGTGGCACTCTTAGGAAATTTCTGAGTCAAAGCAAGAGATAGACGCATAATTACTAAGACCAATGCACTGAATCATGTGAAACTTGAGAAGACATTCAGAGCAGTTTATCTGCCGCCATATACTCACAAACATAATCCGGTGCGACCTTGTGATGACACATGTGTAGGATATGGTCTGACAAGGTACTGCCCGGGGTGATGAAAGATCTTGTGTGGGTGCCTGTGCTGGGGATGGTGCGTAGCTGGTGCTGGTGCAGAAGATGGTGCCACAAATTGTAGAGGGGCTGGTGCAGGAGCCAAAAGGCCTAGAATCAGTGTCGGCGCTAGCAGCTTGATGCTAGATTCCTTCTAAGGGGTAGCTAAGCTAACTGTAGGGATGGTAGAGGTAGATGAGAAGTGCACAAGCAAAATGGTCTCTTATACAACAGTTACTCATAAGATAGTGATCAGAGGATATGATGAGTATACAAGCAAATTAAGTTACTACCTCCATTATTTCTCCTTAGGTCAAAAGGTGCCGGAGCAGGAACTAGGGCCAGTGCCGCTGCGGGTGCCAGCAGCTTGATGCTGGTTACCTTCTGGGGGTAGGTAAGAGGACTACAGGAGTGGGCAGAGAGACATATGAGATGTGTACAAGTAAAATGGTTTCTTATACAATAGTAACTCTAAGACAGAGATAATAGTATACAAGAGAATTAAGTTACTACATCTATTCTTTCTCCTACTGAGGTCAACAGGTGCCGTTTGCAGGAACTGGGGCCGGTGCCAGCAGCTTGATGCTGACACCCTTTTGGGTTGTACATAAGGGGAAGCGGACTACAGAAGTGGTCAGGGTCATATGATTAGTAAAGATAATGGTGCGGAACAGTTAGTCGCAAGAAAATAATTAGAGGTTGTGATGAGTACAGAAGCAAACTAATTAGTACTACCTATGTTCTTGGTCCTTAGGTCAATAGGTGTACGATGGCGTGCAAGTATCTGCCCAGGCTTGCTAAAATCGAATGTTATCTCGTCCCCCTATTTCAGACCATTCTCACGGACATACTTGGACCAACCTCAGCCACCCAAATAGGTGGTGGCCATCGTCTGGGAGACATCCACATCATATAGTTACCGCATGCCTTTAGGGCCCTCGCTATAAAGAGTTAGAAACTTGTCATTTCAAACATCTTGTTTATAATGGGGCGAGCGACACAAGGGATGGCCTTCATGAGAAAATTTATAGAGAAGTAAGGCGACAACAAAAAAAGTGAGATACAAGATCTTACATCAAGTCGGTCTAAACCACTTGGAATCCATAACTGATACCATGGGTACCCTTTGCGAAGGGTGTCCATGCATCATTTTTCTTCCCTCTGCCTTTGGAAGGGCATACATGGGCCCCCTTTCAATCCACAAGCTTGACAAGAGGAGGGTAGCAGAAAGGGCTGAGGAGCTAGTGCGTGGTGCTGATTGAAATTAAGTGGAAAGGTTAAATTATGTAAAGAGAAAGTAAATCTAATAATATAAGACAAAACCATTGCATGTAAAGCAAACATATTTTATTTTTTTGAAATTCTGATGAGCGTAAACATATAGTACTAGCTGATAACAATAATATGGAAAATCATAACATGTGAAATTGTGGATTTCCAAATTATACCCACTTCTTAGAGAGGTCACTGCCCACCTGGTTACTGTGTTGGCGCTTCATCGTTGTGTAGAGGATGTCCTCTTTTGGTGCGGGCATCAGAAATCTACTAGCCTCTACAGCAGCCTCAGCCTCCACAGCAGGACCTTCAATCTGCATAAATAGCAACAGAGCTCAACAGTTCAATACTATGTAAAGTTTGACCAAGTTTTTAGAAAAAAATATTAATATTTATAATATGAATTATATATCCTTGGATACATCATGAAACATATATTCACGTTGTATGTATATAATATCACAGTTCTTGATAGTTTTTGACTTTTTTCAAAAGGTTTGATCAAACTTTCTATAGCTTGACTTTTCAAAAAATAGATATGCCTTAAGCCTTGGGATGGAGGGAGTACAATACATAGTGGTCATACACTGGCTGTATGAGATAGTCAGACAGATCCAGATCAGGATTCACATAAACACAGTGCCAGAATTAATAAAATCACAAATATGTTTCGGAACATCTGATAAGCATGCATGACACCAAGCGGGTAATAATTAAATCTGACTACACCATGGTAATAAGGGTATTAAGAACAAATACCTTTCTCTTTAAGCTGGGCCCTCCTAGCTGGTCGGTGGCCTTGCGCTTGTTTGGTGAGTAGTGGTACTAGACGGATCCTGCGGCATGTGGGGGTATCATCCTGTTTGCCGCACCTGGAGCACCGCATGTTCGTAGGTATGTACCATCGTGCTACAGTAAATGAAGAAGAGATAGTGTCACAGATGCTTCCACAAAAAAAGGATGCAGACAGAGACAACTTTTAGCACAGGGATACATCCAGGTTGCAGCCAACCACTTTCAGCATTGGAAAGAATGGAAGAATGCAATGGATATACTGCCACATTACCTTTTTAGACAACTTTTAAGGGAACTGACGGGACCACCCCTGTCTGTAGTGGCCGTGCGTGCCACTGACCCATAGTTCTCCATACAGAATCTGGCGCAAAATCCATTGCACATTACGAGTAGCAACTAAAGGTTATAGAAGTGAAGAACAACAAAATCGAACCCGTCCAAATGCCCCAATTAGAATAGCGGTGACCATGCCCTGATCCCGAATCCATAAGAAATCAGTACCACCTCCCCCACCCCCACCCCACCCCACCCCCCACCACCACCACCCCACCCAAATGACTCAATCGATCAGAGGAGAGGAAAATATCCTGATTTGGTGATTCAGAGGTGAGCAATAAGCAAGAAATCCATAATCAAAGCATATCGAATACTACTACTCCAAGTACTAATAGTACCCCCAATGGCCCATTTGGAAGCAAATTAAGCAAAGCCGGATTTCGAGGTGAGAAAATACACCCACCTATTTCAGCAAGAACTCCCCAATCAGAGGTTACACCAATTCCAACATTTTCTTGCTGGATCGGAGCTAGCTAGTGATGGCTTATTGTCTTGTCATCGGTAGAAAGGCATGTGCAGGGGAGTAGTAGTACTAGTAGTAGTATGGCTGGGCAGTACACTTTTTCTACAGTAAGTATTTTTAAGTGGCAGTGGCGGGAACATTTTGCCAGGAGAGAATCCCGAATCTTTGAGCCTAGCTATCATGTGGTGGCCTACAGCTGTTTCAAGCGGGAACCATGTAAGGGGTGAGTTAAAATGGGTCCCACATCAAGTGGGTGAGATAATTGACTGAGCCAACCTCCTCCTTCCCTTGGTACTAGTACTAGTTCTCCTGGGTTCCTCTCCAAGGACAGAGAAAATCGCCCATCTTCAAATCATATTGATCCTAGCTTATTATCCTTTTGCTGATTCGTCTCAAGGAGCATTGAGGGAGGGGAAGGGCTAGCAGTGGACAAGACGACGGTAGTTGTAGCATAGGGCACTAGCGCTAGGGTCTCAAAAACACTAGCGCTCGGATTTCAGACTAGAAACACACACAAACACACATATATATATATACTAATATACGGAATAGTTTCCAAATATAGTTCTGCTAACAAAGGCCTAGAAATCATAAGGTAGCTCCATATTATAGAACTATGATAGTAGCAAACCAATCATGGGATAGCTCTACACCCCAAGAGTTTTGCAGCTGGGCTAGTGGTCATGAGACTACCCAGATGGCACCAAAAGTACACCCATGATGATTAGTAGCCCTGCATCAAATCCATCCAAAAGTAGTGTACACGATCCACAACCTTATGTGTAGGCTCATCAATGAACATGTCATCGTCATTACCATCAAAGCCTCTTCGGTCGTCTCCTTTTGTGACTAATAGATTAATAGATACGTTTATAGAGAAACATCAAAGACACACAACCTAAACATTTGTCGTTCTATAGATACACCTTGTCATCCGGCATAGCGGTAGTACATGAAATGAAACCTGTTTCATGCAGCTTGCACTTTTTCTCTCCTCCCCTTCTCCAAGTTGATCTAGATGCTCAGGAGCTGCCTCTGTCAGTTGTTCTAGTTGATCAACATTTGCTTCCCCTACTTGATCTTGATGATAAAGATGTGCTTCCCCCGGTTCATATGGTTCACCATGAAATATCCATCTAACATATGTGCTTAGCATCCCAAATGTAAAAATATGGTCATCCACTATACTTTGAGGCAGCACCCTACGATTCACACACAACCAGCAAGGGCAATGTATTTTTGAGTTGTCACAATGAGCTCTAACAAAACCCATAAATCGTAGAACACCAAGGATATGTTTAGCGCTGCCTAATGGAGCAATCTCTATCAAAAATATGCCTATCTGTTTAATTATGACATACAAGGTTGGTTATTATTAAAAGAAAAGCAGGAACCATATAGATGGAGTACAAAAACTATATATGCCTATGCAAACATATTGACAACAAAAATCACCGAAGGTATTTAGGAACACAAATCCAGTGCAGAGTAAACTATGACCATGCAGATTGAGGACAAATTAAACTATGTATTTGAGGAGGCAGATCAGGTGAAAGGGCAATAAAATGCCAACCATATCGGGCTAGAGATAGAAGGACTACCGTAGGATCGACGTGCCCACCGGTGCATCTCAAGAAGACCGACGGGTAGGGAAAGCTTCTTCGCGCACGGTGGTGATTAGGAGCGGTCGTAAGTGCGTCTGTTTTGTGGGCAAGGGGTGAGGGCCTAGGCGGTGGAGGTTAATACACAACAGGAAGGGGTGGGGAGGGATAACTTTGAAAATTCTGACCTACCCTGCTTTGTGCACCACCATATACGTGGCCCACCAGCCAGTCACCATAGATCAAAATTGATCCAAAACTTGTCAAAATACAAGTTTATGTATTACCATGGAAACTAATGCACATAGCAACGTAGCATTGCAATTTGCGAACGAATGGCTTTATTTCAACATATATTTAATTTCATCCCTAATTTTTTTCAAAAAGGGGCCAAATTTGGAAAATCAAAAGTAAACTTCAAATTTGGAACCAGACATATTGGTTAATTTGCCGAGATGCACCGATATACCAAATGCGGACACGTCATCATAAATTATGGCCATGACCTTGGTCACCTTTTTTTGGACGATGGTCATCTTTTTGAAAGCCTTGAATTGTTCGATAATTTTAGCAAATGCCTAAAACTCATTTGAATGTTGGAAAACAAGTCTCATTGGTATGCGGGTCTAGAGTGTAACAACGAATCTAAGCGGCCCCACATCGGAGTAGCGTATGTTTGAAGCTTCGACCTCAAAATTTTGGTACTGCGCCCAAATATCGCACACATGCATTCAAATATCATGCGCATCCATTCATACATACTTCATATTTTTTTAGAATGCATAATTCCTCTTCTATCTCTGCTCCTCTTGTTTGAAAGCATTGAATTAATGTTCATTAATTTCGGCAGATGTCTATAAACTCATTAAATGCTGGAAAGCATATAGACATGTGGGTCCATCTGACGGGGACAACATCCCAAGTGGGTGTAGCATACCTTAGAAGATTCAACTTCAAAGTTTTGGCAATGCGCCAAAATATCCCGCCCATCCATTCAAACATCTAGCCCCCAAAATTATTTTATTGCACAAATTTAGCCTAGAAGCTTGAAAGGGATACATTGTATGAAAAAGGGGGCGGTGGCATTTGAGCCATCATCTTTATAGTGGCTTCACAACAAAACACATTGTTGTTACTTGAAAATTTGAAAACAAACTTCAAATTTGGAACTAGACATATTGGTTGATTTGCAAAGATGCACCCATCTACCAAATACGGACACGTCATCATAAACTATTTCCATGACCTTGGTCACCTTTTTTTGGACGAAGGTCATCTTCTTGAAAGCCTTAAATTTTTCGAAAATTTCAGCAAATGCCTAGAAACTCGTTTAAATGCTAGGAAGCAAGTCTCACTAGCGTATGGGTCTAGACGGTGACAGCGCGTCTGAGAGGCCCAACGCCGGAGTAGCGTATGCTAGAAGGTTCGGCCTTAAAATTTTGGTACGGTGCCCAAACATCGCACCCATCCGTTAAAATATCCTGCGCATCCATTCAAACATGCTTCATCTCTTTCTAGAATGCAAAATTCCTCTTCTATCCCTGCTCTGGAAACAAGAATCTGAGGGAGCACTACAATAACAGAGGGATATAGGTGATAAATTTGTGTTCTCCCAAGTGCATCACCCCATCGATGTTTCCCATCCCTTCTTCAATATTTACCTGCCGCAAAGTCTGACCTACACTGACTTTTTGGACCCACTATGCAAGTGACCCACATGTGAGTGAGCCAGAATTACGGGAAGTAAAGATTCACATCGCTTGTTGTCCAAAATTCGAACATTTTTTGCTAAACCGAGATAAAATTGTTAAAATCATCGAACCAGGCTCAGAAGCTTGAAAAATTCATGAAACTTTGGCATTATCCTTCAAAAAAATTATACTCTGTGAGAAATTTGGTGCGGTGAGATTTTGAACCACATATAATCTTTGTAGTTTCTTCACAACGGAAGCCATTGTTGTCACTTGGACAATTTAAAATAACTTCGATTTGGATGCACCCTTTTTTGTAACATTGTTTAAAATGCCAATATACAGTTATGCATCGATCTACCAAACATGGACATGTTATCATAAACTATGGCAAACATATTGCCATGACCTTGGTCATCTCGTTTGAAATCCATGAATGTTCATACATGGTAAGCCATATTATGATACGGGTTTCTTAAAAAGTTGTCAAATTTTAGCATACTTTTCATGGAAACTAGGCAGTGACATAACAAAATACTCTACGAAAGAAAGACATTGCTTCAATTTATATATTTTTTATTTGGATTTTTCTTTCAAAAGATCCCAAATTAGGCTGCATTATTCGCATTCATATCGAGAAGTTGAGGGGTTGTTTGGTTAAGCTTAGCTGTCGCCTTTTGCTTTATTTTATAAGACACTTTAGATTTTTTCTTTAGGCTTATACCATCATTCCACTATGTCAGAGTAAAAGCTAAAAAAACAATCCAAAACACGTTCCTCGCTTTATAAGCCAAAAATCGAAAGCCAGAATTAGAGCCCAACCAAACAGCGCCTAAATCTCACGGAACTCTTGGTGTTGCTCCCTTCTTTTAGTACTTGGGTGCCTTCAATTTTATTTAACAAAAAATATGACCAAGCAGGGTATCATCGACTTGTAGATCAAAATTTTGAGATACTTTCATTAAATTGCGGTAACACCATTCTATTCCATGAATATATATAACCATAAAGTTTGAACATATTATTGAGAATTCACGGAATCCTAAACCATAAAATCTAAACCCCTAAACCTTGACCAAGAAGGTATCATGCACTTATAGATCAAATTTTGAGATACTTTTGTTAAATTGGGTAACACCATTCTATTCCACGATTATAAGCATAAAGCTTGAACATTATTGAAAATTCCTAGAATCCTGCTCCCTAGTTAAACTCCTAAAACCGAAACCCTAAACCCCTATACCCCAAAACCTGACCAAGCACGTAGCATGCACTTATATATCAAAAACTGAGACACTTTCGTTAAATTGGGTAACACCATTCTATTTGATGAATATAAGCATAAATCCTGAGCATTATAGAAAATTCCCTAAACCCTAAACCCTAAAACCCTTAGCCCAAAACCCCTAACCAAGCAGGTGTCATGCACTCATAGATCAAAATTTGAGATGCTTTCATTAAATCAGGTAATGCCATTCTATTAGATGAATATAAGCATAAATCCTGAGCATTACCAAAAATTCACTAAACTCTAAACCGGAAATAACCCATAAAACTAAACGTAAAACTCTAAACCATCGACCCATAAACCCTAACCAAGCAGGTACCGTGCACTTATATATATATCAAAATTTGAGATACTTTCATTAAATTGCGGTAACGCCATTCTATTCCACGAATATAAGCATAAAGCTTGAACATTATTTAAAATTCCTGAAACCCTAAAACCTAAACACTAAACCCTTACCAAACATGTAGCATGCACTTATAGATCAAAATGTGGTATATTTCATTAAATTAGTAACGCCATTCTATACAACAAATATAAGCATTAATCTTGAATATTATCGAAAATTACCTAAACCCTAAACAACCCCTAAAACCTAAACTTAAAACCCCAAACCATCAACCTATAAACCCTAACCAAGGAGGTATCATGCACTTATAGATCAAAATTTGAGATACTTTCAATGAATTAGGGAACGCCATTCTATTCAACGAATCTAAGCATAAAGCTTGAGTATTATTGAAAATTCACTAAACCCCCTAAACCATATTCAATCCATAAAACCTAAACCGTAAAACCCTAAACCCTCTACCCATAAACCCTAACCAAGTAGGTATCATGGGCTTATAGATCAAAATCTGAGATTCTTTCATTAAATTGCGGTAACGCCATTCTATTCCACGAATATAACCATAAAGTTTGAACATTATTGAAAATGCCCTAAACCCTAAACCCTAAAACCCTCAACCCCGCCTAAACCACCTTGGCAAATGAGGTATCATGCACTTGTAGATCAAAATTTTAGATATACTTTCCTCAAATTGTGCTAATGCCATTCAATTCCATGAATATAAGCATATATAAAGCAGCTTGAACATTATCGAAAATTCCCCAAAAACCTAAACCCTAAACCCCTAAACCCCGAAAACCATAAACCCTAAACCCTCATCCCCTCAACCCCTTACCAAGAAGGTATCATGCACTTATAGACAAAAATCCGAGATACTTTCATTAAATTGCTATAAAATCTATTCCACAAATGTATATATATATATATAAGTATATATATATATATAAAGCTTGAACATTATTATTGAAAATTCATAAACCCTAAAACCTAGAAAACCCTAAACCCTAAATACCAACCTTAAACTCCTAAACCCTAAAATCCTAAATCATATACCATAAACCCTAAACCCTCAACCCAAAAAAACATGAACCCTATACCCCAAGTTATAGATATCTTGTGTGGAAACTAGGGGAGTGGGATTTTGATCCATACTTATTTCTAGTTCATGACAAAAGCCACTGTCTTTGCTTGAAAAATTGAAAATAACTTCAAATTTAGAAGCTTCCTTTGTAAATAATATTTTAAATGCCAATAATACGGACCAATTTACCAAATATAGACATGTTGTTATAAACTATAGCAAAGATATGGCCATGTCCTTGGTCATCTGGTTTGAAAGCCATGCATATTCATACATGGTACGCCATATTTCGTATGACAAAATCAAAGCCATTATTATCGATTGGGACTTTTAAAATAACTTCAAATATGGAAGCTCATTTTGTAAACAATGTTAAATGCCAATATGCACTAATCTACCAAACATGGTTACATTATCATAAAGTATGGTAACACATATGGCCTTGACATTGGTCATCTAGTTTTTGAACATGAATGTTCAAACATGGTACGCCATATTGTGAAACGAGTTTTGCAAGGGTTATCAAATTTTATATATTTTTCATGGAAATTAGCTAATGCACACAGTGAGACACCAATGGAGAAATGAATGGTTGTATTTTGTTTTATATATTTTTTCTTTATTTTCAAAATATGGCCCAAAATTGGTGTCATTACCATTCGTATCAAAAATTGAAATCTTGCAAAACTCTCGGTGGTTCTCCAATATTTGACTAATTCGGTACCTTTAAACTATTTTTAAAAAGTCAAGAGCTATCACACACTCTGTTGTTCGTAACTAGATATTTACTTTAAATTGTCAAAAGTCATTTTATTGCACATCTTCAGCTAGGAAGCTTGGAAACTCATGAAAGTAGGGCATTATCCATCAAATCTGGAATCTCCTTGGTAAACAATTGCTTGAAATGCCAAGATGCACCGATCTACCAAATATGGACACGATTGTAAGCATGGTTGGCGAAGATGCTTCAATGTACGGAGTAGTACAAAACATGAAAAAGGTACAGGAACTAAGGTTGTGACCTTGGTCATCTTGTTTGAAAGCATTGAATTAATGTTCATTAATTTCGGTAGATGTCTATAAACTCATTAAATGCTGGAAAGGATACAAGCATGTGGGTCCATCTAACAGGGACATCATCCCCTAGTGGGAGTAGCGTACCTTAGAAGCTTCAACTTCAAAATTACGGCAGAGCGCCGAAATATCCCGCCCACCCATTCAAACATCCCGCCATTCCATTCAAACATCCAGCCTCGAAAATTATTTTATTGCACAAATTTAGCCTGGAAGCTTAAAAGGGTGTTATACATTGTGTGAAAAAAGGGGGCGGTGGCATTTTGAGCCATCATCTTTGTAGTTGCTTCACAACAAAACACATTGTTGTTACTTGAAAATTCGAAAACAAACTTCAAATTTGGAACCAGACATATTGGTTGATTTGCAAAGATGCACCCATCTACCAAATACAGACACATCATCATAAACTATTTCCATGACCTTGGTCACCTTTTTTTGGACAATGGTTATCTTCTTTAAAGCCTTAAATTGTTCGAAAATTTCAGGAAATGCCTAGAAACTCATTTAAATACTAGGAAGCAACTCTCGCTGGTGTGTGGGTCCAGATGGTGACAGCGCGTCTGAGAGGCCCCACACCGGAGTAGTGTATGCTAGAAGCTTTGACCTCAAAATTTTGGTACGGCGCCCAAACATCGCACCCATCCATTAAAATATCCCGTGCATCCATTCAAACATGCTTCACCTCTTTCTAGAATGCAAAATTCCTCTTCTATCCCTGCCACGGAAACAAGAATCCAAGGGAGCACTGCAATAACAGAGGGATATAGGTTGTAAATTTGCATTCTCCCAAGTGCATCACCCCATCGACATTTCCCAACCCTTCTTCAATATTTACCTGCCCGCCCACTCCGACCTACACTGACTTTTTGGACCCACTATGCAAGTGACCCACATGTCAGTGAGCCATAATTATGGGAAGTAGAGATTCCCATTGCTTGTTAATCAATATTTGAACATGTTTCACTAAACCGAGATAAAATCATTAAAATCATCGAACCTGGCTTGGAAGCTTGAAAATTCATGAAACTTGGGCATTATTTGTCAAAAAATTATACTCTGTGAGAAAATTGGTGCGGTGAGATTTTGAACCACATATAATCTTTGTAGTTGCTTCACACCGGAAGCCATTGTTGTCACTTGGACAATTTAAAATAACTTCGATTTGGATGCACCCTTTTTTGTAAACATTGTTTGAAATGCCAATATGCAGTTATGCATCGATCTACCAAACATGGACATGTTATCGTAAACTATGGCAAACATATTGCCATGACCTTGGTCATCTCTTTGAAAGTCATGAATGTTCATACATGGTACGCCATATTGTGAAACGGGTTTCTTCGAAAGTTGTCAAATTTTAGCATACGTTTCTTGGAAACTAGGCAGTGCAAATAATGAAATACTCCGCGAAAGAAAGACATTGCTTCAATTTATATATTTTTTATTTGGATTTTTATTTCAAAAGGTCTCAAATTAGGCTGCATTATTAGCGTTGATGTCAAGAAGTTAAGGGGTTGTTTGGTTAAGCTTAGTTGTCGCTATTAGCTTTATTTTATAAGCCACTTTAGATTTTGCTTTAGGCTTATACCATCATTCCACTATGTCAGAGTAAAAGCTAAGAAAACAAAGCCAAAAACACGTTCCTGGCTTTAGAAGCCAAAAATCAAAAGCCAGAATTAGAGCCCAACCAAATAGCACCTAAATCTCGTGAAACTCTTGGCGTTTCTCCCTTGTTTTAGTAGGTTGGTACCTTCAATTGTATTTAACAAAAAATATGACCAAGCAGTGTATCATCAACTTGTAGATCAAATTTTGAGATACTTTCATTAAATTGCGGTAACACCATTATATTCCACGAATATATATAACCATAAAGTTTGAACATATTATTGAGAATTCACGGAATCCTAAACATGAAATCTAAACCCCTAAACCTGACCAAGCAGGTATCATGCACTTATAGATGAAAATTTGAGATACTTTTGTTAAATTGGGTAACACCATTCTATTCCACGAATATAAGCATAAAGCTTGAACATTATTGAAAATTCCTGAAACCCTAAACCCTAAACCATATAACCCCCCTAAACCCTATAACCTAAACCCTAAACCCTGACCAAGCACGTAGCATGCACTTATAGATCAAAATTTAAGATAATTGCGTTAAATTGGGTAACGCCATCCTACTTCATGAATATAAGCATAAATCCTTAGCAATATCAAAAATTCCCTAAACCCTAAACAACCCCTAAACCCTAAAGTCCTAAACCCTCAGTCATAAACCCTAACCAAGCTGGTGTCATGCACACATTGATCAAAATTTGAGATACTTTCATTAAATCAATTAACACCATTCTATTCTACGAGTATAAGCATAAATCTTGAGCATTATTGAAAATTCGCTAAACCCTAAACCCTAAGAACCCATAAAACTAAACCGTAAAAACCTAAAGCCCTAAACCCTCAACCCATAAACCCTAACCACATCAGGTATCGTGCACTTATAGATCAAAATTTGAGATACTTTCAATAAATTGATGTAATCCCATTCTATTCCACAAATATAACCATAAACCAACTTGAACATTATTCAAAATTCTTGAAACCCTAAACCCCTAAAACTCGAAACCCTAAACCCTTACCAAGCACGTAGCATGCACTTATAGATCAAAATTTGAGATACTTTTGTTTAATTTGGTAACGCCATTTTATTTGACGAATATAAGCATAAATCTTGAGCATTTTCGAACATTCCCTAAACCTAAACAACCCCCAAAACCTTAACCTTAAAACCCCAAAACCTAAACCCATAAACACTAACCAAGCAGGTATCATGCACTTTATAGATCAAAATTTGAGATACTTTCAATAAATTCGGTAATTCCATGTTATTCGACAAATATAAGCATAAAGCTTAAGCATTATTGAAAATTTGCTAAACCCTAAACCCTATACAACCATAAAACCTAAATTGTAAAACCCTAAAACCCAAAACTCACGACCCATAAAACCTAACCAAGCAGGTATCATGTACTTATAGATAAAAATTTGAGATACTTTCATTAAAGCAGGCAACGCCATTCTATTCGACAAATATAAGCATAAATCTTTAAGCATTATTGAAAAATCGCTAATCCCTAAACCCTAAACAACCCATAAAACCTAAACCGTAAAACCCTAAACCCTCCCCCATAAACCCTAAACCAAGCAGGTACCATGCACTTATAGATCAAAAATTGAGATACTTCCATTAACTTGCGGTAATGCCATTCTATTCCATGAATATAAGCATAAAGCTTGAACATTATTGAAAATCAAAAACCCTTAACCATAAACCCTAATAACCTCCTAACCCTAGAACCCTAAACCCTTACCAAGGAGGTATAATGCACTTATAGATCAAAAATTGAGATACTTTTATTAAATTGAGATAACACCATTCTATTCCATGAATATAACCATATATATAAGCTTGGACATTATTATTGAAAATTCCCTAAACCCTAAAACCTAAAAAATCATAAACCCTAAAACCCTAAACAACCCTAAACCCTAAATCATGAACCCTAAACCCCTAGATCCTAAAAGCCTAAACTCAAAAATCCTAAACCATGAACCCTTAAACCCTCAACCCAAAATAAACCCCAAACCCTAAACTTAACCCTAGGCTATATATGCTTTGTGTGAAAACTAGGGCAGTGGGATTTTGAGCCATATTTTGTAGTTGCTTCATGACAAAAGCCATTGTTGTGCCTTAGAAAATTGAAATAACTTCGAATTCGGAAGTTTCCTTTGTAAATAATAATTTAAATGACAATACGCACCAACTAGCAAATATGGATAGGTTATTATAAACTATAGAAAAGATATGGCACTGACCTTGGTCATCTGGTTTGAAAGCCATGTATATTCTTACATGGTACTCCATATATTGTGATACAATTTTTTCTCAAAAGTTATCAAATTTTAAGATTATATTTTTCCATGGAAACTAGATAGTGCACATAGTGAGACACGAAGAGAGCAAAGAATGGATGTATTTCGTTTTATAATTTTTTTCTTTGTATTTTTTAAAAATGGCCAAAATTAGGTGTCATTACCATTCATATCAAAAAGTTGAATTTTGCGAAACTCTCGGTGGTTCTCCAATATTTGACTACTTAATATCTTTGAATTATTTGAAAAGTCAAGAGCATGGTATATCACACACTTTCTAGTTCGAAATTAGACATACTTACTTCAGATTTTCAAAAAGTCATTTTATTGCATGAAAGTTGGGCATTATCCGTCAAATATATAATCTTATTTTGAAATGCCAAGATGTAGCGATCTACTAGATATGGGCACGCTATCATAAACTATATTAGAGATATGGCCGTGACCTTGGTCATCTTGTATGAAAGCCTTCAAAAGATATTGTTTATCAATTTCGGCAAATGTGTGGAAACTCATTTATATGCTGGTAAGCATACTGTCACTCGTGTGGGTCTAGATAGGGCCAACACGTGAGAGAGGCCGCGTCGGAGTAGCGTACGTCGGAAGCTTCAACCCCAAAATTTCCGCAAGGCGCCAAAACATCCCACGCACATCTATTCAAATATCCCACGCATCTATTCAAATATCCTGCCCTGCTTTTTGCAAATGCAAAATTCCTCTTCTATCCCTGCCGCGGAAACAAGGACCATGGGAGTACTACAATAATAGAGGGGTATAGGTGGTAAATGTGCGTCATCCCACCTATATCCCCCCATCGCCTCTTCCCTGCCCACACCCCTCCAACCTCGACCTTCCTCCAACTTCTTCACTGTCGGCCCTCTCTTCCACACTGGACCTCCTCCACTATCGGCTCTCTTCACCGAAACTATTTCACCGACTCCCTCACTACACCGGATCTTCTTCGCCAACACCTCCATCTACCCTATCGGGGCCGCTTCACAGAATCACTTGTCGCTGACCCCGAAATGCCAAGCCACTGCCCCCGCCGCCCTCTTACCTGTCCCATCCATCCTCGCCTCGCAGTGGTAATTTATGTTGCCCGTTTGCTATATTTTTGGTACTAGTAAGCTAAGAAACCGTTAGGGTGTTGCTCAATATCCTGGATGCTATTGCCATTTTGTTTGCACCCTTCATCTGGTAGGTCCTATCCACATCATTAGCTTCTCATTTTAATTCCATTTCTTACATTCTCATGCTATCGGTTTAATCCTCCAACACCAACTCATAGATGCTATTCTTTCTGAGCGCTCGCACGGGTCATGCAAATAGCTCATAGAGGATCCAACACTGACAATCTGATGCCCATCAAGGCTGAAGTGTGAGGTTTCCTTGTGTTACTTAGGCCAGTTTCTTGTCATGTTAATAAGCTGTATAATGTGCATGCCTAATAAGTTAATAAGTCATTCTACCTAAGACCTTCCATGACTTTTGCATTCATGTTCTATTGCGTTTCTATCTGCGAATGCTTAATTCAGAAAATGTCCATCTAGTTTGAATCATATATATGGTCATTTTTAATGCTATGTTTTTGGTGTTTTAAGAGTTTTCATCCTTCCAAACCAGCTAACTTGGTTTTTGTGGCATCCCGCTAAAACCACTACTAGAAAATCACTGTGTTTTTGTGCATTGCATCATCATGACCGCATGCTCATGTCATCATGCCACATTGCATTTGAGCATCGTCATCATCATGCATGGTTTTTGTCTAAACTATTTTCTAAAAGCCTAGTTTTGTTTTCTAAATAACCCCCCGCCTTTATTTCAAATAAAAACCCGGGTCTCCGGAATATTTTGTTTCGTCTACAAACAGATTTTAAACACCCCGTTTTAAAAAAATAAATTATTTAATTTATTTTTTTGGGAGACAGCCCGCTAGGCCCAAAAGCCCGGCTGGCCACCTCCAAACCCTAGTCTAAAAATATCTAGCCCTAAGCCACCTGCCCAAAAACCCAGCCCCACCTCCTTTCTACCCACTCCCTTCCACCCCGCCGCCACCTGGCACACCTCCACCTCACTCCAGCCAACCACCAGCCACCACCTCCCCTCACACCCGCCACCTCACCGGTGGACACACATACACCCACGCACACACGCATCTCTCACTGTCCGCGTCCACCCCGCGCCAGCCGGTCTCACCACGCGTGGCCTCCACCTCGCACGCGCCCCGCTCGCTCTCACCCTGGCCCACCTCCTCGCGCCTCGTGATCTCCGCCCTGGCCCCACCCCGCGTGCCGCACCTTGCTCTCATGCGTCCTCGCATGCTCCCATCCCCCGCGCATCTTCTCCCTCGCCCACAACCGCCGCCAGGCTCGATCCCCCCGCCGATGCCCGCATGGCCCCGCCCCGGATGTCCTCTGATCCTGCCGCCACGGCCTCCACCACCAGGGAGTGCCGCATCCATTTCCTCGGCCGCGTCTCCTGAAGCTCCGAGCGCCGCCGTCGCCTAGGAACTCCTCTGCCGTCCCACCAGCGACCGTCGCCGCCGTCCGGCGCTCCTCCACCGGCTTCTTCCTCGGCGCCTCCTCCTCCTCACCGCCCCGCGCTCTCCTTCCTGGCGTCGCCCCTGTCGCTCGCCGGCCCTCCCGCGCCTCCTCTGGCCGCTAGGGCGTGTCCACCCCCTACCGGCGCGCCTTGCCCCTGAGACCGAGCCGCCGTCGACCTCTCTCCGCTCGCTCCGGGTCCGCGACACCCTCTGCCACCCGCGTCGCCCTCTGCGGCGCCCTCTCTGGCCGTCCGTACCGGCCTCCACCTCCATGCCTTGCCCCCTCCGCTCGCATCGCTCCTCGTCGCCCGTCCCTGCTCGGCCCTGCCTCGCCTCCGGCCGCCCTAGCTCTGTCTGCGCCAGCCGCTGTCGCCGTGGTGTCTCCCCACGTCTCTGTCCCCTGTGCCCCCAAGCTGCCTCGCCGGTTCGGCCCTACGGCTTCGCTGCTCGAGCCCCAGGTCTGTGGGCACCACCTCGTGTTCCCTCTGCCAGCACGCGTGTATGTCCTGTACTTGTGTGTTTTGTGGGCGCTAAAAGTAACGTTGTCTGTTGATCCGTGAAAAGTTCAGGCTGGCGTGCAAGCGCCCTTTGCAGCTACCTTCCAAGACCATCTCACCAAGTTATCCTCCAGGAAGACCAAATAGGAAGACCCTGATCCACAGATCCGATGGCGAACCCCAGACCGATCCCGCCGAGACCAAACACTCAAGTTCCCCATCGCGGAACGGCAAGTTTGTCAACATGGAGCCGTCAGGCCACGCAAGACCATCGGCGCCGAACCCAAGACCGACACCGTCACCCGAGTACTTCGACAAGCACGCCAAGGACGCCAACACGGAACACCGAGTTCTCCATCGAGGACGTCAAGCACGTCGACATGGAACCGAAGGACGACAAGTACTTCACCCCGGATGCCAAGACTGACCCAATACGCGGACCCGACAAGCTCTTCGCGACGACAAGATCGACACCGACCAGGGCGAGTCCGATAAGCCGCCGACGCCAAACCAAGCCCTTCTTCCCGGAACGCCAAGCTCTCCTTCCGTTGTCCGAGACCGATCCCGTCGAACCATTCCCCCCGTCGAACCCCAATCCCTGAGACCGAACCCCGTCAACCCAACGGAACCCCAAGATCTTCGAACCGCCACATGTGTGACCCCTTTCTCGAAACCCTATTTTATAAATGATATATATACTTGTTGCATTTAATCATCATGCTTGCATACATGTCATCTGGTGGGTTGGGTTAAATAGTCGATTCACCTAAATTAAATATGGAGTCTATATGCGGGCTATTCTAGTCTTATTCCGGACTCCATTTAAATTGGTGTAGCGAACCGATGCCATGCTTTGCCTTGTTAATACAACATTTAAATTGCGGGGTAGTTAAATAACTTGAACCATATAATTATTTGCCAGGACCCCGGTTCTGTTTAATATTGCCTAATTGCACCGTATCTGTGCCATGCCATGCATCATATCATAAGCATGCCGGATCTTCTGCCGTAGTATTAAATATTGCATCCGGTGTTTCTTCTAGTGTTTGCTTCTTTGCGGATTAGGCCGATGAGTTGATGCGAGTATCGACAAGTTCTCCGGATATGAACCTTCGTAGTGTTTCCCAGGCGAGCATCTCTCCCTCTTCTACCTATTTTGCATTTATAGTCTTTATTTCCTCCTGTTGATCTATTGCTATCCGTGTCACGGTGCTTTAGTTTCCGTGCGCCAGTTATATCCCGTGCAACCTCTATATTGCCATGGACACCTCCTAATACCTGTTGTTTGGTAGATAGCTGGCCTTGCGAGTCGTAGTTGCTTGCTCAGGTGCGATCTTGTGTTGTCGAGTACCACAGTTGTTGGAATGCTGGCAGATGTTTATGGTGGAGATGCTTATTGGTGGAGAGGATCATGACTTTAAATACAACTATTAAAATGTTAGATATAACTAATGCAGAGGCATCGGTGAGCAATAGATGGTATTTGGTTCTTCCACGATCACTTGTGTCCCGTAGGACCCCGAGTACTTGATACCTGTTCCTTGATTTTTCGCACTATCCACATCCGGGAGGCCGTGGACCCCCCTGAGCCAGAGCTTGATTCATTTCTATTTCTTGGGGCCACAAACTAGTTTGGGGTTTTATTTACTATCCTGTACTTATGCCATGTTTACTACTTTATTTAAGATTGTGCGTGGAGCACCTGTACTGTTTAGGATTGCGGAGTGTTTTCGCGGTATCGACAAGCCTAGTCACACTTTCGGGTTCCCAGTCGTTTACAGCCATTGACGCAAACCCTAGGTCCATTCCGGAGCCGGCCAACTTCGTTGCAGGTAGCTTAGTGGGGTGGCCCCCTGAAATATTTCTGAATCCTGTGATCGCTTTGTCGTGAATGCCTCGTCGGGTTTTGAGTTAGTTTTTCCGAGGTTGATCGAGTGTGTGTTGCTATTTGTGCACCCCTGCAGGGTAAAACTTTCTGAAAGCCGTGTCCGCGGTTATGGACGACTTGGAGCACAGTATCTCGATCATAGACAAGCATAACTAAAGTAATGCTATAAACTTGACTTAATATGTGACTAGTAATCAGATTCAACTATAACGGAATGTAAATTAAAAATGCCAACATCTGGTGGATCTGTGTTGATCTGTGTCATGCTGTACCTGCCTAGTAAGTAGTGCAACTCCAATGGAATGTGATAAAAGTGCCAACAACTGCTGGGTTTTGGGGATTCCTCAGGACAATTATATCTGACTAGTAAATGTTCCAACTACAACGGAATGTTAACTAAAACTGCCCACTACTTATGCTATCAGGATGACTCCTGCTATATATCTGACTAGTAAGTGCTTCAACTATAATGGAATGATTAAAATTGCCAACTGTGTGAGTTCCTTGGTCCGACTTCCTCGTTTGGTCTCGAGGGGGAAATACCAGGATGGGTTTGTTTGGTGTTAGCTTCAGGTTGGATCTGATTAGGTCTTTCTTATCCCTCTCTGATAACCGCCAGTTGAATCGAGTCTCTATAGGTCGTTTAGTGCCGCTGCGCTGCCGCTTCAGCCCACCAAACCTATGTAGGCGAGAGCCGCCGAATTCTAGCCTCGCCGTGTACTGGCCTCAGTACCGACGCTCCTCTTTTTTCCTTTGGCCTTTGTCGGCACCCCTTTTGTTTTAGCAGGTTTGAGATCGCCGTCATTAGCACGGTTACCCTTCCGGCTTGGCCTGGGCAGGGTTATGGACACCATTGGTTATTCTTCAGGGCTCTTAGCCCCATTTGCATCTTGTCCATAGTCGGACGTTCTATCGTTTTCAAGGTGATTGGATATTTGTATTGTATATCTGTATTCTTGACTCGTTGAGTCGCTGTTGTATATATATCTATTCTGTGGGCCCCATCGAGGACTGTTGTGTAATGGTATTACTTCGCTTTCCACCCGCACGAAAGTGCCTGGTGGGCGTCCTTGAATCGTTTCTATGCGGGTTTGGCGGAAAGGGCTAAAACTTGCATAGGGCCGATTCGAGGGTGTTACAGTTTTAAATGTCATGCAGAGAAATGACAATGGAGTACAAGGACCAGAGTTCCAACTGCTCGGCTCAGATTCTTCTAGCAGATTGACCAAGAGTCGCACCCGCTCGAGGAGCTACTATCAGCCTGAATGTGCTACTATAAGTTCATACTTACTTTAAATGATCTCTACTTTGTATAATAATACTTGTTTCCCTTGTTCTTTGTTTTAACCTCTTTCACCATATTTTAGCAGACTATAGTTAAAACCTAGTAGGAGTCGTTGGAACGCAGGACTGAAAGTTGTGATCCCTCTTCCCATTCATCCTCCCATTGAATTTCCGAAGCAAACAACTTACTTAACAGTCCACCTAGAACAACTCATGCAGGTGATAAATATATAAAGTTTGTATTGCATGCATAACGAAAGGGTGTAGCTGCTCTTAAATCTATAGCTAAAATGTTGAAGAAGAGGATAGATGATACATTTAAGTGAATCACCATGTACCATTCTCTTATTGATGATACTGACACATTGTAATCTTTCAGAATTTCGATCTTGTTGTATAACCTGTTGTAACAAACTTTTATTGTTGTGTAGTAAGTAGTTTTAATTTGTGTGTGTTTATTAATTGATGTCTTTATATTCACCTGTTCTGCCAAAAGTAGGTGCTAGCAAAAAAGGCCGAAACAGTAACAGGTCGGAGCAGTAACATGCCCAACGTTGAAACAACATGCGCACGGACGGCCCAAAACGACCAGAACAGTAAAAGGCCAGGACGGTAAAAGGCCAGAACAGTAAAAGGCCTGAACAGTAAAATGACAGAACGCTTAAAGGCCAGGACAACGAAAGGCCAGAACAGTAAAATGCCAGAATAGTAAAAGGCCAGAACAGTAGAAGGCCAGAGCAGAGAAAAGGCCAGAACAGTGAAAGACCGGAACCGTCAATGGTCTCAATAGTAAATATCCGGAACAGTAAACATCCAGAACAGTAAAAGGCGAGAACGGTGGTAGGCCAGTACAGTAAAAGGCCAGTATGGTGGTAGGCCAGTACAGTAACAGACCGAATAGTACTGGCCTGAATGGGAAAAAGCACAAACTCTAAGGGGCCTAAACAATAAACGGGGAAATTACTAAAAGGCTGGAACAGTAACAGGACTGAAGATAAAAGGCTAGATTGGAAACAAGCTTGAACATTGACGTGCCGTCTTGGTGCAGGCCTCAAGTGACAGCACAGTGTTGGGCCAACTTGGGCCTTAAATAGGCCGAAATAGTGCCAGGCCCGAATGTGTATGGGCCGCTGCTGGCTGCAGTACTGGTCTGATTCCAGACAATGCAGGACGAAACAGTAAAGGATCGTGTTCCTATTAGGCTCTCCACATGGGTCAGCCCATTTAATTATTAGCAGGCCTTGGCTGGGCCTAGCTTCCACCACGGTTTCTGCGACCGTTAACGGTGGTAACCAGACGTTAACGGTTGCTACCACCTGGCAGGTTGCATGACGTCAGCAGTCAGCGTGGCTAGCGAACAGATCTACGATGAAACAAGTTTTCGTGGTTGAAGTGTGTGATCTGCCATGGTCGGAAAAAACCGTGGTTGATTCATTTGTGACGGAGCTTTTACCACGAAGGTCATCCGTCGCATGAGACTTTTTACCCACGAATAGGGGGCCTTCAACCACGAAAATCGTCTGTTGTAAAAGCCAACTTTTCTTCTAGTGATTGTTATAATATTCCAGGATGAAAATGTTTCAAGAAATATTCAAACATAGCAGCAATTTTTGGTTCAAGGCTACAAGTTTTATCCTTATTTTATACAAATATTAATGTCTAAATAATCCCCATTAAAATATTAAATTCCTCAGTTGCCTTCATGTTAGTGTACATAAATTCATTATTATGGTAGGAGGCAATTATAGGCATACTCTCAAGTTTGCATTGAAATTTAAAATGCTTAGGATATTTATCTATGCGACAAGATACATTATGCCTACTACACATTAGTGCGCAATTTCATTCAAGCTCATCATTAAATACTTCATCTCCTCATCATTAGTCATTTCTACCATAGGGGATTCCAAAAGTACTTGTTTCATACATTCCGTAAACAGCTCATGTGAACTCATTTTTTTGTATTTTTGATTTAAGGAAAGTAAAGATGGATGCATAACTGTAAGTAAATATGCAAAACTAAAAGTAAACTAGAGGGCAACGCACAATCAAACAAGTTAAAGAAGTAAACCTCCCCAAGCTTAGGTGATTGCTATATATAAAACAAAATTAAACTAGATGCAAAACTGAAAGTACATCTAATGTCTAATGCACATAAGAATAAAATCTTAAGTAGTACCCTCCTAGCAACGGCACCATAAAAGTACTTGATAACCCCCTAGAGTAGTGGATCACTATAGCACCTCTCAATATGAAATTAGGGGTATTAATCCGCAGGAGCAAGGAAAAGTAATTACTCTCTTGCGGTGACCCGGCATACCACTGCATGATGTAGTACACTATAATCATTGACATAACACCAATGAAACACCATTCACTAGTATTACATCCCTCAGAGTGGTACAACAGAAACATAGCAGGTCCAAGACATGACTATAGATTACAACTTGACTCTTTACATAAGATCTAGAGAACACTCTAGGTTAGAGAGAGAAAGAAACTTCTTACAATGAAGAACCAGAAATAAAACTCAGGACTAACTTAAGACTAAGACTAGCATCCAAACTAATTGGCTTTCAATTGCTACTAATGCAATGCTCTATAGAAATAGGTTTTATGGCTAGAGAATCTATTCCTATCTACTTAGGAACTTTGTCTTCACTTCGGTTGACGTATATGTCGACTTCGCTGACTATTGAAGAACTTGAGCTGCCGATGATGGTTTCTTAAGAAGGAATTGATGTTGATGTCGTCTTCAATGGCTTAGAACCTAGAAAGGGTTCAGAAGGTACGGTTGAGTACGAGCATACTCAGAAAGTTCACTAAAAGGAGTGTATGATGCACTATCTCTACAGCCACAGACCATAGGTCGTAGGCAATGTAGGTTTTCGTAAGCATTTCTTCAAAGGTTGCTTTTATTCTGAAAACTATGTCCGACAACCTTCACAGGTTGACTAGAACCTTCATGGGGTTCCTTTCCTCCCGTGTTCATAGCTCCTTCCCGAAATAGGGAGTAACATGTCATAGTTCTTACACTCTGCAGAGGTGCGTTACTTTACCCATGAGAGACCAACTCCTTGTTGCACAACCGGGAAGCTTATTCCCGTCCACAATTCCCTGATGTGGGGCCTAGTAGATGATCCAAGGCAATCACTGCCCCCTTCGCGACCCCGAATGTCCCCTTGGTGTATGACATGCCCACATCTTGAATTACGACAATGATTGGTACAGACCGTAAAGATGCTAGAACTATCGTGGGACGTTGAGGGTTCCCAACCATATACTGCATATCCTCTACGAATTACCAATTAATGCATGCTACGAGGATAACAGCCATGACATGCGCATCCGGATACATGCGAGAGGAAGAAGATATAACTGACTTCTCCATCCCATTCCAAATCTCATGGTTAACGCATAATATACGATGCTAGAATCACTAGTGACATTGGTTGTTAAGTCCTAGATGATTCATTCCTATACAATGGTGTTTCCATTGCCAGTTATAATAGACTAGCTGGTCACCTTGGATCAGTAACCGATACTTCCATTTAATTATGAAAATAGTGTTTTTGACCTTTTTGAAATGCAGGTGATGAAAATAGTTGAGTTACAAGCATAGAAAATAATAAAAGGACATGAGCAAGTGTGAACTTGCCTTTTGTGATTGCAAGATTATGCACTCACGGTCTTCAAGACAATAGAAGATCCAAATTCTGTAAACAACATCATTGGTCTGGTAAGGACGAATGTTTAAAGAAGCAAAATGCAATTATGCATAAGTAATGTAATACAGTTTGATAAAGGCAAATCCCCAAAATAATCGTATTTGATCTAGGGTTTGGAGTTTGTGATGAGTTCTTTGGAATGTGTTGCACTTTTATACTAGCTTCACACTTGTGCTTCTTATTAAGGCTTGTGAGAGTGTGTGAAATAACATGTAAGTACAATAAGTAGCATACAACAGTAAAGCACTCAAATGGGCATGGTAACTAAAAGATTCCTTAAGCAAGATTATTAATCAATTAGAGCCTTTATACAAATGCTTAAGGATTACTTTTAATGTTTCTTAAAAGAATAACTTTTGAGGAAAAGATTTCTTTACAACGTAAAAGCAGTTAAACTTAAAGCTAACACTTTAAGATTTTCTTCTTGGTTATGAGTATTAACGAAGAAAGCAATTAGCGTTTTGAATAGTTTTCCACTAACCAGTGGAGACTTATATATTTGGAATAGGGATTTATATTTTCATGCCCCTGGTTCATTAGTTGTACTCAGTTTTCGTCGGCTGCTTAGTTTTTCCTCACTTTTCCCCTCCCTCCATTCTGAAACCCTCACATGCGCTCGGACGGGTGGATGCCGTCAGGTCAAAGGCTTGACTATTACATGCTGACATGTGAGACCACGTTGGGTGGGTCCTGCGTTGAGCGTTATGTTACGTTGCCTCGACCGTTACATGCTGACAGGTGGGGCCAGAATACACGATGGACCAGCCATCCGTCTCTCGCTGACTTGTGGGCCCCGTTTTTCCTAATTGTGTGGTCGGTGCAGCCAATGACAAATGGGGCCGTTCTATGAGCCATCGAAGCCAATGAACGATGGGGCCGCTATGTGGAGCCGTTCTGTGGGGTCATCGTAGCCAATGACTGGTGGGGCCGTCATGTGAGTCTGGAGGGGGGATTTGCAAATTTTCCACGGTTTACTTTGCAACTTGCATATTTTCCATTTTGTGTGTCACTGACATGTGGTGGTCATGTGGTAAATATGCAAATTTTAAAGAAAAAGTTTGGCAGATATGCAAAATTGGCAAATATGAAATAATTGACAAGTGGGGTCATGTATGACACGCCGGCTCTCTCTCTGATCCGCTCCCAACCCCAAGCCCCAAGAAGCTCCTATCCCACCGGTGGATAGAGTAGCTATCGTCGATGCGTTGGCACGTCGCCGGATCTGTCCTACAACAGTATCGAACGGACTGCCGCGCTGCACCTCAACCACGGCTCCGACACCTGTTTCGTACGCACGCATTGTATGTTGGGGCAGTACCGACCGCAGGCAGGTCCACCGCCCACGGCGACCAGGATTTGGTTCCGCCACCATAGCTCGACGAACAGTCGCAGCAATTGATAGTAGTGCTTGCTAAGACCTTCACTCCTTCTCCGCCCACCCTAATCGATCCGGTTCCCGTAACTTCCTCGATATTGTAGGTGCAAATTAGTCATCAATGTCTGGTCGTAGCGGGTACACCGGTGAGGTTGGGGAATCAATCATGTCGTGGACACATTCTCCTTCTCCTACCACGTCGGAAGTTCATGTAGCTCCTTCTCTTTGTACTACCGTTGAATTTGAAGTGCTGACATGGCCTATCGGACTGATTCCAATTTAGTTTGTTTTGGGATTGTTACAGTGTGCTATGCAGGCCGATGATCCATGGTACATTGCATACTAAGATGAATCAAATCAGTGGTTTAGCCATAGGATGGATTTGGAGGAGATGGTTGCGAGGTTAGGTGATGAATTGGCCCGTAAAAACCTATTCATATTCGAGCTCAAGCGTATTGTCGAGGAAGAATTCAGTGCTTATTTGCAAAGAAAAGTTGACACCTGAGGTTGATCTTGCCGTATTCGATCAAGTCATAGAAAATCTAAAACATGAACTTCAAGTGAGCGAGAGGGAGGGAGGGAGGAGGGGGTAGTTGTCATCCGCGTCCTAGCAGTTACCTTATGCGGTTTGTGGTGAAGGGTGCCACGTGTAATGATTAGTTGAATAGATAGCTAATTTAGAGAGTAGGATTATTATTCAATATATGGTTGTGAGTTCCTACTAATTTAGTCACTTTGAGGTCCCAAATTTGTCAAGAGAATGCATTGTGGTACTCGAGTTGCTTGCCATTAGATCTAGCGGTCCCAAAGTGGCCGAGAGAATGCATTGCGGTACCCGAGTTGCTTGCCATTGGATCTAGCGGTCCCAAAGTAGTCGAGAGAATGCATTGTGGTACCCGAGTTGCTTGCCATTGGATCTAGCATGCCATAGTTGGCGTGCCAAATGCCTAGAGGATCAAGTTGGGGCCTCTAAGTTTTGAATGTTCTGTCGCTGCCATCGTGGCTGCCATATAAAGTTGCAGCGTTGGCGGCAGCATCCATTGCCCATTCCAAATTATTGGCTCAAAATCCTCAAGATACAGTCGAATCTAGTCAACTCTAAATCAACTAATTTGGGTCGGAGGGAGTACTACTTATGAATCAGCTTTAGAGCATATCCACCATCCTCACTGCTCAAATACATATCAATTTTGATTCAAATCATACATATTTCGATCAAATTTATACAAGCCCACCGGAAATTGTCAAAGCAAGTACTACTACTTATGAATCAGCTTTAGAGCATATCCACCGGTCTCACGGCTCAAATACATGTCAAATTTATTCAAACCATACATATAATTTAAGTCACGGAATTTTGGTTCAAATGGTGCTTAAATTTGTCCCAATTTCAAGTGGATGGTGAGCTAGCCGCCCTCCCTGCCGTATGTGTACTCCAAGAAGTATGGGCAAAGTTCTCTCATCCGGCCTTCACCCTCAACGTGCCAGCCGCGGCCGCGGCCTGCCTCCCACAGCTTCGGTTCACGAGGGCTTGATCTGCACCGTCGCATGATGTTGCGGATGATGGCTTCAATCATCTTTGCATCAATGACCACTGTCGACACCACAGCCGTAGATGTGAACGGATGAGGGTTTCCACCGGTCGTCGCATCGATGATCACTGTCGGCACCACAACCGTAGATGTGAACGGATGATGGCTTCCATCGGTGTCTTTCATCGATGGCCACTGTCGGCACCACCATCGTCGCACTAATGTTGAGGATGATGGCTTCCATTGGTGGCTTTCAGATGGTTAGATCCTCACCACCGCACGCTGTTCTAGCAGCCGTGCTTAGATCTGTGCCGAGCTGTTCCGACCCCCATGCACTTAGATCCGTTCTATCGCAAGCCGTATGTTGATAGGAGGGGAGGAAGATGCGGCTGGTATACGTGCGACAGGGAAAGGAAGGGGGAGACCTCCAGCCCGTCGGATCATGATGTATCCAATGGTGGTTGTCCAAGATCCGTGTGATATATATCTCGAACAATCAGAGCGCAGCCAAACTGAGCGCTAGTTGATGCGGCTGGTATACGTGCGATAGGAAAATGGAGGGAGAGACATCCAGCCCGTCGGGCTCTCCTCGCCGTACAAGGTTAGGTACGCCCATCGGGAGAGAGAGACCTCCAGCCTGTTGGATCATGATGTATCCAACAGTGGTTGGCCTTGATCCGTGTGACATACATCTCGACCAATCAGAGCGCTAGCCAGAGTGAGACATGAGAGAGGGGAAAAGTGAGGAAAACTTTAGCGAGAGGAGAAAAGTGAGGAGAACTTTAGCGGGAGGGAAAAACTGAGGAAAATTTTAGCGGGAGGGGAAAACTGAGTAGAGCTAAGGAAAACAAGGGCGCTTAGATAAAAAATGACTAAGGGAAATTCAAGCTTTTGGCATAACAAAAGGAAAATGTGTTATTTGAACAAAATAATCCATCTTGGCCAACATTTTATTGTTTGCAACTCAAACATACACAAGTGTGACAAATTTGGCCTCATTTAGACAAAGTATGTTTTGGGATGGGTTATCTTAGAGGCTAACTGAGCATAAAGCCATGCATCTTCATAGCTAGTAGCTCATTCCAAGAAGTAGTTTAGGGGAGAAGTCCATTTCTCTTTATTTCCTTTTCTTTTATTATTCATGCTAGGTTTTAGTTAACATAACAAGACTCCGTGCGAAGGTTGCACTATGTTTTGACTTCTTTTTGAAATAAACTAACCCTAAAACCATTTATTTGAATTTAATCACTAAATGTGGCTGATTACAAGTAAATCCAAAATTTCCAATTTCAGATGGTAAATCAATCCAGGATACACAAGTGTGCCAAATTTTGGATCGATTGGTCAACATTTGCTATGGTTTAAGCCATGAACTAGCTAAACCCCATGTGTTGACCACATGTCGAGGGAAAAACTGAGCAGTGCTAAGCAACTAGGTGCATGAAAACAGAAACTTGCAATAACACATACGTTATGGGGTTATCCAACATATAAACTTGGAAACATCACAAACATTGACAGTAGTTCAAATTCAATACAAACATTGACAGTAGTTCAAATTCATCATACAAATTCAAATTAATAATTAAAATTCATTTTTTCTTGCTCCTAGTGTTTTTCGCTGGAATATTCTCGAAATTCACCACCTTGCTCCGGTGATCCTGGCTGGAATATTCTCGGAGTCCACCATCTACTTCTTCCGTTTGTTCCCTTTGTTCTTTTTCTCTACATCAAATGAATCAAGTGCTTCAGTCTGTCATACAATTGGTTCAACCACGTTTCGATTCATTGGTTCATACGGTTCAAAATGCATTGGAATCATTTCTTCAATATCCTCTTGTGTAATTCCTTTATGTTTGAACTCTGCTTCCAATGAATAAATTGCTTCAATATCAGATTCATTTCGTGCAATCTCCCCTACATTTGGTTCAATCTCCCCTGCATTTGGTTCGATCTCCTCTCAATCCGTTGGTTCAATCTTCAATGTATCCATTGCTTCATTCTCCTCACGTTCAGATACTTCATTCTCATCTGCATTTTCCGCTCCTGCTTGATCATCAATTCCATAAGCTGGGTCTGCTGCATTTTTACAAAGCCTAGCAATGTGCCCTAGGATCCCACAACGTTTGCACTTACGTCGTCGAGGTGGTGCACCACCCTCTACACTAGCTCTCATCCTATTCTTCCTTGGCCTACCTGCTGGTCTAGTAAAAACTGGAGGGTATAGCTTGAAGCCTGGATTCACTTCCATCCATTGGTCTTTTCCCAAGAAGGTTGGAACATTCTGAGAATATGCTGCCCTAAATTTGGCAACAGAGAAATACTCCGACACGTACTGATCAACTTCACCCTCTTCACCTCCTAGAACACCCATGATAAATAATGCATGTATGCAGGGTTTCCCACGGAGCTGCCATTGCCTTGAATGGCATGTCCTATCAGCCAAACTCACTGGATACCTCCATTGCCTATCTTTACTGTCAGTGTACGTTACCTCAGCCTCCATTCCTTTTCTAATGCATTTCGTCTACAATTGTTTGCCCTGGCATGCAATGCCTTAATCAAAGATGGGAAGATGAGATGGCCAGCATATACTGTTGATGCAATTCTTTGACACAAATCGATCTTTATCATGACCATCTGCCTAATTTTATCAAATATTTGCCACATCATAAGCCCTTTCAATGACTTAACCTTTGCATTGAAACTCTCTGCAAGGTTACTTGTCACATAGTCTACCTTGCAAATTTAATTGAATTGTCTTCTTGACCACACTACTCCATGATGTGCATCCAAGTACTCCTTCATCATAGGTTTTTGTTTATACAACACTTCCAAATGATACAGATGCTTCCTCAAACTGCATGTGTATGAACCTGGCCATAGGTTGTTAGTATAAACTTTACCCTTGAATTTCTTTGTAAAATTTTGCACTAAGTGTCGCATACATTCCCTATGCTCCACTCCGGGGAATACTGCTTCTACCGCTTTCTCCTAACCTTTGCAAGCATCCGTGTGGATAGTAAGTCATGGTGGATGATGCGGTGACCCAGCATACCACTGCATGATGTAGTACACTATAGTCATTGGCATAACACCAATGAAACACCGTTCACTAGTATTACATCCCTTAGAGTGGTACAACAGAAACACAACAGGTCCAAGACATGACTATAGATTACAACTCGACTCTTTAAAGAAGATCCAGAGAACACTCTAGGTTAAAGAGAGAGAAAGAAACTTCTTACAAAGAAGAACCAGAAATAATAACTCAGAACTATCTGGCTAAAAGGACTAATATCTAAACTATCTGGCCTGCAAATGCTGGTATTGCATTACTCTATAGAAGTAGGTTCTATGGCTAGAGTATTTAATCCTATCTAATCAGGAACTTCGTATTCACTTCTGCTGATGTATATGTTGACTTTATTGACTTAATTAAAGAACTTGAGCTGCCGATGATGGTTTCTTGTGCACAAGTTGGTGTTGACGTCGTCTTCAATGGCTTAGAACCTAGCTAGGGTTAAGAAGGTACGGTTGAGTACGAGCATACTCAACAAGTTCACTAAAAAAAGGGGTGTATGATGCATTATCTCTATAGCCACAGACCATAGGTCGTAGGCAATGCAGGTTTTCGTAAACATTTCTTCAAATGTTGCTTTTATTTTGAAAACTATGTCGGATAGCCTTCACATGTTGACCAGAACCTTCGTGGGGTTCCTTTCCTGCCGCGTCCGTAGCTCCTTCCCGGAACAGGGAGTAACATATCACAGTTCTTACACTCTACAGAGGTGCATTGCTTTACCCATGAGAGACCTTAGCTTTGTTGTACAACCAAGTAATGAGCTTATCCACACTTCCTTGGTATGGGGCCTAGTATAAGATCCAAGCCAATCGTTGCCCTTCTTCATGACCCCGCATGAAGACACGATCCCCCAAGAAGGACTACAATGGTTACTTTTCGGGTAGCCTCTTGAAGACTCTGTAACAGCTCTGTCTGGTAGCCACCATCATCTATGGTGAACTTACACCAAGACAGCTATGCATAGATAATCTAGACACCAATATCGCGGGGAACTAAGGGATCCCACCCATGTGCTGGATTCTCCACGAGAAATCAATAGCCTCACGATAAGGTCATCCGTCCATGCGAAAGGAAGATCCAACTGACTTCTACGTCCCATTCCAAATCTCATGGTTAACATGTAACATACGACGCTAGAATCACTGGCGACATTGGTTAAGTCCTAGATATTATGTTCCTTTACCACTGGAACTGTATCAATTGATTATTACCATTTGGTAAATAATCCATAATTATATTATTATGAAAATAGTGTTTTCTGACCTTTCTGAAATGCAGGTGATGACAACATTGGAGTTACAAGTATTTGATAGAAAATAATCAAAAGATTATGCACTCATGGTCTTCAGGACACTAGAAGATCCAAATTCTGAAAGTAGCATCATTGGTCCGGTAAGGACTAATGTTTAAAGAAGCAAGATGCAATTATGCATAAGTAATGTAATGCAAGTTTGACAAACATGAATCCCTGGAATAATCGTATCTGATCTAGGGTTTGGAGTTTGTGATGAGTTCTTTGGAATGTGTTGCATTTTTATATCAACTTCGCACATGTGCTTCTTATTAAGGCTTGTGAGTGTGTGTGAAACAATAAGTAAATACAACAAGTAGCATATAATATTAAAACACTCAAATGGATCATGGTATCTAAAATATTTCTTAAGCAAGATTATTAATCAATTAAAGTCTTTATAGATATGCTTAAGGATTACTTTTTTCTTAAAAGAATAACTTTTGATGAAAAGATTTCTTTACAAAGTAAAAAGAATTTAAACTTAAAGTTAACACTTTAAGGTTTTCTTATTAATTACAAGTATTGAAGTAGAAAACAATTAGTATTTTGAATAGCTATTCAACTAGCAAGTGGAGACTTTAACACTTCATGAAGGTGAAACAAAATTATTATGCCTTTATGGAAGTGGTGTTCTCTTGATTTATAAGTGAATATAATCACTTACTTATTATAGAATTAATACTTATTTATATAAACATGGGAAATGGCATCATTTTAAATACTTAAAAACTTTTTTTAGCTTTTAAAGTGGATTCCCAAACTTGTAAAGGAATTAGTACTCAAATCTGGATGATTTTATAATTTATAAAATATTTTTGGAGAATAAGACTTACTTAATTTTAAATGATAGTTTTAGTAAGTACAACTTAAAATGGTTGGACCAATGGTAATTTTACTTAAACATCAATTGAACTTGTTATTACACCTTTCAACAAATAATGATAAAGGCAATAGTAAAGATTATATATTTTTAATGAATTAAAATAAAAGAAAAGGTTTTAAACAAGATTATTAGACCTTTACATTTTATTTTACTTCAATTATGAAAAGGGATATTTTTAATGTGTGTAGTTTATTTTTATGATTATTTTGGTATATTATTAGTATTTTGTGATTTTTAAATATTAAAATATGATTTTTATAAGTTTTATCATTTTATAAACACTTAATAAATAATAAATATTAGTTAATTGATACAAAAATAAATGAAACAAACTTGTAAATGTGGATTTTATTTTTCGAAGAATTTTGGTATATTATTTATATTTTTAGGAATGTTTCAATAATAGAATATATATTTTAAAAGATTAATTCTAAATAGGTTATTTACTAATAATAAATATTATTTTATTTAAGTTGGAAAATAAAATATGTTAATAGGTTTAGAATATAGAATTTATTTTTCTAAACATTTTGATATATACTATATATTTTTCTGAATTATAAAACAAAAGATATTCAATTTCTAAGATTTAATCTTTTTCTTAAATTCCTAAAAAATATTTATAATCGAATTACAATATTTAATCTATTTCCTAAACATGAACTACTTTTTATACCTATACCGACCCTAACCTGAGTCATAGACAGGCGAGCCACATTCCATGTCGGCAAGCCACGCGGACCTAGACTAGTCAACACGAGGACTCGGTCCAGATGACGTCACCTCGCCGACGCCTAACATCACTTCGCCGGAGTACGACAGCGACGCTAGAATATGGCATCAGGGGCAATGCGGAGAGGTGCGTTCGAACGAGGGAAGCATGACGAACCTAGCTAGACCATTTACACTCACTAAAGATCACCGGAGCATCTTCGGCGATCAATTTTTGTGGAGGCCGACGGCGGTCTATGGTGATGTGGTGATCCAGATCGAGAGAGTGAGACTGGAGAGGTCTAGGAGAAACGTGAGCTCACCCTGATGCTTGTAGAATGCTCGATGGGGCTTGGGGTGGACTGGAGATGGTGAATCGACGGTAATGGCAGCGATGGCCGGTGGAATTCTGAGCTTGATTCTGCGTCGCTCGTGGCGCGACTGCTTGCGGGTCTTGTCGGAGATTAACATAGGTATGACTATTAGGGTGCTTATGATTCGCTACCTACATTGGGTAAAAAGGCCTACGACCCATGAAGATTCTATATAACGTCCCAAAGAAGCAACCGACAAAGACTTTGATTGTATTAGGAAAGAAACCACGAATCGACATTATGTTGGTATTGTAATCACGCATGTATGAAACCTATCCGCATACATATTTGAGACCCGACCTATTATATATAGGACAGGAGAAGCCCAAGCGAGGGTACCGAAATCTAGAGGACAACTTGTAATAGTGCAATTACTCAATATTCAGGCGACTTTGATTCCATTGTTTCCTTGACATCCAACTAAATCACCAGTGTTCTCTTTTCCGTGAAACCCCAAGTCCATCACCATGGGCATTGCCGAGGTTACCCCTCATCAATTGGCACCGTCTGTGGGTGGTGTGCTGATTGCCGAGGTTACCCCTCGCAAAACTCTAGTGCCAATGATTTTAAGCTACCCCAAGATCTACAAAAGTATGATGGCCTCCAAGAACCCGGAGCTTGGATGACAGATTATCTAGCGACCGTCAGATTACAAGGCGGATCCAAAGCTATAGCAATGCAAAGCCTACAGCTGCACCTAACTGGTGCGGCACGCTCCTGGCTGAAACAGCAACCCAAAGATTCTATCAGTAGTTGGAATGACCTTGAAGACAAATTTATCAGAAACTTCTAGTCTACATTCAAGTGACCCACGTCTTTGGAGAAATTGCGTGCTTGTAAAAAAAAGCCAGGAGAATCAATACGAGCCTTCATCCAACGATGGAACATTACAAAAAAATTCGGCCGAAGCAATATCTGACGAGAGAGCAATCCACGCCTTCAATGATGGACTTCATCGATAGGAGTTCATTGAAGAACTAGGACGAACCAAGCCAAGGACAATTTCACAATTGATGGAAATAGCCAATCGTTGGGTTGATGGAGAGGACGCAGTACACAACAAAAGGGCCAATTCACCGGACAACAGATATAGGCGCAACAACGACTGGAGACGACGAACCAATGATGGATACCACACACCCAGTTATGTTGCAGCAAGTTTTTCTGGAGGGGACAACCGACGAAGTGATGATTACAATAGTGGGTACCATGGCAACAGGGACAACATCGGTGGAAGCCAGCCGCAACAACGATACTAGCCAATGAACCGAGACCCACCCATGTCAGCAGGACAAATGTTGGAAGGACCCTGCAATATTCACTACTACGTCGACTCAACAGGGAAAAGGCAATCAAATCACCTTCTAAAGGACTGTCGAACATTCTTGAAAATGCAAGAACTATGCAACGCAAGGACATCTGAAGCAGCAAACCGAGGCTACGCTACTGCACCTAGCGCTTTGGCCATTGGTGCGCCACCTCCGCCACTGCGGCATCCGCTAGCAGGGAAACCGCAAAATACAAAACACCAAGACAACAAATATCCCAGGTCAAAGGGAACAATGTCAATGATCCAAAAGGGGCCACCCTCTAACGGAACACAGAAGTTGATCACTAGACAAGTAAACTTGGCAGTAACAAGGCCTCCTCCCACACCGGAGTACCTCCATTGGTCAGAGCAAGAAATTACCTTCAGCAGAACTGATCATCCATTACGGGTTCCTTAGCCAGGCTAGTCAGCACAAATAGTGGAAGCGCAAATCGGCAGGTTCAACATGAGCAAAGTATTCTTGGATGCAGGAAGCATCATCAACCTAACTTACACCAAAACCCTACATGCCATGAACTGGTCCATGATGAATCTAGCACCAACAGACACAACTTTCAACTGGATAGTTCCAGGTAAAGCCGAGATTCTGTTGGGCAACGTTCATCTTGATGTAGTATTTGGATCAACTGCAAACTTCAGGCGAGAAAAGCTGGAATTTGAAGTCATGGACTGGCCATCTCAATATCACGCGATCTTGGGATGACCAGCTTTTGCTAGATTCATGGAAATACCTCACTACACATACCTGGTGTTAAAAATGCCAGCCCCCAATAGGGTCATAACAGTTAAAGGAAGCTTCAGTCATTCAAACAGTTGTGATCGAGAATTCAACAAAATCTCGGAATCTTTTGGGATGGAGGCGGAGCTCGAAGAGCTAAAGTTAGTGGATGAAGAGTCGACACATGAAGGGCACACCTGCAAAAAGAAAATTTCGGAAGAGCAAGCATGCAACGGTCTCGCAAAAGTAACCTATGCGGCCTCCAAAATAGGTCCCGCATAGGAAAGCCCACTAAAAGGGTGTAACTACCTCGGTGAATTACGCTCTTAGTTACATGCCTGGATGAATGAATGTGGTTAAAATAGTACGGTGGGGCTCAGGGCCACTCACGGTAGACCTTTCGGCCGTCCTAACCACTTTCAGACAACGGGACAAGAACGAGCGGCGTAATCGGCAGGCGAAGGGATCAACTACATACACAAATGAGTATGTATGCAAGCCACATACAACAGTCCTCAGAGCCATTCCATCTAAAAGAAATAGAAATATTGCAACGCCATAGGCAAGATCCAAATATCCTAGATAAATATAATAATTTAGGATAGCTCCTCATACATCACACATCAGAGTATCAGGCGGAAGCGAAAAACAAGATCCGAGTACGGATAAGAAGCAAATTGGCATAAGATGCCCCATAAATAAACACATCTCGCCCACAGATCACACGGATCCCCGTTCCCGGAACCTCTACACCGAATGATCGTTGCCAACATCATCTGTCTCTTCCACCCAGTATCCATCTTGCGGGTACACCTGTTCATCTGAGTCAAACAATTTATCGTGTGAGACCCTAGGGGTACTCAGCAAGTCTTTATGCCGCTAAAGGGGACACAACCTGGGGTGACGCAATTGCAACAAAAGATAATACCTAAAACTTCTACAGATACTCGCTAACCATCCGCCTAACCAATGATAGACGGATGTCCGGGGATTAAGAACAACAGTTATAACAGTATAATTAACAGATCCATCCTCCTCCTCGCTTACCAACGAGGAAGCGGACGAACAACCCCCATCATCCGTTGGCAGTTTTATTAACCATTCCATGAGTATTGCACTATTTACTAATCAAGTACTTAGTCAAATTAAAAGCGGTACTTTAGTTATACTTGTCTATGATCGAGAAATTGTGCTCCAAGTCGTCCATAACCGCGGACACGGCTTTCAGAAAGATTTACCCTGCAGGGGTGCACGAATAGCAACACACACTCGATCAACCTCGGAATAACCAAATCAAAACCCAACGAGGCATTCACGACAAAGCAATCACAGGATTCGGAAATATTTCAGGGGGCCACCCCATTAAGCTACCCGCAACGAAGTTGGCCGGCTCCGAGACGGACCCAAGGTTTGTGTGGACGGCGGTAAACGACTGGGAACCCGAAAATGTGACTGGGCTTGTCGATACAGCGAAAACGTGTCACGATCCAAAACAGTACAGGTGCTCCTCGCACAATCTTAAATAAAACAGTAACATGGCATAAGTACAGGATAGTAATAAAGCCCCAAACTAATTGTGGCTCCAAGAAATAAGAATGAATCAAGCTCTGGCTCAGGGGGGTCCATAAGGCCTCCCGGATGTGGATAGTGCGAATAAACAAGGAACAGGAATCAAGTACTCGGGGTTCTATGGGACACAAGTGAGCATGAAAAACCAAATAGCAGATATTGCTCACCGGTGCCTCTTTCATTAGTTATCCCATTACTACTCAGGTTATGTTGTTTAGGTACCTAATTATCCATCAGACACTCACATACCCTACACATGCCTTTCTATGACTCGCATGGCTCAAACAACTCCTGTAGTAATGGCTCATGGGATGGAGGAACAAGCTTCGGTGGGGTTTAAAAGTAAAGGCTATGCAGTACTTGGGATTCAATTTAATGCAATCGCGACTCAATGATGCAAGAATAAGATAGAGGCAATAGGTACTGTATGTATGCAAGCATGTGGTAGTGCTTGCCTGGCAGCTCAGTTGAAGCGAGAGATAGATCTGGGTGGTACTCCTGTGATTCTTGGTAATTCTCCTGCTGGGCGTCTATTCGAAGAAGAACCAAACAAACAAGGGCCAACATAAATAAAGTGCACAAGCATATGAATGAAAATACGACAAGCAAACAAACATGCCATGATGAATGATGCACAATTTGCATGGCATTAAAGTAGCATGGCAAAGGTGAGGTGTGGATACAAAAAATAAAGCATTTTATTATTTATTTAACCAAGTTTTATTGTCATAAACAGTTCAGATTTTTAATAACAACATGATGCATGCTTCAATTCAGAACAAGGACTGCATAGATAGAACGGGCTCGTTGCGCTGGTCGATTTAGATATATTATTTGCCCAATTTGGAGTTATAGAATTAAAGTTATTAATTAATTAAGGAAAAGGGCATTTTATTGTAATTTTAATCATCTCGAAATTTTAAAGTGTTCAAACATTATTTTGAATGGCATATTTGAATTCCTCACATTTTTCTGATTCCAAAACATATATTACTTGTATTATTTGGATTTATATTTGAAAAGTTATTTAAATCTGAATTGAATTTGAATTTAAATCAATTTGGAAAAGGTTTAATTAAAACAGACAAACAGAAAAACATTTTTACACCTCAGGCAACCCTAGCCCAGACGCTGACGGGTGGGCCACTGCGGACTGGGGCCACGCGCGCGAGAAAAATGTTTGCACCGGGGCAGAGGCTAGCCGAGGGGCTGACGTGCGGGCCCAACGGGAAGGCGGAGCCCACGTGACAGTGGCAGCGGTGGGCTGACCAAGTGGCGGGGCAGGGGAGCGCGGGTTACGGCCCGAGGAACCTGGGGGGTTTTTGGCAAGGTTGCCAGGCGGCTGACAGGTGGGGTCACTGGGGATGCTAGGGACCTGGGCGTGATCGCCAATAGCGCGGGGGTCCTTTTTGCAAAACGTCCGCGCGAGCGCTGACTGAATCTGGTGCTGTTTTCTCTGAACCTCGATGACGACTGACGACGGCGTGGACTTCCGGCGAAGGTGGCGTCGCATCCGCGGCGAGATAGCCCTGGCCGCCAAAATGGAAGTTGCAGAGGGAGGCTTCGGCTACTGATCTCGTTTAGGGAGGGTTGGCAGTGGCGGGCTGTGCTGGTCGGGGCTTGTCGGTGAACAGAGGGGAAAACGCTACCTCAGTCTGCACTACGGCGGGGCACCTCACCGGCGGGGGCCAATTACTGGCGGCGCTAGGCACGCAGAGGGGAATTAACGGAAGGGAGCGAGGGGTAAGCTCACCTCGTCCGATTCTCGCGAAATTCGGAGGCAGGGACGGTCGGAGCAGAGGGAGTAGCGAAGTCGCGGCGGTGCTGCAGGCGGCTCTCGGTCGTGGGGCGGATGCGGGCGATCCTGGTTCTCCTGGCTGGCGGAATCGCCGACACGGACCGCGGCGACGCTCCCCGGTCACCGGCGGGGACGACAACGGCGACGCGGCTCTCAGACTGGCGGCAGCACGCGGAGGAGAGAAAAAGAGGAACGGGCACGTAGCTAGGGTTCAGGGGAAAGAGGCTCGGCGCGAAGATAAGGAGGAGGCTAGCGTGCGGGAGGCGTAGCTGACGCGGCAGACAACGGGGGGGGGGGGGGGGGGGGGGGGGACGGCCACCTGCTCCTCGCCGCTGCTTTCCTTTTGCTGCTGAGAGAGAGAGGGCGAACGGCGTTAGACGGAGGCAGAAGAGGAACAGGGCGGGCGACGGCGCCGAAGCGGTACTGGCTGGGGAGGCCGGCTGGGAAAATGGGCCAGGAGATGGGCCGCGACGGGTGAGGCTGCTGCTGGGCTGCTGGCTGAGCTGCAGGTAAGGACTTTCTCCTTTTTTATTTCTTTTTGTTTTATTATCTGTTTTGATTTATATTTTGATTTGTTGCAGGTTTAAACCAGCCCAAGAAATAATCCTTTTGGGGAGTTTTTGCCTATTGGAATAATGGAACAGGGCTAGCTAGGGAGTGAGGGAAAAGGCTTGGATTTAGGCTAAGATGAGGTGGAGGAAAAAAAATCAAGGAAAAGAGAAAGAAAGATGTATGGGAAGAATCCTTTATATAAATCATAATGGAGGTAATTAAAAGAACAAGGTGCTGATGAGAGTATGGGGATGGTGGAATGGAAGGAGATGGTCCACAAAGAAAAATAACCACTAAAGTGAAAGGCAAAATCCATGGGATAAAAGGTGGTGGTACTCTTGCATGGCCCATGCAAAAATAATAATGCCATGATTTATTTTGTGAAAACAATAATAATATTATGGCATTATTCTCATGCATTTCCAAGGAGTGGAATAAAAGCCAAGCAAAAATAATTTAAAGGATTTGATCCACCCCAACCCACATGAGCTAGAATAAAAATATCAAAATAAAAAGAAGTACAAGCTCATGGATTAATGAGGTGGTGGAATTATAAGGTGGTGAAAGAAAGGTGGTGGAGTTGAAATAAAAGATATGCCCCCAACTCAACTTGGGCATTTAAACAATATATCAATAACCAAATACAATATCAAGAGGCAAATACAATTAATAATGCATATGAGGGAAGAACCAAAGAACTAGGGTTTTATATGATGCTCAAATGCAAGGTGGCATGATGACATGAGCATGATATAATTATGATGCAACAATTGTATATAGGAAGTAGCCAATATCTTACTAGAACAAGTAGCATTACAATTGTTAGACAATTGGGATGCTACAACTCTCCCCCACTAAACAGGAATCTCGCCCCGAGATTCTAGGAAGAAGAAGAAGACTCAAAGAGGGTAGGATACTTGGCACGGAGCTCATCTTCACGTTCCCAGGTGGCTTCATCAATGGAATGGTGCGACCACTGCACCTTGCAGAACTTGACGGACTTGTTGCGAGTCCTTCTTTCTGCGACTTCCAGAATTTTTGTGGGGTGTTCTTGATAAGAAAGGTCTTCTTGTAGATTAATGAGTTCATGGTCCACGGTCCTGCTGGGATCCTTGAAGCACTTCTTGAGTTGAGAGATGTTGAAAACATCATGGACTTTGAGTTGTTCAGGGAGCTCAAGAGCATAAGCAACTTCTCCTCTTCTTCCACGAATTTTGAAAGGACCGATGTATCTAGGAGCCAGCTTTCCTTTGATACCAAAGCGGTGCGTACCTCTCATGGGAGTGACACGAAGGTAAACGAGATCGCCAGGGACATACTCCATGTCCGTGTGCTTTCTGTCATAGTTGCTCTTCTGGGGACTTTGAGCAATCTTCAGATTTTCAAGAATTATGTGAACTTTCTCCTCCGCTTGAGTTACAATGTCGGGGCCAAACAATATTCTTTCACCTGCGCCCGACCAACCAATCGGAGTTCTGCATTTGCGACCATAGAGAGCCTCAAATGGTGCCATCTTTAGACTTTTTTGGAAACTGTTGTTGTAAGAGAATTCAGCATAAGGAAGACATTCTTCCCACTTCATGCCGAAAGAGATAATGCAAGCACGGAGCATATCTTCTAGAATCTGATTGATCCTTTCGACTTGTCCTTGCGACTGAGGGTGGTAAGCTGTGCTGAAGTTTAATTTTGTTCCCAAAGCATTTTGGAAACTTCCCCAGAACTTGGAAGTGAAGATGCTTCCACGGTCTGAACTGATCTCAAGAGGAACTCCATACAGAGAGACAATTCTGTTGATATAGAGCTCAGCCAACTGAATTGCAGAAATTGTTTCCTTGACTGGAAAGAAGTGAGCTACTTTGGAAAGCCTGTCAATGACAACAAAGATTGCATTGTTGCCCTTCTGCGACCTTGGAAAACCAGTGATGAAGTCCATCTCTACTTTCTCCCATTTCCATTCCGGAGGCTTCAATGGCTGTAGAAGACCGGAAGGTTTCTGATGGACAGCTTTAACTCTGCGACAAACATCACACTCCGAGACATACTTGGCACAATATCGTTTCAAACCAGGCCACCAATATTGTGTTTTTAAGTCCATGTACATCTTAGTGCTGCCAGGGTGGATAGAAAGAACAGAATCATGAGCCTCCTTGAGAACTTGCTCTCTTAAACTCGGGTAGTTCGGAACAAACATCCGGTGTTCAAAGAAAAGAGTGCCTTGGTCATCTATGTGAAAAGACTCATACTTCGGAAGCTGAATATTGGAGATGATCTTTTTAGTGTAAGGATCACCAAGTTGAATGGAACGGACCTTTTCTTCCAAGAGAGGTGTTGCTAGAAGGTTCAGAAGATACCCTTGATCCACAATTTCAAGGTTTAGCTTGCGGAATTCCTCGCACAAGAGAGGCTATTGTTCTTCCACCATGAGGTTGTTGACATAAGCTTTTCGTCTGAGATCATCTGCCATGACATTGGCTTTGCCCGGGGTGTAGTTGATGGTCAAATCGAAATCATTGATTGTTTCAATCCACCTCCTCTGGTGAAGGTTGAGATCAGGCTGTGTGAATATATACTTCAGACTCTTGTGATCAGAAAAGATCTCACAATGGTTGCCAAGCAAGTAATGCCTCCATACTTTCAAAGCAAAGACAACTGCTGCGAGTTTGAGGTCATGTGAGGATAGTTGATCTCATGCGTCTTCAACTATCGAGAGGCATAAGCAACAACTTGTTTTTCTTGCATAAGGACCGCACCCAATCCTTGCAATGAGGCATCACAGAATATTTGGAAAGGCTTTGATGTATCTGGAGGAACCAAGACTGGTGTGGAAGTGAGCTTCTCTTTGAGTGTTTCAAAGCTTGCTTGACATGCAGGAGTCCAAAGGTATTTCTTGCCTTTCTTGAGGAGATCGGTAAGAGGCTTCGCAATCTTCGAGAAGTTTTGAACGAAGCGACGACAGTAACTGGCCAAACCAAGGAAACTCTGGACTTCTTTGACATTTATGGGTGGAAGCCAGTCCATAATTGTCTTAATAGTTTCTGGGTTGACGGCGATGCCCTTGGCAGAGATGACTTGACCAAGGTATGTGACTTGAGGCAGCCAGAATTCACACTTGGACAACTTTGCATACAGGCGGTTCTCACGAAGCTTGTTTAGGACACACCGAAGGTGTTCCTCATGTTCTTCTTTTGACTTAGAATAGACTAGAATGTCATCCAGATAGACCATGACGAACTTATCCAGATACTCCATGAAAACCGAGTTCATAAGCCTCGAGAAGGTTGCAGGTGCATTGGTGAGACCGAAAGACATGACCGTGTACTCATACAGGCCATAGCGGGTGGTGAAAGCTGTTTTGGGAACATCTTCCTTGCGAATCTTGATTTGATGATAACCACTTCTCAAATCAAGCTTAGAGAATACCACAGCTCCAGCTAGCTGATCGAAGAGATCATTAATCCGCGGAAGGGGATATTTATTCTTGATTGTTTTAGCATTGAGTGCCCGATAGTCAACACAAAGTCTATCAGTCTTGTCTCGCTTCTTCACAAAGATGGTCGGACTACCCCAAGAAGAAGTACTGTGCTGAATGAAACCCAACTTCTCTTGTTCATCCAACTGACGTTTGAGTTCAGCCAACTCAGCAGGACCCATTTTATAAGGCCGCTTGGAGATAGGAGCGGTACCAGGTTCAAGTTCAATGACAAACTCAACCTCACGATCCGAAGGCATACCTGGCAACTCTTCCGGAAAAACATCTGGGAACTCACAGACTACAGGAACACTCTGAATACCTTCCATAGCATCATCATTCAGAGCCGCCAAAGAATAAAGCTGAATTGCAGGAGTCAGACTTGGAGAATAGACTATATGGCCTTCAGGAATTTTCAGAGAAACCGAACGTTCAGCACAATCAATCACAGCTGCATTTGCTGTCAACCAATCCATGCCCAAGATAACATCAATATCAGAATTGCCCAGAATAATTACGGAAGCCGGAAACAAAGAGCCACCAATCTCAATTTGATTGCCATGGCTGATATGAGCAGCCCTCATGTTTGACCCAGGAGATTGTACCACAAGACGATACAATAAAGGAACCATAGCCAGATCTTTCTCATGAGCAAACTTGTGAGAAACAAAAGAATGCGAAGCACCAGAATCAAACAAAACTCGTGCAGGAACTGAGTTAATAGGAAGCATACCCATGACAACTCCAGGTGCATGCTCAGCTTGAGCGGCGTTGACACAGTTGGCACGAGCAACCATAGACCCAGGCTTAGTGTTGATGTTGAGAGCCCGAGGTGGAGGTGCACGAATCATAGGAGAACTTGCTGCAGGTCTTGGAGGTGGTGGTGGAAGAGCTTTGTTGTTCATTGGACAATTCCAGTGTTGATGCCCAGTGTTTCCACAAGTATAGCAAGCACCAGGTGGACGTGGAGCAACGTAGCCAGGGACTCCGCCAGGCGCTCTAGGGTAGTTATGGTTGTAGCCCCTGGGAGCCGCAGTGAAGGAGTTTGGTGGCCTTGGTGTGTAGCTTGACGGTCTTGGTGGAGCAGGGAGCGACGGTGAGGTGTTAGGAACCCAGACACGACGCTTAGAAGGAGCTGTCATAGCAGAAGAGCTTGCTGTATCACGGCTGTGTTTCTTTGAATCCTCAAACACTTGCCTACTTGCTTCTTCCTGCAGAGCTGTGTGTTGAAGTTCCAGAAAAGATGCCGGCCTTGCATGAATGATTGCATATTTGATGGAAGCATTGAGGCCTTGCCGAAACCTCTTTTGCTTCTTCTTGTCATCAGAGATCTCATCGCCACCATAACGAGAAAGGTTCATGAAGTTTCTAATGTAGGTGTTGACATTGTCAGTGCCCTGCTTGAGGTTGAGAAACACTTCCTTCATCCTTTCCATGACAATTTCTGACAGATATTGCTCTTTGAAAGCAGCAGTGAACCGCTCCCAAGTAGGCTAAAAACCAGAAAGATCTGCCTTGAGGTAATTTTCCCACCAGAGAGCTGCATCTCCCTTCAGAAGGTGAGTAACACACTTGACCCATTCTTGCTCGGGAACATCCGCAGTCATCAGCAACCTTGACACTTCACGAAGCCAGTCATCCGCATCAAGTGGCTGATCAGACACCTCAAATTGGCGTGGGTTGAACTTGAGAAAACTCTTGATGTCTCCTCGCTTGGGAGGTGGAGGTAGCGGAGCAAGCTCATTCCTCCTCATGCTTTCCTCGAAGCGCTGCTGGTTCTGCTGCATAGTGCCCAAAGCATTTGCAATACTTGCCAAAGCGGCCCCAAGTTCAGGTGGTATGTCCTCCTCAGAACGGCGTGGTGGTGCCATCCTGTGATTGATATAAAACACAAGTCAGTACTATAATGGAGAATGATAATAATCCAAAATAGTACCAAAATGGAATTACTCAAGATTAAAGAATGCAATTCACTGAGATGATATTAAAATATCAACAAAGTTCAAGGCAACTAGAAGATATTAAGCATAACGCACACGACTGAACAAGCAGTGTGGTACACAACTACAAAGAAAAAATTTCCGCAAATTTCGGCATTAAAATACCACTATATGCGCAAAACCACTTAACGAATCAAGATTAGTAACTCTATTAGTTCAATATACAAAAGCAAATGATAAAAGTAGTGGTATGGTCGCGACTCCATCCCGCACTCAAATCATTACTCCGCACATGAATCAGTAAAACACATATCCCAATACCTTCTTCTTAAGATGAACCTAAATATTGGTAACTACGAAAAAGAACACCCCAACAAGATAACGTCGGATAACAAAGAGTAAGATAGATCGCATCGGTATACAACGAATCAGAATAGATCGCGTCGGTGTACAAAGGCCTGTCGGTATGGAATGTACCAACGGTTGATAACCAAAAGGCAGACAGTGATAACTTTTGGATGCAACAGATAGACAAGGAATTCACACACACACACACAACCTATGGTACTACGGAACCCAGAACACGTGAATCCTAGTTTGAATTTTAGAAGAGGATTGAAAACGTTACACTTCCTTACCAGAAAAGGGTGGGTGGGTGGGTAAGAAGAAAAATGGAAGCTGTCCTACTCTCACGTTTGTTTTTCCCTAGTATACATAACTACCAAAATATTCGCTAGACTGACAACGACCATTTTGGCTGAGACCCTGAAGGGCGGGATGGCTCTGATACCAATTGTAACTACCTCGGTGAATTACGCTCTTAGTTACATGCCTGGATGAACGAAAGTGGTTAAAATAGTACGGTGGGGCCCAGGGCCACTCACGGTAGACCTTTCGGCCGTCCTAACCACTTTCAGACAACGGGACAAGAACGAGCGGCGTAATCGGCAGGCGAAGGGATCAACTACATACACAAATGAGTATGTATGCAAGCCACATACAACAGTCCTCAGAGCCATTCCATCTAAAAGAAATAGAAATATTGCAACTCCATACGGCAAGATCCAAATATCCTAGATAAATATAATAATTTAGGATAGCTCCTCATACATCACACATCAGAGTATCAGGCGGAAGCGGAAAACAAGATCCGAGTATGGATAAGAAGCAAATTGGCATAAGATGCCCCAGAAATAAACACATCCCGCCCACAGATCACACGGATCCCCGTTCCCAGAACCTCTACACCGAATGATCGTTGCCAACATCATCTGTCTCTTCCACCCAGTATCCATCTTGCGGGTACACCTGTTCATCTGAGTCAAACAATTTATCGTGTGAGACCCTAGGGGTACTCAGCAAGTCTTTATGCCGCTAAAGGGGACACAACCTGGGGTGACCAATTGCAGCAAAAGATAATACCTAACAATTCTACAGATACTCGCTAACCACCCGCCTAACCAATGATAGACGGATGTCCGAGGATTAAGAACAACAGTTATAACAGTATAATTAACAGATCCATCCTCCTCCTCGCTTACCAACGAGGAAGCAGACGAACAACCCCCATCATCCGTTGGTAGTTTTATTAACCATTCCATGAGTATTGCACTATTTACTAATCAAGTACTTAGTCAAATTAAAAGCGGTACTTTAGTTATACTTGTCTATGATCGAGAAACTGTGCTCCAAGTCGTCCATAACCGCGGACACGGCTTTCAGAAAGATTTACCCTGCAGGGGTGCACGAATAGCAACACACACTCGATCAACCTCGGAAAAACCAAAAAAAAACCCAACGAGGCATTCACGACAAAGCAATCACAGGATTCAGAAATATTTCAGGGGGCCACCCCATTAAGCTACCCGCAACGAAGTTGGCTGGCTCCGAGACGGACCCAAGGTTTGTGTGGACGGCGGTAAACGACTGGGAACCCGAAAATGTGACTGGGCTTGTCGATACAGCGAAAACGTGTCACGATCCAAAACAGTACAGGTGCTCCTCGCACAATCTTAAATAAAGCAGTAACATGGCATAAGTACAGGATAGTAATAAAGCCCCAAACTAATTGTGGCCCCAAGAAATAAGAATGAATCAAGCTCTGGCTCAGGGGGGTCCATAAGGCCTCCCGGATGTGGATAGTGCGAATAAACAAGGAACAGGAATCAAGTACTCGGGGTCCTACGGGACACAAGTGGGCATGAAAAACCAAATAGCAAATATTGCTCACCGGTGCCTCTTTCATTAGTTATCCCATTACTACTCAGGTTATGTTGTTTAGGTACCTAATTATCCATCAGACACTCACATACCCTACACATGCCTTTCTACGACTCGCATGGCTCAAACAACTCCTGTAGTAATGGCTCATGGGATGGAGGAACAAGCTTCGGTGGGGTTTAAAAGTAAAGGCTATGCAGTACTTGGGATTCAATTTAATGCAATCGCGACTCAATGATGCAAGAATAAGATAGAGGCAATAGGTACTGTATGTATGCAAGCATGTGGTAGTGCTTGCCTGGAAGCTCAGTTGAAGCGAGAGATAGATCTGGGTGGTACTCCTGTGATTCCTGGTAATTCTCCTGCTGGGCGTCTATTCGAAGAACCAAACAAACAAGGGCCAACATAAATAAAGTGCACAAGCATATGAATGAAAATGCGACAAGCAAACAAACATGCCATGATGAATGATGCACAATTTGCATGGCATTAAAGTAGCATGGCAAAGGTGAGGTGTGGATACAAGAAATAAAGCATTTTATTATTTATTTAACCAAGTTTTATTGTCATAAACAGTTCAGATTTTTAATAACAACATGATGCATGCTTCAATTCAGAACAAGGACTGCATAGATAGAACGGGCTCGTCGCGCTGATCGATTTAGACATATTATTTGCCCAATTTGGAGTTATAGAATTAAAGTTATTAATTAATTAAGGAAAAGGGCATTTTATTGTAATTTTAATCATCTCGAAATTTTAAAGTGTTCAAATATTATTTTGAATGGCATATTTGAATTCCTCACATTTTTCTGATTCCAAAACATATATTACTTGTATTATTTGGATTTATATTTGAAAAGTTATTTAAATCTGAATTGAATTTGAATTTAAATCAATTTGGAAAAGGTTTAATTAAACCAGACAAACAGAAAAACATTTTTACACCTCAGGCAACCCTAGCCCAGACGCTGACGGGTGGGCCACTACGGACTAGGGCCACGCGCGCGAGAAAGACGTTTTGCAACCGGGGAAGAGGCTAGCCGAGGGGCTAACGTGCGGGCCCAACGGGAAGGCGGAGCCCACGTGACAGTGGCAGCGGTGGGCTGACCAAGTGGCGGGGCAAGGGAGCGCGGGTTACGGCCCGAGGAACCTGGGGGGTTTTCGGCAAGGTTGCCAGGCGGCTGACAGGTGGGGTCACTGGGGATGCTAGGGACCTGGGCGTGATTGCCAATAGCGCGGGGGTCCTTTTTGCAAAACAGCCGCGCGAGCGCTGACTGAATCTGGTGCTATTTTCTCTTAACCTCGACGACGAATGACGACGGCGCGGACTTCCGGCGAAGCTGGCGTCGCATCCGCGGCGAGATAGCCCTGCCCACCAAAACGGAAGTTGCAGAGGGAGGCTTCGGCTACTGATCTCGTTTAGGGCGGGTTGGCAGTGGCGGGTTGTGCTGGTCGGGGCTCGTTGGCGAACAGAGGGGAAAACGCTACCCTCGGTCTGCACTACGGCGGGGCACCTCACCGGCGGGGGCCAATTACTGGCGGCGCTAGGCACGCAGAGGGGAATTAACGGAAGGGAGCGAGGGGTAAGCTCACCTCGTCCGATTCCCGCGGAATTCGGAGGCAGGGACGGTCGGAGCGGAGGGAATAGCGAAGTCGCGGCGGTGCTGCAGGCGGCTCTCGGTCGTGGGGCGGATGCGGGCGATCCTAGATCTCCTGGCTGGCGGAATCGTCGACACGGACCGCGGCGACGCTCCCCGGCGTGTCCCCGGTCACCGGCGGGGACGGCAACGGCGACGCGGCTCTCAGACTGGCGGCGACACGCGGAGGAGAGAAAAAGAGGAACGGGCAGGTAGCTAGGGTTCGGGGGAAAGCGGCTCGGCGCGAAGATAAGGAGGAGGCTGGCGTGCGGGAGGCGTAGCTGACGCGGCAGACAGCGGGGGGGGACGGCCACCTGCTCCTCGCCGCTGCTTTCCTTTTGCTGCTGAGAGAGAGAGAGAGGGCAAACGGCGTTAGACAGAGGCAGAAGAGGAACAGGGCGGGCGACGGCGCCGAAGCGGTACTGGCTGGGGAGGCCGGCTGGGAAAATGGGCCGGGAGATGGGCCGCGACGGGTGAGGCTGCTGCTGGGCTGCTGGCTGAGCTGCAGGTAAGGTCTTTCTCCTTTTTTATTTCTTTTTGTTTTATTATCTGTTTTGATTTATATTTTGATTTGTTGCAGATTTAACCCAGCCCAAGAAATAATCCTTTTTGGGAGTCTTTGCCTATTGGAATAATGGAACAGGGCTAGCTAGGGAGTGAGGGAAAAGGCTTGGATTTAGGTTAAGATGAGGTGGAGGAAAAAAAATAATCAAGGAAAAGAGAAAGAAAGATGTATGGGAAGAATCCTTTATATAAATCATAATGGAGGTAATTAAAAGAACAAGGTGCTGATGAGAGTATGGGGATGGTGGAATGGAAGGAGATGGTCCACAAATAAAAATAACCACTAAAGTCAAAGGCAAAACCCATGGGATAAAAGGTGGTCGTACTCTTGCATGGCCCATGCAAAAATAATAATGCCATGATTTATTTTGTGAAAACAATAATAATATTATGGCATTATTCTCATGCATTTCCAAGGAGTGGAATAAAAGCCAAGCAAAAGAATTTAAAGGATTTGATCCACCCCAACCCACATGAGCTAGAATAAAAATATCAAAATAAAAAGAAGTACAAGCTCATGGATTAATGAGGTGGTGGAATTATAAGGTGGTGAAAGAAAGGTGGTGGAGTTGAAATAAAAGATATGCCCCCAACTCAACTTGGGCATTTAAACAATATATCAATAACCAAATACAATATCAAGAGGCAAATACAATTAATAATGCATATGAGGGAAGAACCAAAGAACCAGGGTTTTATGTGATGCTTAAATGCAAGGTGGCATGATGACATGAGCATGATATAATTATGATGCAACAATTGTATATAGGAAGTAGCCAATATCTTACTAGAACAAGTAGCATTACAATTGTTAGACAATTGGGATGCTACAAAGGGTAATTGCCCCTATGTGTGGTTTTGGTGATTAATGACAATCCCTATGGACTAATGTTTTCATTGAGTTTTATATGAAGGAATATTCCATAGGTCATGCTTGTAGTCCATATGTTGGATTCAAGTATGGATGCCATGAAGATAAAGATATACCTTGAGTTTTGGCATCAAAATTATCAAATTGAAGAGAAGAATATGATATGTTCAAGATCTTGAGAGTGTGATATCAATAGAAGAATTCAAGATATGGCTCTAAGCCGGTGTCATGATAGCCTCATTAGTTGAGCTATGGTTGACTAAGATTTAGAGCATGTAATCAAATGAAGAATTCTTTATGTACCTCAAGATATTGAGATGGAGCATGAGAAGATACTTGGTTGACCAATACAAAGAGTGAAGAGTGATTTCAAGTTGGTCAACACATGAAGCATAAAGAATGTACCACATGGATCTTGTGGTATGGTAAGCCTTGTCATTTATGCATCATGAACTAACCCATTATATATGTGCCTCTGCGTTTTCTATATGGGATAGGTATCTTTCCATGGGAATGCTTCAAAAGTGAAGATCTCATATAGCCCATGAGAGGATGACATCAAGTGGTGATCGTCATCAAAGTTTGAGAAGGGAAAGTTCAAGATAAGCATCTCGAGACGATCATTTGCTTGAAGCTTGCTATCCATATTGGTGATAATGTACATGTGAAGATGTGTCTTAATTAAGCTATCCCATAGTGGTGTATGGGGGAGCAAATTACGAGTCTTCATGAAGCAACAATGATCAAGTGATGCATTCCGGCTTGGATGGAGCTTGAAGCGTTGTCATCAAGATCAAACGGGATGCGCAAGGCAAAGGTATGTCCTTGATAGGTTATCGGGAGACCGGGTTATAGGATAGATAGCCGCACTATCAAGATGGGCTTCCGGTTGGGTAACTTGATCACATTGTCTTAGGGAGCTCAAATCTTTACATACTTTGCATCTTCCTATTTTGTTGCTTCTTGGTATTTTATCTATGTGAGGTTCTTGATCTTGTTTCTAGCTCTTCAACAAGCCCAAGTTCATCGAAAACGGAATTCGTATGCATCTTATATGGCATTTTCGAGTTTGAATGTTTTACCGGTTCTTCTTATAGGGAGGCTCTATACATTTCCTCATTTGGTTCTATCTTCCTTTGTTGGACTATGATATTTTCATGCACCATATTGTAGAGCTTTTTGTCCTCGTCAAAACAAGCCCAAGATCATCAAAATCGGAGTCTGGATGCAAAAGTTATTGTGTTTTTCGTGAAGTCTCTTTCACCGGTTGTGGATCCGGTTCAACCGAACCCCACACCGGACGGTCCGGTGCCAGCGCCGGTAGACCAGATCTCAGACCGGATTTTCTGGTTTTCACGACCGAGTCTATTCCGAGTTGCCAAACAGAGGTTTTCCGGTTTGTAGTTCGGTCCTCTGTCCTGGGGACCGAGTTTCCCGGTTCTGGGGCCGGTCCAACCAACTTTTAAACCGAGTTTTCACAGATTTCCTCCCAACGGCCATATTTGCTTTCCCCTATAAAAGGGGTTCTTCCCCCAATGTTTTTGGGTGTTCTTGAGCCTGAAATTGACCCCCATTATTGACCCTCTTGAGCTTGCTCCCTCTCCCTTCCCTCCTATGATTCTTTCATCTTTTTTAGGGCTTTGGAAGAGGAGATCTAGATCTACAATCCCCACCAATCAATTCCTCCTCTTAGTGAGGGGAACCCTTTGGATCTGGATCTTGAAGTCTTTGGTTGACTTCCACCATTGTTCTTCCTCTCTAATTCCTCCCTAGCACTTGTTACTTTGCTGAGATTTGAGAGTGAGGGATTTGAACACCCTTGGTGTTCTTGCTTTGCATTCTTGCATAAGTGTTGAGCTCTCCATTACGATTTGTTCGAGTGAGAGATCGTGAGCTTGTTGCTCTTGGAGGGTGACCTCCTAGTTGGCTTGGCGGTTGGTGTCGCGGTGTCCTCTTCGTGGAAGATTGTGAAGAGACCCGGGCTTCTCCTTCGTGGAGCTTGTGAAGTGGTTGTGGAGCTTGCCATCTCCGGGGTGGAGGAAAACGTGGCCATAAGGAAAGGGCATATTCCTTCGTGGGATAGACTCGGAGAAGAAGGTGAGCCTTCGTGGCGTTGGGAAATCCTTCGTGGAATCCCCCACCTCTCCAACATGATGTACCTTACTTGTAAGGGAACACGGGAATACATCTTCGTCTCTGTGTGCCTCGGTTATCTCTATACCCGAGCTTACTTTCCTTGTGATAGCCATCGACCTTGAAGTACTTATATATTGCCTTTCATTTGTGATATATTTATCTTGTGCTATCTTGTTTAGCTTAAATTGTTGTTGGTGCACTTAGTTGAGCCCAGTGTATTTAGGTTTTGTGCTTGTAAAATAAACGTTAGTTTAATTCCGCATTCTATCAAGCCAAAACCATAATAGTTTTGAAATTGCCTATTCACCCCCCCTCTAGGCGACATCTCTATCCTTTCAATTGGTATCAGAGCAAGGTCTCTCCTTGTTTAGGCTTCACCGCCTAGAGTGTAAAGATGTCGGCTAGTAGTATAGTGCACAATGACACAATTATCTTTGATGGCACAAATTATCTTTTGTGGAGAAATTGCTTGCTTTGTAATCTTTGGACCTTGTGTCCAAATATTGAGTGATTTCTAGATGTAGGTTTTTCTCCTCCGATGGAAAATCTATCTTTAGAGGATGAGAAAAATTTGCATCTCGAAGCTCAAGTATCTAATGAGCTTATTTTCTCTTTGAGCCCCATAGTTAATTTGTTCTTGACAAATGTAAAGCGCAAGTCATCTCATGAGATGTGGACCAAGCTTAAAGATATATTTGGTGGGTCCATTTATCATAGGGTCGGTGGTATCTCCGAGGATCTCTCTTCTCCTTCATATCATGAAGATCTCCAAGTGGCTTCCACCTCCAGCCGTGATGAGATTTCAATTCCCTCCACTTCACCTACATGTGACAAGTCACAAGGTAATGGCATGGTGAGTGGATAAATCATATGTAATGATGGTAGTGGTTCTCTTTCCACCAATGACTCATGTTCTATAAATGCTAATGGTGTAGAGAGTTTGGACTTAAGCACTTCTTGCAACGATAATTATATATATCCTTGTGTTGCTAGTCCTTGCATATTGTCTAGAAATTATTTGAGTACTAGTGTAGATGATATGCTTGATTTGTCTTGTTCCAATAAACAAAATGCTTCTATTTCCTCTAATTGTGTATCTAACAATGTAGAGGAAATCAAACACCCTATGGAGCAAGACACGATCATGAATGAAGATTTAAGAATATCCTCATCTTCATCCCCCCGTGCTCACATGTGCCTTATGGCAAGAGGATCAAAGGTATCTCCTACTTTGGATCCCAAGATATCTTCTCTAGATAATAGCAATGATAATGATGATAGTGATGATGACCTGATGAGGATAATAGAGCTCTTGTGCTTGAGCTGACCTTTTTGTGTACCTCTCTTCGTGGTAATAATAAGGTCGTTGCTTGTATCAAACACGTTATGGACACCATAACTAAACAAACAGAAACCATAGAGGAGTTGGATTTCCAACGTGATGATGGGAGTCGGAGATTCAATCTCCTTAAGCAAGAGATTGCCGAGGAGAAGCACACTAATTGTCTCCTCATACCAAAAATTGAATCTTATGAGCTTGAAAAGGAAAAATATATTAATGGTGCTAGTGATACTAACTCTACTTCTTGTGAAGCATCTACCCTAAAGGAGAATGTTGAGATAAGGGCTCAACTTGAGTTGCTAACTAGCAATTATGCGAAATTGGAAGAAAGTCATGAAAAGCTCTTGGCCTCTCATAATTATCTTCTAATCTCCTATGATGGGCTAAAATTAGCTCGTGAGGCTAGTATCACTAAGGTAACATATTGTGAGCCTCTTTTGGACATTAGCACAACTTCTACTCAAAATGCTATTTTGCCATGTGCTAGTCCTAGTGATCCTTCTTGTCATACTATTGATAAAACTTGTGCTGGATTACTTGCTTTGCCTTGTTGCTCTAACAATGAAACTTCTACTTCCTCTAGTACCTCTATTTATACTAACCATGTATAGGAAATCAAAGAGCTCAAGGCCCAAGTCACTTCTTTTAAGAAATACTTGGAAAAGAGTCATGAAGGCAAATCCACACTCGATAATATTTTGAGTGTGCAAAAATGCCCCAATTATAAAAGTGGACTTTGATTCAACTCCAATAACAAGAACATGTCCAAGAGCAACAAGAAGAAGAGCCAAGACCAAGTCAAGAATTCGTCTAAGATTATTTGCTTCAAGTGCAAGGTTGTAGGACATCATGTAAGATCTTGTCCATTGAAGAAAAAGCACTTGAATGATAAGCAACAAGGGAAGTGGCCACAAGGTCAAGCTCAAGCCCAATATCAACCTCAAGTTGAAGCTAGGCCACTCCCCAAGAAGAATCAAGATAAGGCTCCCCAAGACAAGAAATCAATAAAGAAGAGAAAGGGGAGAACTTGTTGCTACATATGTCGTGAGAAGGGGCACTTGGGCTCTTCATGCTCAAATGGTACCTTATCTAACCCTATCATTGTTGATGATGATTATTCTCTTGGGAAGGATAAGGATGGCAATGTGTTTGCCAAGTTTGTTGGAACTCAAAGTGGTGTTAAGAAAAGAACCATTTGGGTTGCCAAGCCTATTGTGACTAACCTCTTAGGACCCAACTTGGTTGGGGACCAACAAGCTCAAACTTGATCAATAGGTGTTTGTGGAGGGCATTGGAGACTTGTCTAACTCATGAAGAATTAAGGGATCTTCATATATTATATTTTATAAAGCCAAGTTATAAGGATTATCATCTCTCTACCATATAACCAATGCGCCTCTTTGCGGTAACTCGAACTCAACTCTTTATATTGTAAGTTACTTGCCCCTTTACATGTTTTGGTCTTGTACCAAGTATGTATTTGTATTTGTTGTGCCTCATGCTTTCTTATTTTGTGTATTCAAGTATGTCTAGGTGTTTGGCACATCATTTACTCGTGTGTTTTGTTTTGACCCTCTAATGCATCTTGATGATATCTTATTTGGCTCTTTTCAAGTGGCTAATGGAACATCCCATTTTGGCGGAGTGATATGCCTCGCGCATCTCTCATACCTTAAAATGTGTGTACATGAGTACTACCACTTAGTATTGATATTGCAAGATTATCTAGTCACTATGTGGTGTCTCATACTCATTAGAAATTCAAATTCTAAATGTCCATTAATTATCTCTAGTTGAGGTTGTTTTTCCTCTTATTAAAAAAAATTGAATACCACATTATGGGGGAGTAATATGCTTCTTTTGCATATCACAATCCTATGAAATGTGAACATATGAGGTGGTGCCTCTTAGAGTTGATATTGTTGATTATCTTGTATCTAGGTGGCATGTTAGCTCAAACAAGGTCCTATTTTTTGTTAGAAGTGTTTATTGCTCATCTTTTTGGTCTTTGCTTGAGTAAGAAATTCTTGGTGTGGCCCTTCCTCAAATGCATATCTCTATATCTTATTTGGAGACCATTTGCTTCAAGTTATTATAATCATTGCTTTGCACGATTGTGTGACTAGTTGAAGCTATCAAGAATCTTTATCTTTGCATAGTGCTTAATCTTTTTATTCCTATCCTATCCTTTTTATTGTGAAGATTTATCTTTAATATGTGTGCAATATACCACCGGAAATAAATTCTAATACACTCATTGTCTTCGACAATTGATATACTTGGGTGTGGTAGCATTTGTGGATCATCTTCACCTTGGATTTCACCTCTTATTGCCTTTTTTTCCTTTCCAAAAATTGTTGTGGCTCCCATTGTCTTCCTTGGCTTTTGAACATCTCTTTGATGGTGTTTTGCTTATTACCAAATGTGCTTTTAGTGGAAGACAAACCTTTTCTTCTCGGAACCTTATGCCATTGTGAAAAGTGTTAAGGGTTTGGTTTATTTGTTGAAACCTTGCTCTTTTGGGAGTTTGTTATCTCATTCTTTCTTCTCTATGTTATTTGCTTGAATGAGATAAATAGTTGAGCATTTATGTTTTTATCTCATCTTTTATGCTCAATAGTTTTTGCTTGGTTCATTTGTTGAACTTTGTTGAACATCTTGTGTTGATTTGATTCTCTAATATAGTTTGGACAACAAATGTGTTTTGTCACACCTTGTATGCCTTCTTGAATATTTTGGTGTTTTGTTCAAATTATATCTTTGTTGGTTCTTGAAAGTTTCGTGCATGCATGTTTACTAAATGTATATCTTATACCATGTTTTGCTTTCTTTGATCCAATATATAGGGTATACTCTATCAAATCCTTAAATGGCTATGATGTGCATGAAATTCAAATTTCATCTCTAAATATGCACATATTTTTATGGAGTATGTCCTATGTGTTGTGGTTAGTCTAACCACTTTGGACCCAATAAGTTTGGGGACCAAGATGTATTTGAATGTTGTTTTAGGTACATTGGAGATTCAATGGATGCGTGTCTTATCTATAAGGAAGGTGTTGTCACCACATGATAATTGGAGCCAAGATAGGATGATTGAAGAATTCTTATCTACTACATCATACCATTGCTATCTTGGTAACAAGTATCTTATTCATGCATACTATACTTGTAGGTTACATCTTGGCATGGATTTATTTGTTTGTAAATGTTGTGGTTCTTGCAAGGATATTTTAAATACTTCTCTATCCTTATTGCTTATGTGAGTAATTTGAGATGATGCATATTTTGGGGAGTATATAAAATCATGTTCATGATTCACCAATTCCAAATATGCCTTCTAGCAATTTATTGCATATCAATTCCTCATGGTACTCTCATGGGCAATATTGTTAAAATTGCATTGAATCCTTCCTTTTGATACTTGTTGCCTTTCTCAAAATATCCCAACTAGCATTAGTTCCCTTAGTGTTAGTTGTGATGTTTTTGAGGTTTTTATTTTTCTTTGGTGAAGCTCATTGATATACCATGAGAGAAAATAGAGCCATGGGCTATATATGCACTTAAGCAAAATATCATTTTTTGGTATATCTTATGACTTCCTCTTGGATATCATGTTTTCTTATTTGTATTAACCTCTTATGTTTGGATGTTTCTTTGTGGATTATTCTCATGTTTTCCCACTTAGAAACTTATATACACAAGAGTGTTAATCTCTCGCCTTGATATCCTCTCCTTTTGCCAACCATCTCACTTATCCGCTTAGTTTTTAATGGTTTTGGTAAGGTCTTGATTTATGAGTGCTCGTTTTACTTTTATTGCATCTTCGTGCACTCATATCTCATATTTGGTTTCTTTTGGACTTAAGCTTGTCTTGACAAGTGTATTGATTTATATCTCTACTCCTTGTATCTTGGTTGTGTTCTAAATGATATAGATGGAGTGAGGATTCCATGTTTGTGCATATTGTATTCAAATGAAACAACTCATTTATGCACAAAACTTGGGGAGCTTCCTTATTTCATTTAGATCACTACTTGTCCATTTGATTATTTGGATCTTTTGATTCCTTGCTTCATCCGTTGAAGTTTCTTCACCTTGTTATCCTTTTAGCAATATTTGATCCTCAATATAGTTGATTTCCTCCAAGTATTTGTCATTGGATATGTGCATATGATTTCACTCATATTATGAGAAAGGCACACCTTGGGAGGAACTTGAACTGTATTGGCCTTCTAACTTTGTCATCCATTTTGGCAGTTGTTGTCAATGGGGGATAAGTTTAGAGGGTTTTAAGGGAAATGGTTTTCTACTGAAGATTGGTTTGTTCTTAAGTGTTTGCCTTTCATGCATTTCATCTTTATTATGTATTGCATGGTTGAATATATAGTGGAAACTCTCCCAAAGGTTATGCTTGACAATGTATGTAATGAAATTCAAGTTCATCACACGTGCATATATTATGTGTGGGGGGTACTCTATATATGTTGGTTCTACTCACATATCTTGCATTAGTTGTAGTTTGTGTTAGTAGAATTGGTTTTGATATGGGCTAGTATCTTTGTGTTACTTAACCATATCAAATACAACCTCTTGTATACAACTTTTTCTCGGATAAGTTGCGTACTTGTTTCTAATATTCATTATATAAACCCTCTTGTTGTGATTGTCATCAATTACCAAAACGGGGGAGATTGAAAGGGTAATTGCCCTTATGTGTGGTTTTGGTGATTAATGACAATCCCTATGGACTAATGTTTTCATTGAGTTTTATATGAAGGAATATTCCATAGGTCATGCTTATAGTCCATATGTTGGATTCAAGTATGGATGCCATGAAGATAAAGATATACCTTGAGTTTTGGCATCAAGATCATCAAATTGAAGAGAAGAATATGATATGTTCAAGATCTTGAGAGTGTGATCTCAATAGAAGAATTCAAGATATGGCTCTAAGCCAGTGTCATGATAGCCTCATTAGTTGAGCTGTGGTTGACTAATGTTGGGGGGATACCCCCGGGTAGGGTAACGTCGGGGCATAAGGGTCGAGTTAGCCGGGGTGCGGTGCGGTTAAAGCGAGTGTTGACCGGGTCACCTCAAGGCAGGTCGAACCACGGTGTGACCCGGCCCATGGAGCATCTCCTTAACTATGGTCCGGCCGGTATAATTTGTATGTCGGCCATATTTATCTATCTGTTTTGCAGGTAACTTGATAAGCCGGATTAGCTATATGTTGGGCGAACTATCTTATAGCTTCCAAGAGAAGGAATTCCCCGCTGGTCAAAAGGTGGCTTTATTAGCTGTAGCATGAGCGAAGCAAAGTAAAGAAGAGGACCAGCAAGTCAGGGGTGACCAAGGTGACGCGGGAAAAGCCGGATGACATAGGCCGTGTCTGGTGACGCCAAAAGACAAAGGTTACACGGTGGATTACATCCAAAGCGCGTACGAGCCGTTAAAGAGAATAAAGAAGCATCTGCTTTAGGCGAGGAGTATATTCGTAGAATATGCTGCCACGTGTGCCCTAGAATTGTAACCCTGGCTCCCCTATATAAGGAGCACCGGGGCCTCCATAGAAGGGGATCGATCACTCTCTCTGTCTAAGTTAAACTCTAGGGCTAGTTGGTAGGGAGTAAGAGACATTGTCTCCTTCTTACTGAGAGCCTCAAGAGCATTTGTAAACACCATTGATAGAGAAAATACAAGAACATCTGTGCGTGGAATCACCACGTTCTCCCTCCCTGGATTCCCCTAGCACTCATCGGCCCCATCTTTAGCCTATCCATGGCATCTGCCGTGCCACCACCACGACAGTTGGCACCCACCGTGGGGCTAACGGTGCTAGCACGGGTGAAATTCCAGACGGGAATCTTCTCCAGCACCGGAAAGCGCGTCGTCCTGGCTTGGTTCAGCACTTCGGAGCGCTGGACTACGTCAGCGATAATGCAGGAAGCTTCGGCAGGCACCCTCCACCGCGCAACGGCGTCTTCATCAAGCTTGGCATGCACAAGATCTACATCGACGTGGACGAGACCTGTGTTCATCTGCGGCACATCGTCGAGGGAGGCGAGCCACCTCTCAGCGCAGCTCGTGGAGTGCGTATCACTCGCCCCACTAGCAGCGTTGGGGTCCTGATGACCGCGCCAGACGCGGAACCAAACAAGGGCCCAACGCCAGAGCCGGAGGTAATGCCAAAGCAGACCAGGTCTAGGTTTCCTCCACTAGAAAAGCCAGAGAATGTGCTCCAGCAAGCAATAAATAGCCTAGTGACACCAATAGCACATGTGGTAGATCCGGCTCAGGCACAAGCTGAGTTAGAGGAAACTAGGCGGAAAATGTTAGTTGGGGCAAAGAAGGTAGCAGAGCTGCATCAGCCTTTGAACATCACCTTGAGAGAGTATGCTAAGGCAAACCGCATAGATGGAGTGAAAATCCAAGGTAGGAACCTGATCACTGAGATTGACAAGGAATACGAGCCTAGGCCGGGTCAGACAGCCACGATAGTAACAGGAGGGCTGGATCGATACAGAACTCCGGCAAAGAACCTCAGGGCAGCAAACGCGGCCGCTTCTAAGTTAGAAGTATTAACTGGAGAGGACCGGCAAAGGCAACAAGAGAGGGTGAATCACTTGCTAAGAGTTGCTTGCCAGCAAAATGAAGAAATGAACAAGGCAAACCCGACGCCACCAGGAGCCTCATAGGTGGTACATTCGGCCAGGAATAATCCAGCGAGATCTGGAGGAGCCGCGTCATCTCCGGGTCACAATCCCAGGAGGGAAGAAGTGGTAAACTTCGGAAGAAGAGACAAACAGATGGTTCCCTATGATCCGGTAAGGGATGGAAAAGGCAAAGCAGTGCAAGTTGATGAAGATCGGCACAGTACCAGCCGTGGTGTGGCGGGCCGAGGTAACCGTGACCAAGGCAATGTCGGTCAGAGAAATGCTGCCAACGACTATTCTAGACAGCGTGATCCCGTGGGGACGGGGCAAAATTTACCTCGGACGCAGCAACAGCGTGCACCTCGGCAAGAGGGGAGTGCAGGACGAGCAGCACAACAACAAAATGCATGTTCGAATCAGGAAAGATACAATGATGGTTATTTGGCTATGATCAACGACGGTTATCCCAGACCGGATCACCACATAATTGGGTCAAGAATGGGAAGCAGGAACTTGCAGACAGATGATGCAAGGCTGAAATTGGATAGGATTTATAGGTCAGAGCTAATTGAGGTACAAGGTCCACCGGGTCCAACATGCTTTGGGCCCCGGATCATGAACGAGCCACCGGTGCCGAACTTTTAGCTGGCCAGAGGAACCCGAACTTATGATGGTAGTACTAGGCCAGAGGATTGGCTGATTGACTACGCCACAACGGCAAGATCGCGACATGAAATTTGAGATGGGCAGTAAGATATGTACCACAGATGCTCGAAGGACCAGCGTGAGTTTGGCTGAACAATTTGCCACCGGGGAGTGTCAACTGTTCGTTGGATTTCGAGGAGTTGTTCGTTAGCAACTTCTCAACCACTTACAAGAGACCCAATAGGCCACAGACCCTTGTGTTATGCCGACAGAGACCGAATGAGCCAGACCAAGATTTCCTGACTCGGTGGTGCAATGTGTGAAACTCGTGCGAGGGGGTAATTGAATCACAGGCTATTGTGTGGTTCGCTCAGGGATATAGATATGGAAGTATGTTGTGGCAGAGGTTACAACAAGACATGTCAACTACCTTGGCTGAGACAATCCGGATCGCGGATTCGTATGCCTTGGGAGATCCAACACAACCCCGGCTAATGTCGAGCGAGGCAAACGAGGAATATTACGGCCGAGATGGCTCTGGATCATCAAGGAGGAATGATTTTTGAGGAAAGAGAAGGGATGAGCGCCCGGATTACCGGTATAACTCGCAATAGGAAGTAGCGGTAGACCGGGATCAATCCAATGTCGAAGCCAGCCAACACCAAAAAATTGGAGGGAAAAACTGGCAGCAGAAAAACAAAGGGAAAAAACCTTGGACCCTAGAGCAAAAGAAGCAATGGCAAGAACGAAAGGATAGACCGAGGTATACGTTTGAGTCTATGCTGGATCAACCTTGCAAGTTCCATACACCAAGCCCGAATAGCCCGGCGAATCATACAACCCGGCAATGTGAATGGACGAGGAAGTTAGAACAGGGCAGTTCGGGGAATGCTCAGGCACCTCGGAATGAAGCACCTAGAAATGAAGCACCACGGCCACCATTACTGACAAGGGGGAATGGACAGCAACTGATGCTGCCACCACCTCCACCGAGGTACGAGAATCTGGAAAGAAGGGACGCGGTACATCAAGTAGGCAATAACCAGCAACAAGGTCAGGGTTACCACGAGAGTGAGGGACGAAACGAGTACAGGGAACATCATCAGAGCTACTGTGTGTTTACAACGGAAGAGAATGACCGGAAAGCCTTACAGCGCTGGCATATGGAGGTGAACGTAGAAATGCCGGCAGTAGTGAGATATATCCCCTGGGCGGATCAAGAGATTACATGGAGTATCAAGGATCACCCAAAGATCATGCCAAGCCCGGGAACATATGCTCTGGTCCTGGATCCGACGTTCATCGGGTCGAATCTCAATGTAAGGTTTTCCGAGGTACTGATCGACAATGGCAGTAGTATCAACATTATGTACAAGGATACCATGCACAAATTGGGAATAACAGAGAACATGTTGCAAGCAATGAGGACCACCTTTCATGGCATTGTACCAGGTATTTCTTGTGAGCCAATTGGTAAAGTCCGGGTTGACGTGTTATTCGGCACGAGAGACAACTGCCGGACTGAAAACTTGGAATTCAAAGTGGTGAATCTGGAGATCGCTTATCACGTGTTACTCGGTAGGCCAGCGTTGAACAAGTTCATGGCAACCACCCACATTAGTTACCTTAAGATGAAGGTGCCCAGGCCAAGGGGCGTGATAACTGTATCAGGTGACTTCCGGCGTTCGATCGAGTGCGCTTCAGCCGGATCTAACTTAGCCGAGTCACTCGTGATAGCTCAAGAAAAAAGGAAGATACTGGAAGTGGCGGCACTGGCTCAATCCGCACAACAACATATGCCGGCTCTGAGTAACCCGCACGGGAGCGTATCATTCCAATCAACCAAGGACACGAAGAAAGTGACAATCGATGATCAGTTCCCAGAGCGCACTGTGACCATTGGTGCCAGGTTAAGCAGCAAATAGGAAAGCGAGCTCGTTAACTTCCTCCGTGAGAATCGGGATATCTTTGCCTGGTCTACTCAGGATCTGCAAGGTGTACCGAGGGAGTTGGCTGAGCACTCATTAAACGTAAGACCTAGGTCTAAGCCGGTAAAGCAACCTCTCCGGTGTTTTGCCAAAGACAGAAGGAAAGTCATTGGAGACGAAATAGTTGGGCTCCTAGCGGCTAGATTTATCATGGAAGTACTCTATCCGGATTGGCTCTCTAATCCGGTGCTTGTGGAGAAAAAGAAAGATGATCTGAATGTGGTTGTGGTATGGTGCATGCGTATTGATTACATGAACCTGAATAAGGCGTGTCCCAAAGATCCATTTCTGCTCCCTAGGATAGATCAAGTCATAGAGTCAACGGCCGGATGTGAGCTACTGTCATTCATTGATGCGTATTCTGGTTTCCACCAGATAACCCTGAATCGGGATGATCCAATAAATACTGCATTTATTACCCCGTACGGAGCTTATTGCTATCGCACTATGCCGTTTGGATTACGTAATGCAGGAGCAACATACCAACGATGCATGCAAAAATGCTTACATGATCATATAGGTCGGAACATGCAGGTTTACGTGGATGATGTGGTAATAAAAACCAAGGAAAGCAATACGCTCCTTGATGATATCCAGCAGACATTCGCGAACTTGAGAAGGTTCCGAATGAAGCTAAACCCGGAGAAATGCACCTTTGGTGTGCCCGCCGGAAAGTTACTCAGTTTTTTGGTATCTAGTCGTGGCATTGAAGCTAACCCGACAAAAATTCGGGCCATAGAAAGAATGGAACTGCCGAAATGCCTTAACGATGTGCAGAAGTTCACTGGTTGCCTAGCATCATTAAGTCAGTTCGTGTGTCGGTTGGGAGAGAAGGCCTTGCCCCTCTACCAACTAATGAAAAAGGCAGACAAATTCACATGGACGCCACCGGCGGATCTTGCATTTCGAGAGTTGAAAAAGATGTTATCTACTGCGCCAATCTTAGCAGCACCACTACCCAAGGAACTAATGTTTCTCTACATAGCTGTGACCAACCGAGTCGTAAGTGCAGTAATCGTAGTGGAGCGTGAAGAGGAAGGAAAGTCGGTGGAAAGGCCGGTGTACTATTTGAGCAAGGTATTATCAGTATCGAAATAGAACTACCCTCACTATCAGAAGATGGCGTACGGCGTATATATGTCAGCCAAGAAACTCAAACACTATTTTGAGGAACACCCCATAAAGGTGATATATGAGGCACCCATTTCGGAAATTATGAGTAACAAAGATGCAAGTGGCCGGATAGCAAAGTGGGCAATCGAGTTAGCTCCCTATGCACCACAATTTGATAGAAGGGATGCTATCAAGTCACAAGCCGTGGTGGATTTATTTGTGGACTGGGCTGAAATGCAATACGAGCCACCCCTGCTGGACTCCAATTATTGGCAAATGCACTTCGATGGATCAAAACTGAAAGATGGGTTGGGCGCTGGAGTAGTGCTTACCTCGCCCAAAAAGGATCAACTAAAATATGTCCTTCAAATCCATTTCAGTGCCTCGAATAATGTGGCGGGGTACGAAGCGTTGGTGCATGGTCTCAAAGTGGCGAAAGAAGTAGGGATACATCAGATACAATGCTTTGGAGATTCCGATTTGGTGGTACAACAAGTGTCTGGAAATTGGGATGCCTTGGATGTTAACATGGCCCTATACAGGTTCCATCGCATACCTCGGATTGAAAACGAGGCGACAGATACATTGTCCAAGTTAGGCTCGTCCCGGTAGCCAATCCCGCCAAATGTTGCCTTGGAGCACCTAAGAAAACCATCTATCACGCCCTCACCCGAATTAGATTCCATTTATATCCCGGCACTCTCCGGATCAGGAGCTGCACATATGGAGATAGAGTGGGAAGCACCTCAGCAAACCCGAGGACTGCTTCAGCAAACCCGGGGACTGCCTCAGAAAACCCGGGGGCCAATCAGCCTGATCCAGCGGGAGTTATGTCGGTGGATACGATGGAGATTGATGAGGAATCATTTCCCGTCCGGACTGTACCAACTTGGGCCAGGCCAATTTTTGATTTCCTAAAAGAGGGAATCTTTCCGGACGACGAAATAAGCTCGAGGCAGATCCAGAGAAGGGCAAAAGCCTATACAATTATCAATGTCAAACTATACAAAATAAGTGTGACAACAGTACTACAACGGTGTGTTGATCCGTAGGAAGGACTTGACATACTCCGGGATATTCACCAAGGGGAATGTGGCCACCATGCCCCCTCAAGGGCATCAGTGGCAAAAGCTTTCTGACATGGATTTTATTGGCCCAGTGCTTTGGAGAAAGCAGAGGACTTGGTGAGAAAATGCAATGGCTGTCAAAGATACGCCACAAAAACTCATCTACCAATGTCGGAGCTGAAAACTATCCCATTACCTGGCCATTTGCTGTATGGTGCCTAGATATGGTAGGGCCATTTAAGCCTGCCAAAGGAGGGATGACCCATATCCTATTCATGGTTGACAAGTTCATCAAATGGATTGAGGTGAAACCAATTCAGAAATGTGATGGGGCAAAAGCAGTAAGATTCCTCAAGGATATAATCCTAAGATATGGCTATCCACATAGCATCATACCTGATAATGGAACAAATTTCGCTAAAGGAGCGTTTGCGAGATTCTGCCGAGAAAAGAAGATTCGGTTAGATGTCACCTCAGTCGCCCACCCTGCATCGAACAGGCAAGTGGAAAGATCCAATGGACTGGTATTGTCCGGGATAAAACCCCGGCTCATAGAGCCGCTGCAAAGATCAGCGGGGTGCTGGATAGAAGAACTACCAGCAGTACTGTGGAGCTTAAGAACAACTCCAAATCGATCAACAGGCTATACGCCATTCTTTCTGGTATATGGGGCAGAAGTTGTATTACCAGCCGACATAGAGCATGATTCGCCAAGGGTCACCCAATACACAAAAGCTGAAGTGCGCGAAGCCCGACAAAATGATGTTGATCTGCTGGAAGAAGCGAGAGAACTGGCCTTGTCCAGATCCGCCATATATCAGCAAAATCTCCGATGCTATCATAGCCGGAAAGTAAACCCGTAAGTCTTCCAGGAAGGTGATCTGGTACTCCGGCTAATACAGCGTACTGCTGGCATGCATAAGTTATCCCCTCCATGGGAAGGACCTTTGATTGTAAGCAAAGCCTTGCGCAATAACTCCTACTATCTTATTGATGCCCAACCCCAGGAAAAGAACAAGGCGGATAGGTCTAGAGAGGAATCCAAACGACCGTGGAACGTAGCATTGCTTCATCCTTTCTACACCTAAGAGGTGAATGTATCTGAGCTACTCGTATGTCGGTATGTATGTTGGCAATGAGCTTATCAATAAAAACTTTGCCACCCCGAGCAGAGACTCGAGGACTGCCATAATAATTGTCTCTCGTTTTCGTATTTTTATGTCGGCTGGGTTAAGTCGCTTATATCTTAGTTGGATTAGTAATGTGTGAGCACCAAAAACCTAACTCTTCGACTTTGTTGTTGTCCAATAAGAATTGGCTTCATGGCAAGCAAGAGAACAAGTTTGGAATGGCACAGCACATGAAAAACGACTAAGGAAAAGAACTTAAGCGGGCCGACATTTGTTATCCGAACTAACCCTGTGTTTACTGTATTTATCTAACGCCGGATTATTTTGTGCTAATCTCAAAGTTTAAAGTATTGTTAAATCAATTTTTTGAACCTCGGACTCGTAAGTCAAAAAACTGAATCAAGGTAGACACGAGCCGAGTCAAAAATTGGGGGAACAAGAAAACAAAACTCGGGGACTTCGCCCACGATAGTCCAGAAATAAAACTTAGTTCAGAACATCAAATTGTATCACAACCAAACTAAAGTATTTAGATACATTTACGCCTGGCATTCCAGGGATCTGATAAATATGATGAGTGTTTTCTAAGGAGCAGGAGCAGCAGACGAATCGTCTGTTGATGAATGAGGTACTTCGGACTGTGGAGGAGGGGCACTAGCCTCGGCTTCATCCTCAGGGTTGTCCTCACTGTCCTCCAGGTCTTCGGCCTCGTCTCCAAGCTCAGAGCCCTCACTTTCACTCCCTTCCTCTTCACCTTCAGAAACAACTTCTTCATCAACAACATCGAGATAACTCGATCCTTCATTCCAACCGTGGCAGAACTGGATGAGCTTGTTGGCATAGGCTTTGCAGCACGCGATCCAATCCGGATTCTTGCACCACTTAGACCCGGTGCGCATGCGAGTGAATAACCCCAGATGAATTCCTTCATACCACGAAAGGACAAATTGCAAGGCAATGTCGGCCCTAGCCCGTGCGGCAGATTCACGCCACAGATGCAGCTGCGTATCGCACTCCATTAATTTGGCTATTAAAGCCGAGCCTTTCTTTGGAATGGATTCACTGGGCCAGAGGCAGCCAAACATTCGCGTTGCCGCCGGGATAATATCCATGCCATGGTTCTTCACTACCTCAAGACGAGTGGTGAGGCTTGCCAGTAGATCCTCTGTATTATACGGGATTGGCTCGGCACCAGGGGCAACAAGAATACCACGTTGTTCGTGGGATTGGCGTACGGCAGCGGCACCGAGCGTATCGCTTTCTAGAAATTTTCCTGACAGAGCAGAGGAAGCAGTAACTAAGAATACCAGATCCGTAGAAATGAAAATTAAGCAAGGGCAGAAAACTCACGTGCAATTTGGAAGCAGAGTCGCTGAAGCTCGGAGTGAACGTCGGCGCTATGAGCCTGGAGTTTCTCATATTCAGTGGTCACCGACGTAAGCTTAACGTCGGCTTCCTGCAATAAGCTCTTGTCCTTGGAGATTTGCATCGTTAAATGCTCTTTCTCCTCGGAAAACTCCTGGTCGGCCTTCTCCAACTCGGACTCATGGAGGCCCTTAAGCCTCTGAATTTCGGCATTCAGTCGAGTGATCTCCGAGTCCTGGAGCTAGAGCCGAGCTATCTCTTCATCCTTCTTCTTCAGCTCAGCCTCATGCCTCCCTGCTTGTTCGAGGAAATGAGTCATCATTTCAGGCATAGTGACGCTATCCTCGAGAGCAACTGCAACAGCATAATGATTCGGAGGACCCAAGGTATAAGTGTCCACCGGATAAAGGAAGGAAAACACAACAATTGTGTGGAGGGGATAAATTTACCTTTGATCTCAGCAAGGTTTTTCCGCATGATTATATTTTCAGCTTCAACCTCGGATGCATGATTCGGACAACAAATTAATATGGATCCTAGGAAGTTTGAATAAATGAATACGAAAGAGGAAGAAGGGAAAATTACCCCTCTTTTGGTACTCCTCCAGGAGTTTGCCATAATGCGCCCGAATGTCTTTATAGGAGTCCAGCAGGCGCTGGAACTCAGCGGATCGGCGGTTGGTGGTAATCTGAAATAAGCAAGGCAATGGCAAAAGTTCAAAGGCAAAGTAATTTGAAGTCCAAAAGATTCGGGCCAAGTGGAACTTAACCCGGCTCTAGGTGTGTGGATATTCGAAGTCTACAAGATCCGGGCCAAGTAGAACTTAACCTGGCTCTGGGTGTGTGGATATTCAAAGTCTACAAGATCCGGGCCAAGTGGAACTTAACCTGGCTCTAGGTGTGTGGATATTCGAAGTATACAAGATCTGGGCCAAGTGGAACTTAACCCGGCTCTAGGTGGGTGGATATTCGAAGTCTACAAGATCCGGGCCAAGTGGGACTTAACCCGGCTCTAGGTGTGTGGATATTCGAAGTCTACAAGATCCGGGCCAAGTGGAACTTAACCCGGCTCTAGGGGTGTGGATATTCAAAGTCTACATGATCCGGGCCAAGTGGAACTTAACCGGCTCTAGGTGTGTGGATTATCGAAGTGTATAAGACCCGGGCCAAGTGGAATTTAACCCGGCTCTAACTATGTTAAAATCTGATGTTGCTATGGACAAAAACTGAATTCTATAAGGAGCATCCGACCAAATAACAAGTTATTCCCTCGGAGGCTCGGGGACTAGGGGCTATATCTACAAGTGCACAGTTATGCAAAGTATCAACAACAGAGGAAAATAGTTACCTCCATCATCCGGCCAGCTAAGGAAATAGCCTTGGTAGCAGAGTTCATCTGGGCGCTGAACTCAGCCGGGCCGAACTTCTCTGACGGATCATCTTGCGGGCCGATGAACTCTGCATTGTTCCAGTTTTTCACATACTCAAGGAGCAGTGGACTGTAACTTTCACCACTTGGAGAGTAGTTCGCCACAAGGCCCTTCATGTGGGCCTCTCGCCTAGCGGATTGAGCTGCAGCGGGGCTGGTATGCAGAATCAACTGTTTGCTGTCCTCTGACCCAGAGGCGGTAGACCCAGAGGAAGTTCCCTTAGCTAACCCAGAAGCCTTCTTGATCTTGCCGGATGAAGGTTGAGGAGCTGCTTGGAAGATATCTACGACTGAGGGAGTAGACCCGGAGGGAGCCGATGGGGCTTTCCTCTTGGGAGGCTTAGTGGAGGCTTTTGCTGGTGCTGTTGGTGCTGGTGCTGCTGATTCTGGTGCTGCTGGTGCTAGTGCTGCTGGTGCTGGTGCTGGGGGTGCTGCTACTGGTGCTGCTGGTGCTGGTGTTGATGTTGTGGATGCTGGAAACAATAGGACAAAAGAACTTGTTGGGGGCGGCGCCGATGAAACTGGAACCTCAAGACTTAGCGCTGAGGCCGAAGAAGGACTGGGGAGATCCAGCATCGCCGTATCCAGAGCCTCCCCACTACCCCCCGCGCCAACATTGCCCTCCTCTTGGCGAGGTGGGCTCTGGTCAGGCGCAGCCGTGGAGCCCTCTTGAATAGGGCTGAGTGGGCGAGTATCGTCATCACGGGAGGGAGAAGGGCTGCTCTGGAGTGGGGAGGCAATGCCGGTGCCGCTCTGAGGGATGACCCTAGGAGCTCTGAAAAGGAAGAAAAGGCACCGAGTCAAAAAGAGAGAGAACCAATAAGAGACAAAGGCAAGCAAAGGAAAAATCCCAAGTATCAGTGCAAAAGGACTTACTCATCCGCGGTTGGGGGAGCCCGAGGTTTGGGCACCCTCCGGACCGTGCTCTTGGCGGCCGGCTTAGACGAGGCTTTCACCCCGGATTTCTTCTGCCTCTTCTTGGGCGGCGGCACCTCCGAAGCTACGGTCGAGGTAGACACGCGCTTCTGAGAGGAAGCAGGGGCCGGACCACCAGTGGCAAGGGGAGGAACCTCGTGGACCTGACCGTCTAGGTTAACTGAACATTTTGACATAGCCAGATGCACTTAAGAGATGGGAACTGGATCAAGTACCTCTAGGACCTCAACGTCCGAGTCATCGTCGTCTGGCCAATCCCTTAGAGAAGAGGCCTTACCAGCGCTGCGTTTGACGACGTCCGGGGTAGGCAGGAAGGTCTCCGGATCAGGCTCCTCCTCGTCCGCCTCGGTGCGGTCTGGCAACCACTTGCTTGCCAGCACCTCGCCATCCTCCAGTGGCTGCTGGAGGAATCGCTGAGAACAAGGCAACAATTGACAAGTACAAAAGTGAACCGACATACAGAGAAGATTCGGAGAACAGGAAAAAGTAAATTCACCTTTGGAGGAGGGTTGTCCCGGGTGAAGGGCTCAAGTCCCCACTCCCAATCCTTGGAGAACTCCTTCTCCACATTGAATATGGACTTAACCCGGCGGTAAACCGCCGAATTATCTAGCTCAATAGAAGAAGTCCGGTGGGGATCGAGAGGGCCGCTTAGGTAGAAAATCTTGTGGGCTCGCTTCTGAAGGGGGAGACCTAGCTGCGGAGAAAAGTAATCATAATGTCCCCCCCCCCCCCCCCCCCGCTCGGAGATTCTCCTTGAGCAGCTCCTTGACCTGGCACTCCACTTGATTCGCCAGGGCCGTGGGCCGCTTCGGAATGCTCTCCCAACGCGAGGTATCAGGAGGGCCAAGCTTGAAGGGGAGGAGCCGGATCAAGTTCTCCTTGGTGGTGTTCCGAACATAGAAGAAAGTCCGGGCCCAGCCCTTGCAGGACTCGAGTCCGGTGACTCAGGGAAATGCGGAGTTCTTCCGGGGAGAAATGGAGGTAGCGCCACACTGGGTCAAGTGCTTGTCCTCCGGGAAAAGATCCTTAGCCGGAATCACGTTCCTCCGGATACCAAAGAACTTGATCCATAGTTCCTTGGTTGGCAAGAGGCCAATGTATCCCTCAATGCCAGAGGCAAAGGAGGACAGAGAAGTAATAGCATTTGCGGGAGATGATGCGGTTGCAGCTTGTAGGTGGAAATGAAATCGAAAAATAAATCGGAAGTGGGGAGGCCGAAGCCATGCTGGAAATGCGAAAGAAAAACTATGTATTCCCCGGGATTGGGGAAGGAGAGATTTCGCCGGAGGCGAGGCGGCAGGCGACGCCGGCGAGGACACGGTGCGTGGCACGGAGCTAGTCCAGGTCCTCCTCATGGATGATGGAGCCATCCCAGCATCCGCGCTCACGGCCCTCTGCTCCTTCCTCTTGTTGCGCCACCACCACTGCCTCCTCTTCTGTCATGGTGGATTCGAGGTCTTTGAGAGAGAAATCGGTGTACAAATAACCAGAAGAGGGGAAACGGGAAGCGCAAGGCCCCGTGGTGGAAATCTCGAGTGGGAACGGTAGCGCTAGCGCGAGATGCTGCCTGAGCACGGTCGCGACGGCTCTAGAGCAACGGGAAACTGGCGGCGGCAGCAAGGTTGCGGTGAGAGAGAAAGAGGCTGGGAGGCGTGGAGAAAATGGGGGAACTTCCCCTGAGAACGCCCCAGGCCCTCTACTTAACCGTGCAACACGCGCGTCGTGGGATCTTTTGAGGTGGCCATGCCGCACGCAACGGGCGTGTACGCGGCCAAAACGGCCAATCAGAGCAAGGCCACAAAAAGGGCCATAGAAGCAAACGATCCCATGATGTGAGGTAATGTTACAGTTAACGAGGCGTTGCAGTGAAGGGACGTTTACAACAGTTATTCCTGACATTGCGACAGTAACCGGCACATTAAATGCGTGTGGCCCTTAAAATGAGGCAAAAGGATGTGGGGGAGCGTATAAGGGAAGGAAAGGTAACCCGGATAAGCAAGCAAGAGACCTGGCTAGCAAGGAATAACTCGGAATGAGCCAAGGGATCGCAAGATGAGAAACTCTGGGTTACGAGGTAACTCGGCCAAAGAGGCAAAGATTCGAATATGGGAACCTGCTGTGGCCTTAACAACTAAAAGTTTCTAAGACCGCACCAGCTTCAGGGACTAATGTTGGGGAGATACCCCCGGGTAGGGTAACGCCGGGGCGTAAGGGCCGAGTTATCCGGGGTGTGGCGCGGTCAAAGCGAGTGCTGACCGGGTCACCTCAAGGCAGGCTGAACCACGGTGTGACTCGGCCCATGGAGCATCTCCTTAACTATCGTTCGGCCGATATAATTTGTATGCCGGCCATGTTTATCTATCTATTTTGCAGGTAACTTGATAAGCCGGATTAGCTATATGCTGGGCAAACTATCTTATAGCTTCGAAGAGAAGGAAGTCCCCGCTGGTCAAAAGGTGGCTTTATTAGTTGTAGAGAAGAGGACCAGCGGGTCAGGGGTGACCAAGGTGACGCGGGAAAAGCCGGATGACATAGCCCATGTCTGGTGACGCCAAAAGACAAAGGTTACGCTGTGGATTACGTCCAAAGCCTGGACGAGCCATTAAAGAGAATAAAGAAGCATCTGCTTTAGGCGAGGAGCATATTCGTAGAATATGACGCCACGTGTGCCCTAGAATTGTAACCCAGGCTCCCCTATATAAGGAGCACCAGGGCCTCCATAGAAGGGGATCGATCACTCTCTCTGTCTAAGGTAGAACTCTAGGGCTAGTTGGTAGGGAGTAAGAGACATTGTCTCCTTCTTACTAAGAGCCTCAAGAGCATTTGTAAACACCATTGCTATAGAAAAGAACGTCTGTGCGTGAAATCACCATGTTCTCCCTCTCTGGATTCCCCTAGCATTCATTGGCCCCATCTTTAGCCTATCCTTGGCATCTGTCGTGCCACCACCATGACAAATAAGATGTAGAGCATGTAATCAAATGAAGAATTCTTTATGTACCTCAAGATATTGAGATGTAGCATGAGAAGATACTTGGTTGACCAATACAAAGAGTGAAGAGTGATTTCAAGTTGGTCAACACATGAAGCATAAAGAATGTACCACATGGATCTTGTGGTATGGTAAGCCTTATCATTGATGCATCATGAACTAACCCATTATATATGTGCCTTTGCGTTTTCTATATGGGATAGGTATCTTTCCATGGGAATGCTTCAAAAGTGAAGATCTCATATAGCCCATGAGAGGATGACATCAAGTGGTGATCGTCATCAAAGTTTGAGAAGGGCAAGTTTAAGATAAGCATCTCGAGACGATCATTTGCTTGAAGCTTGCTATCCATATTGGTGATAATGGACATGTGAAGATGTGTATTAATTAAGCTATCCCATAGTGGTGTATGGGGGAGCAAATTATGAGTCTTCATGAAGCAACAATGATCAAGTGATGCATTCCGGCTTGGATGGAGCTTGAAGCATTGTCATCAAGATCAAGCGGGATGCGCAAGGCAAAGGTATGGCCTTGATAGGTTTTCCTTTTACTGGTCTCAAGGTGGTTGTCGGGAGACCGGGTTATAGGATAGATAGCCGCACTATCAAGAGGGTCTTTCGGTTGGGTAACTTGATCACATTGTCTTAGGGAGCTCAATCCTTTGCATACTTTGCATCTTCCTATTTTTTGCTTCTTTGTATTTTCTCTATGTGAGGTTCTTGAGATTGTTTCTAGCTCTTCAACAAGCCCAAGTTCATCAAAAACGGAATTCGTATGCATCTTATATGGCGTTTTCGAGTTTGAATGTTTTACCGGTTCTTCTTATAGGGAGGCTCCATACCTTTCCTCATTTGGTTCTATCTTCCTTTGTTGGAATATGATATTTTCATGCACCATATTGTAGATCTTGTTTTCCTCATCAAAACAAGCCCAATATCATCTAAATCGGAGTCCGGATGCAAAAGTTATTGCGTTTTTCGTGAAGTCTGTTTCATCCCGGTTGTGGATCCGGTTCAACCGAGCCCCACACCGGACGGTCCGGTGCCAGCGCTGGTAGACCGGATCTCAGACCGGATTTTCCAGGTTTTTTGACTGAGTCTATTCCGAGTTGGCAAACAGAGGTTTTCCTGTTTGTAGTTCGGTCCTCCGGCCTAGGGACCGCGTTTCCTGGTTCTGGGGCCGGTCCAACCGACTTTTAAACCAAGTTTTCACAGATTTCCTCCCAACGGCCATATTTGATTTTCCCTATAAAAGGGGGTTCTTCCCCCAACGTTTTGGGTGTTCTTGAGCCTGAAATTGACCCCCATTGTTGACCCTCTTGAGCTTGCTCCCTCTCCCTTCCCTCCTATGATTCTTTCATCTTTTTTAGGGCTTTGAAGAGGAGATATAGATCTACAATCCCCACCAATCAATTCCTCCTCTAAGTGAGGGGAACCCTTTGGACCTAGATCTTGAAGTCTTTGGTTGACTTCCACCATTGTTCTTCCTCTCTAATTCCTCCCTAGCACTTGTTGCTTTGGTGGGATTTGAGAGTGAGGGATTTGAACACCCTTGGTGTACTTTGTTTGCATTCTTGCATAAGTGTTGAGCTCTCCATTACGATTTGTTCGAGTGAGAGACCGTGAGCTTGTTGCTCTTGGAGGGTGACCTCCAAGTTGGCTTGGCGGTTGGTGCCACGGTGTCCTCTTCGTGGAAGATTGTGAAGAGACCTGGGCTTCTCCTTCGTGGAGCTTGTGAAGTGGTTGTGGAGCTTGCCATCTCCGGAGTGGAGGAAAAGCTAGCCATGAGGAAAGGGCCTATCCTTCGTGGGATAGACTCGGAGAAGAAGGTGAGCTTTCGTGGCGTTGGGAAATCCTTCGTGGAATCCCATACCTCTCCAACGTGACGTACTTACTTGTAAGGGAACACGGGAATATATCTTCGTCTCCGCATGCCTCGGTTATCTCTATACCCGAGCTTACTTTCCTTGTGATAGCCATCGAGCTTGAAGTACTTATATCTTGCCTATCACTTGTGATATATTTATCTTGTGCTATCTTGTTTAGCTTAACTTGTTGTTGGTGCACTTAGTTGAGCCCAGTGTATTTAGGTTTTGTGCTTGTAAAATAAACGTTAGTTTAATTCCGCATTCTATCAAGCCAAAACCGTAATAGTTTTGAAATTGCCTATTCACCCCCCCCCCCTCTAGGTGACATCTCTATCCTTTCACCCACTGATCAACAAAAATGAAGAATATCATTGGCGAGGAGTATAATGAAGAACCCGAACGACAGAATCCGAAGTTCCTTCAAAAAAACCTTCACTTAGACGTACTTTATATTCAATAAACGCCAACGGCCAGGCGATCACGCCCTCGCAATGTACTTCTACCCATGATTATCAATAAACAAGAAAAGTATTCCACGACATACAAATTTCCAGGGCACACGAACATTAGTTCGTCGGGTCCTCAAACCAAAAAGAGTACAGCATGAAATCAAAATCTCGTATAAAACATACGACCTTTTTGATAAATGACTATACAATATTTCGACTATACAAAATACAAGGCTGCACAAACAGGCAGTCAGATCACAAAGTTAACAAAAAATTATTCGTTTGCTTCTAAGAATCTATGCACGATCCTAATGGCGGGTCTACGAGCAGCGGTGTAATGAGGCGCCATATAAACAAGGCCACCATCAGGAGGAGGAGGTAGACCCGGAGATATAACATCTAGATCTAGCGGCGGATGATGCGCATGCACCCACGAAAGCGCAAGCTTGGCACCTACCACAAGTTGATGCTTCACGTAATGGTGAATCTTTTCACCTTGCCAAAACTTTGCAACCAACTCCGCCAAGGTATGGGGCTGACGATCTCGAGGAAATATGGCATTGTAAATAATGGCTAAAGATCTACGGCAGCACTCAACGAATTGCTCCAACTCCGATAAGCAATCCTAAAGCAACGCCACAGTATAGGCGCGACGATGGTCAGTCCAAAAGTCTGTGTTAGAATTTCGAGAGGCGAATATAAGGGCATGCATTCGGTTGCGCAGATGTTGGCTCTCGTCCCTCTCGCACAATCGAATACCTACAAAGATGCAAAAGACAAACGTCAATCTCCTATAAAATAAGGAAAAAGCAGCCGAGGAAAGAGGAGAAAACACTCACATAACAGCTTTTCGCTCGCCCTAGAAACTTCTTCCAAGAGAAAAGCCTCGCGGTTGAGGGATTGGCGTGTTTTCGATTGAGAAACATCCACCATTGATTGGACAACTCGAAGTTTTCCTTCAAGTTTTTTCACTTGCTCTATCTTTTCATCATACGATGGCGGATCCACAATGCGCATGATGGTGGAACTAGTCACACCCATCACAGAGGAAGATGGAGCTGCATCCGACAATCACGCGGAGCCAGAAGGAGTTGACGGATCATTCAAAATCTGGCAAGGAAAAAAGATACGAAATGTTTAGCATGCAAAAGCAAGCTCATACACATATATTCAAAAGACGCCTTCTTGTAAAAAGAAGCAAGAGAAAGCTAGATAAATCCAAGGTTCATTACAACGACAGCGAGGGAGATATGATAAAAATTACAAAGCAAAGCCTACGAAGCCATGTCCTTTAAAGACAGGGTGGCGCTAGCGGAAGGAGCACTAGCTACAGCGGCAGCAGGGGTAGCCGAAGAAGGAGCGCCCGGTGTAGTAAGAGCAGTTGAAGAAGGGGCAGCCAGGTTCCCCAAACCTGAGACCAGACCTAGGAGAAGCCGAGAATATTTTCTGGCCCTTTTAATATGCGGCTTCAGGTCAACTGCTTGGCCACTGGGGGTGACTGGGACATAGGAGCTAACCTTCTCCCACTCGACCTTCTCGTCGTGCGCCATCGCTAGGGCCATTGAAGTTTTGGCACCGCTCCTTGACTGCGTCAAACTATAACCAACAAGGGGGTCGGGATCAGCACAAAAAAGGTGACAAGATCATACAGGTTCTTCGGCACATCCGTGGTTTAAAATACTTTGGCATGGAGCTTCTTGAAGGCGAGGCGCGAGCGGACAAGAAGATTGCACCCACAAATATTGTTAGCCTCCAAAGTGCTAACAGCATCCGACAAAGGATCAACCTTCTTATCATCATCTAGCGTCAGGCTCTGGCCAGTCAGTTCTGATAACAAAAAGAGAGAGGAAGATGTTGACAACCAAAAGAAAGAAACAAAACAAAAACACGCATAGATGAAAACTTACGGGCCAGCGAGTTATTAAGGGCCTCCAGGCGCTGCCGCAGATTCGCATCCCAAGCAGCGACTTGCATGGCCACTTCCTTAGCATCAGCTTTCGCATTCTGCTTGGACTCCTCCAAAGCCTCTTCAGCAGCTCAGAGTCTGCCCTCCATATCATCGGCGTGCTTCATCGCCTCATCCCGAATAACTCCGGATTGCTTGGCAGCGGCTGTAGGAGCGAATCACAAAAATAAGGATAAGCATTTTTACAAGGAGATTACAAACATGATCAGCACATACCTTTTAGTTCTTCTGCATATCCTTATAAAACGAGAGGCCATACCGACCATCTCGCGCATCAAAGACGTATCAAAAGAAAAATCACAGCAAAAGGATATGAGGGCAAAATAAAAATGTACGGAGAAGGAAAAGTTTCGGCATCAAAAGTGACTTACATCCTTCATATCCACATCAAGAGGCTCTTTTGATATCACCACCTCTTTACCCACCATTTTCTTCCTTTTTTGCGGCGGCTTGGATGAAGTGGCAACATCCTTCTGGATGGTTTTCTCCACAGGAGACAAAGGTTTTTATTTTGGCTCCGCCGATGGCGGAGGAGTTTTCCTTGTGGAGCAGTACATACATGTGGGAAGAGGAGAAGCGGGGAGATCTTCGTCATCACTACAACAGTACAACACAGGCAGGATCAAGCATCAGTAGTAAAATCACCCGGTGAAACAGAAAAAGTAGAAAAAACAAATACTTACGAAGACACATCCTGCGCAAGGAGGAATACGTTCATCCTGGTAGGAGAAGCTGCAATCGGAGAAGTACCGAAAGGCTTGGAAGCAGTCGAGTCATCGGAATCCTCGACCCTTTCAACATCTTAAGGCTGTTTCCTCTTTTCATCGGCACGCTCCACGCGGAAATCTCTGGAGCCAGCCGAAGGAAGTGATTGCTTCTTTGACAAAGAATTGGTTGCAGAGAATTCCCCCTCCTCATATGCGGTAGTCCCAGTCATAGGGAGATCGTCGGATGCAGAGGGGTGGATAGGGGGCTCACCACTTCCAGGAGTCAAGTTTGTGGTAGGTTTTCTTTGGGTCAAAGGGGGCTAACCCGAAGGATTGGCCTTCAAGTGGTTGATCCTTGACATAAAACCACTTGGACTTCCACCCTTGGATAGAATCCATGATTTTGAAATCAAAATAGTCAACATCAGATTGGACAGAGAAAATGGCGCCACCAACGTCATGGAAAATGGTGTCAGTGGCATTGCGATGAACATAGAAGAAGTGTTTTCAAAGGACCCAATGGGGATGAATCCCAAGAAAACACTCGCAAAGAGTGACAAAACAAGCGACGTGGAGAATAGAGTTAGGCGTGAGCTGATATAGCTGCACGCCATAAAAAAACAGAAGGCCCTGAAGCAATTCGTGGACAGGAAGGGAAAGACCACGGAAGAGGAAAGAGAGGAACATTACCCTCCAGCCAGGCTCGGGGATGGGAGAAGCCTCGTCCCCAGGGAGCTTGAAGGAACCCTCTGTCAGATGACCATATTTCCGCGCCTCACGGAGTTCCCGCGGCATGCACTTGGTGGGGCCCCATCCAACGGCCCTCTTCCTGGTGGCCTTCTCGGTGGCAGTAGAAGTTCCAGCTACTTTGCTTTTGCCCATGGTAGCAAAGGGGAGCAAGAGCACAAGAACCAGGGGTTTTGCAGGCGAGCAAGAACAAGAGTCCACAAGGGGGCAAGAACACAAGGAAGAAGATGAGGCAAGTGGAGGTGAGGTAAAACAGTAAAACACACATGTCCTCCCTTATAAAGAGAAAAGACGCAAGGACTGAGCCGTTCGATGCAAAACCGAACCGACAGAAGGTCGCACGATGATGACACGTGTTGCAGAGATTCTGTAAAGAAAAAAAGAAGAAGTTAAAGAAAAGTTATGGCTGCGGTAAAAATGGAGAACAGTGCGTGATGCCTCGATCTTCGCACAAAGAGGGGACGTGCAGTCAAGAATCTCCACTGAATATGCCATCACGCGTCATCATTACTACTGCATGGGCCCACATTCGACACATCCAGTCAGGGCATGTTTTCTGGAAATTAACAACATTAGATACGTCATCACTGACATCACAACGGACGCACTGCAATAAAGTTGCAGCTTTTCTTTAAGGATATGACCCAAAGAAATTCAACTAAAGTAGAAGTAAATTCCTCCAGAAGAAGATTTGAGACTACACTCGAATATATAATATTATGACTGTAGCCTCGGGGGCTACTCCTATCGGGAGCACCGGTCGTGCGCCCTACAAAAATTACAAAAGAAACGACGCAATAAAATTTTCAAGCCTATGTTTTGATACATATATCCAAACATAGCCTTGAGGGCTACTCCTATCAGGAGCGCTGACGTGCACCCGGTAACCAAAAACAAAGGAAACATTCGACGATAGATACTCCTATCGGGAGCAGATTGCAGAAAGTAAAAAAACTCTCGGATCGCACTCAACACGATAAAAATCCGAATGCTATGTTCAGAAACATGAAGGTAAGACCCCAGGATTCGACCTGTGTAGCTTGGTAATCGCACAAGAATGCGCTCTGCCAGTAAAAATCCATATCAACGATATGATCCAAAATCCTGACGGACGCGTTGGGTACCCGATAAAAATAGAAAACTGGAATTCAGTATTCGGTAAGACCTCAGAAGCTCGAACTGAATTACGCTAGTTACAAATTCCGGATTCGAACCTAGGGACTTGAATTTGATGTAGGTCAACCTTGTTTTTGCCCAGGAGCAATTAACTGATTCCCGATCCGTCGGAAGCATCAGACTCGTTGTACCAAAGCCCTACAAAATGTAAAAAGTAAAGGGAAAGGAAACTTTGAGACTCAACCTGAAAACCGTGGTTCAGGTAGAGTCTCGGGGGCTACTGACATAGGTATGACTATTCGGGTGCTTATGATTCGCTACCCTACATTGGGTAAAAAGGCCTACATCCCATGAAGATTCTAGATAATGGCCCAAAGAAGCAACCTACAAAGACTTTGATTGTATTAGGAAAGAAACCACGAACCGACATTATGTTGGTATTGTAATCACGCGTGTATGAAACCTATCCGCATACAGCTTTGAGACCGGGCCTATTATATATAGGACGCGAGAATCCCAAGCGAGGGTACCAAAATCTAGAGGACAACTTGTAATAGTGCAATTACTTGATATTCAGGCGACTTTGATTCCATTGTATCCTGACATCCGACGAAATCTCCAGCGTTCTCTTTTCCACGAAACCCCAAGTCCATCACCATAGGCATTGCTGAGGTTACCCCTCGTCAGAGATGAACAAGGAGGCGATGGAGATCATGGTGGTACCCTGGGTTGGCTCAGAGGTGGTCGGTGGTGGCAGAGACAGTAAACTCCGGTGGCTAGGGTTTTGGTGTCCTCTCCGGGAGAGAGGATAAGAACGAGAGGAAGGGAAAATGGGGATGAGGATGGCCTGAAGCGTCTCGGTGGCACTCTTATCTTCATCCCTGGCAATGGCTATCCGTCGCGGCGGTTGATCCTCGCTGATGCCGGTGATTGGCATCGGGCGGCGGCGCTCACTCTAGAGAGCAGCTTGTGACGCACAGGAAGATGACGACGAAGCGGTATATGGGCATGGGCCGGTGCTGGGCTGAAGCGAAGCAAGCGAGCAGCGGCGGCTAGCACATGCGGGCGACAAAGAGCGTTGTGACGATTTGGGCCGTGGGACGATACTGTAGCGATGTGTCTTCTTTTTTTCTTTATTTAGTTTGTATTTTCTGTTTTCTTTTCTATTTATAAATTCACTTCAAATTTGATTTGTACAAGGGTTTAAATCCTTAGAGTTCTTGTGTAATATTCCAAATGGTTTAGAGATTCATTATACTAAATCTTTTCTTCATTTTACTTTATCTTTTCGAAATTCATGAGTGTATGAAAAGTTCTCTATTTAGTAAAGTAAATATAAATTAGGATTTTAGAGATTTGTTTATTATAGAGATCTTATATACTTGTTCTTATTTTCACCATATGGTAATGGTTATGGTAATGATGGAAAATGATTTATATAAAATTCTATTCACACTTATTTTCATATAAGAATTAATATAGATATATTATAATGCCTTCAATGTTTAATGGTTTATAGTATGGTGATCTAAATTCCATTATTTTCAACACTTCGTGATTTCACCTATTGAAATTCTACTTGGTGTTTAGTATTTATAATTACCATAGCACACTTTCGGTTAAGTCATTATGCATGGGTAATAATCATTAATGGGAAAATGAAGAGGTTCATCTACAAATACTTACCATTAGTTTTGAGAAAAGTTAATAAACTCACACTCTATTATGGAGGTGGATGGATACTAAGGCTAAAACACATTACCATCATGTTTTGTGACCATGGTTAATATCTCATCTTAGAGTGAGCTACAAAGATTTATTTTTAATGTGGTCTTGATGGTTCATGGATCTAGGTTTCTATTAGGTTTTAAGATAATAAAATAGACAAGGCTTTCATCCATAAACTCTCAACTGGTATCTACTGATCTCTTGGAAACTATACTTGACTAAGAGCTACTATTCTTTGGCTGCCTAAAAGTAGGAATTGATTTAACTACTAACTTAATTCTGAGGGTTTGGACAAAGAAGTAGATATGGGTCTTGTCATGGTTTGATGTATTGTTGGTTAAAGGTTTCTCAAGCACTCCTACCTTAATACCTCACTAAGATTATCTTTAGATAAGAAATCCATTTCCTAAATATACTCTATACATCTCTCTTATCTTATTCACAAATACCACATCTTCCTGAATAAGTCAATCATCTGACTCCACCATATCCATCATCATATGATGACATGGTCATGCCACTTCAATAATTCTCATTCTCCATGCTCTTACATATAACTTCCATCTCTTAGCTACCCTTGATAAATCCATCAGTGCAGTTGTTTCTAACTCCATCCATTAACTCCTTTATAATACTCTTGCCTCTACTTCCCAGGCTTGCAAGATTATGGTTCTCTCTACATATCACATGTGATATCAATCCTCTAGAATAGGTATGTTACTACTCTCCATAATACAAGTTTGTTCTTATATCAACTTGGTTAAGATACTATGATTCCAACTACTCCATACAACTCATATTATATGCTTCATCATACTCTATCTTGACTTCTCATGGTCAAGCTAGGTGATTAAGCTTACTAGGGTTTTGCCTCATTTGGTATACTCACAACTCTACTTCAACACCTATTCATATATCCTAAAATGACTTGAGAATAATGACCACCATCCTTTGATCATACTAAGCTTAGGCTTCCAAATTGTCTGATCAAGATCTATCATCAACTAAGTAGTAGACTTGTACTGGTCTCTCTATAGGCTTATCTTGTTAAGCAAACTTACTCTAAGTTTATACCTACTTGGCTTAACAAGGTTATTACTTGATATTCTAACACTATTAGCTTTCTTATTACTTCTCAAGTATTAGCTAGTTCTTAGGTTTAGATACTTCTTCTAGTTAACTCATGAGTGAGTTAACTCCTCCAACATCCAATGATTTCATCTCCACTAAGGATCACATTCCATTGATGATGGTACACTCAACCATATCTAGTTACTTCTTATTATTAATTTACTTAAGGTCTTCGGAAGGTCAACATAATAGGTCAAAGCTAAGAATCAATAAGTGCTAGGTCAAGAATTGGTTACTCAACATTGATGTTCAATTGTCTCTAGGACTTGGTTAAATAGGATTGTCATCAATTCACGTGACCCTAAGGGTATGTGATGGATGGTCTTGGCTTGACTTCCCTTCATACTCTATTTGTGATAAGAGTTAAGTTTAAGAACTACCATGATACCCATGGTAAGAATAATTATGGCAAGCAAGTGTATCAAGATTTAGTTATAGAGTTTCTTTACTTAAGTTATATACTTAAGTTGGTATTCGGAGTTTGTGGTAGGTTATATCTTGATATCATCTTTAGAATATTAAGTATTCATCCTTGAGTTGTTGTATGGAATACCATGTAATGATCTCTAGAATATTAAGTACTCCTTATTAAGTAGTGTGTTGTGACTTAGTTTTATTACAGCTGATCTACCCTTAGATCAAATTATATTACCCAAAGGTAAGGTTTTAGCAAAGGTCATATTGAAACTTATTGCAGTCAACTTGATGATCTACTTCAGTTCCACTAAGTTAAGAGAAGCTTCAATCACTTTGACAAGTTTTATTTAAAAGCGTGAAAATTATCTAGATTTTCTATGCATGAATGCAATGCACACACCTCATCTTAGCTTATTTCTAAGCTCTAATGTTGGGGTGTTACAGATGACCTATAAGGTCACGCAAATTCTCCAGCAACCAAGTCCAACTTTCCTTTGACTCAATCTCGAAAACTCCAAAAGCAACAAGGAACATCCAATTCTCGCCATAGATGACCCACAAGTATACGGGGTGTATCGTAGTATTTTCAATAAGTAAGAGTGTCGAACCTAATGCGGAGCAGAAGGTGTTGACGAGTGGCTTGGAGCAGGAATTCTCTGTAAATATTTAGCAAATGGATTTTTAGGGGTTTTTGATAATGCAGATAAATAAAGTGCGAGTAAATAAAAGACAATAATAATAATTGCAGCAAGTGGCCCAATCCTTTCTTTAGAAAAGGACAAGCCGGTTGTATTATTTAAGATGACCAAACATTCTCGAGGACACATGGGAATACTGTCAAGTGCTTTCGTGTCATATAGTTGATTAATCTTCTTTGGTTGAATAAGTGTTGTGTGGGTGAACCTATGCTAATGTACTGACCTTCCTAGGACTAATACATACTTGTGATTATACCCCTTACAAGCATCCGCAACTACAAGAAAGTAATTAAGATAGAAACCTAACCAAAACCTTAAACTTTGAGATCCTACACTCCCTTGTGCAAAGGTTTCCTAACGGGGGTTCAGGTTTCTGTCACTCCGGCAACCCCATGATTAGTAGCCAAATACACAATGCATTACCCTAGGCCCATAAAGGTGAAGTATCATGTAGTCGACATTCACATGACACCACTATAAGAATAACACCACAACTTAATTATCAAACCATTGAATCTCTCTCAACACAATTCCACTACTAACAACATGGCTTCTCCCATGTCCTTAAGAACTAAACAAAATACTCGCGAGACATCATATGGATAAAGATCAGAGATGAAATAATGATAAGTAACAATCTAATCATAACAATAATTCAATGGTTCCACTCAATAGCATCAACTACAACAAGTAATCAACACCGGGAAAGTTTCCCCTAAGAACTATGCAAGATTCAACCCAATTGTTACAGTGGTATGGAGTGGTGATGATGGTGCTGGTGGAGATGATGATGATGATCCCGATGAAGTTCAGCTTGATGGTGGTGTTGATGGTGATGATCTCCCCTCTCCGGGAAGTAATTTCCCCGGCAGATTTCTGCCTGCCGGAGAGCTCTTTCTCTCTCTATAGTTTTCCACCCCGCAGAGGCGGCAGAATCTTTTTGTTGGGTCCGCAGCATAGAAAACAAAAAAATTCCTACGATGAGAACTACACGCCAAGATATATCTACTAGGTACAGAGCAACGGGTGGACATGCATCCAACGAGAACTTACCCTCGAAGACAACGAGTTTTGTTAACGAGAAGGAACTCGTGGTTGATGTAGTCGTACACTTGCCGATCTCAAGATCGTGAGGAAGTTCGAGCGCCGCAACTCAGCAGCGCATCCGCACTCGCACACACGTTCAAGCCACCGGAAAACCTCCACACGTGTGGAAGAAGGAGGAAGAGGGGGGCCTTTTATAGGAGGAGGGGGTGCCCCTCCTATCCATGGCCGGCGCATGGGGGGTGACTCCTCACCTCCCCCATTCATGTGGTGGTAACCCCTCCACATTAAAATGTCTCTTCACATTCCCCTTTAAAGTCCCTACTTTAAATGCATTAAAATTCTCCAAGTTTAATGCTCTCTCATTTAATAGAACTCTTTTATTAAATTTATTCAGAATTTTGTTAATTACTGTAATTAAAAAAATTCACATATAACCCCTTGCAATATTTCAATATCACATGCAGAACCACTTTCTGCAATTTCACCCGAAACAATTTCTGGTTTCTATCGAAACAATTCCTGCGCTTTGCAATTCTTTCGTCTGAAACATATGTGCTCCAAAATGGTGTCTGGTAACTCTTAAGTGTGTCACCCTACGGTTCGCGAATAATGCAGACATGATTGAGACTCCTCTCAGATCAATAATCAGAAGCGGGACCTGGAGGTCCATACTGACTCCTTCATATTCAACGATGACTTCTGTGATCGTGAGAACCTTTAACGCTTGTAATTTAATCCCTTTGTCTCTTGATATAATACATGTCCGAGATTCGATCATCGGTATCCAAATACCTAGTTTGATCTCGTTACCGACATGCACTATGTTCTCGTTCCCGTGATATAACATTCTAGTGATCACATCACTTGCTTGCAAGCTACCTTAATGTGATATCACCGAGAGGGCCCAGAGTATATCTATCCGTCATCGGGATTGACAAATTCCACTCTTGATCCATGAGCCTCAACATAACACCTTCGTAGCACTGAACCCATCTTTATAGTCACCCAGTTACGGTGTGACGTTTGATGTTATCAAGATACTCTTTCGGTGTTAGCAATTAACATGATCTCATGGTCTAAGGATAAAGATTACTTCGTATGATGTTATAGCAATGTAAACATAATGACTTGATCATAATGCTATACTTCGTATGAATGTTCATCACATCATTTCACAAATGTTGTGACCTTGTTATTAACAACATCCAATGTCCATGATCAGGAAACCTTGATCATCTTGTTAATCAACAAGCTAGTCTATAAGAGCGGCATAACTAGGAACCCTTTTTGTTTATTAAACACACATGTATTGATGTTTCCGATCAATACAATTATAGCATGCAAAATAAACATCTATCATATATAAGGAATACATAATAACAACTTTATTATTTCCTCTCAGGGCATATTTCCTTCAGTCTCCCACTTGCACTAGAGACAATAATCTAGTTCACATAGTGATCAATCTAACACCCATGGAGTTCTGGTGTTGATCATGTTTTGCCCTAGGGAGAGCTTTAGTCAATGGATCTGCTACATTTTGGTCGGTGTGTACTTTGCATATCTTTATATCTCCATCCTTGACATGTTCGCGGATGGAGTGAAACCGGCGCTTAATATGCTTGGAATTCTTGTGAGACCTCGGTTCCTTGGCATTGGCTATGGCTCCATTGTTGTCACAATAGATCACCATTGGGTCCAATGCACTAGGAACCACACCTAGTTCCGTAATGAACTCTTTCATCCAAACCGCTTCATGTGTCGCTTCTGAAGCAGCAACATATTCCGCCTCCGTCGTTGATCCACCCACCACAGGTTGTTTGGAACTCCTCCAACTAACTGTTGCTCTGTTCAAGAGAAATACGTATCCGGATTGAGACTTAGAGTCATCCGGATTAGTGTCAAAGCTAGCATCGACATAACACTTAGCGACTAGCTCTTCTTCACCTCCGTATATAAGAAACATATCCCTAGTTCTTCTCAAGTACTTGAGGATGTTCTTGACCGCTATCCAGTGTTCCGAACCTGGATCAGATTGGTACCTACTAGTCAAACTAATAGCATGTGCCACATCCGGTCTTGTACATAGCATGGCATACATTATAGAGCCAATGGCCGAGGCATAGGGGATCTTATCCATTATCTCTCTTTCTTCCACCGTAGCCGGACTTTGAGTCTTACTCAATGTCTTTCCTGTCAACATAGGTAAGAACCCCCTCTTACTTCCGTCCATATTAAACTTCTTTAATATCTTATCAAGATATGTACTCTGCGATAGCCCAATTAGGCGCCTTGATCTATCTCTATAGATTTTAATGCCTAATATATATGACGCTTCACCAAGGTCTTTCATCGAAAATTTGCTTTTTAGATAACTTTTAACACTGTTTAAAAGATCTATATCATTTCCAATCAATAATATGTCAGCCACATATAATATCAGAAATGCCACATTTCTCCTACTCACTTTCTTGTAAATACAAGCCTCTCCATGAGTTTGGACAAATCCAAACTCTTTGATCACCTCATCAAAGCGGAGATTCCAACTCCGGGATGCTTTCTTCAGTCCATAGATGGATCGCTGAAGTTTGCATACCTTATTAGCATCCTTGGGATCAAAAAAACCATTAGGTTGTGTCATATACAACTCTTCTTCAATATTACCATTGAGGAACGCAGTTTTGACATCCATCTACCATATTTCATAATCGAAATATGCAGCAATTGCTAACATAATCCTAACCGACTTAAGCATCGCTACGGGAGAGAATGTCTCATCGTAGTCAACTCCTTGAATTTGTTGAAACCCCTTTGCGAAAAGTCGATCCTTATAGATGGTCACATTACCATCGGCATCAGTTTTTCTTTTGAAAATACATTTATTCTCAACGGCCTTTCGATCGTGAGGTAAGTCCACCAAGGTCCAAACCTGGTTCTCGTACATGGATTCCATCTGAGATTTCGTGGCTTCTAGCCATTTGTTGGAATCCGGGCTCATCATCGCTTCTTCATATGTCGCAGGGTCATCTATTTCATCAACCATGAAATTCATAACAGGATTATCGTACAGTTTAGGAGGTGCACGTGTCCTACTTGACCTGCGAGGTTCGGTAGTGTCATGTTTTGGAGTTTCATGATCAATATCATTAGCTCTCTCTTCATTAGGTGAAGTCAACTCCGAAACAATTTCCGGTGTTGCGCTACTCGCCATTTCATGAAGAGAAGGTTCAGTAACCTCTTCGAGTTCTACCTTCCAACTACTCACACCTTTCACGAGAAACTCCTTCTCAAGAAAGGATCCATTCTTGGCAACAAAAACCTTGCTCTCAGATCTGTGATAGAAGGTATACCCAATCGTTTCCTTAGGGTATCCAATGAAGACGCATTTTTTCGCTTTGGGTTCGAGTTTATCTGGCTGAAGTTTCTTCACACAAACATCGCATCCCCAAACTTTAAGAAATGACAACTTAGGTTTGTTTCCAAACCATAATTCATACGGTGTCATTTCAATGGATTTAGATGGTGCCCAATTTAAAGTGAATGCAGCTGTTTCCAGTGCATAACCCCAAAATTATAGTGGCAAGTCAGTCAGAGACATCATAGATCGAACCATATCCAATAAAGTACGATTACGATGTTCCGACACACCATTACGTTGTGGTCTTCCAGCAGGCATGAGTTGTGAAACTATTCCACACTCTTTCATGTCTGTGCTAAACTCGTAACTTAGATACTCACCTCCACGGTCAGACCGAAGAAATTTGATCTTTCTATTATGATGATTTTCCACTTCATTCTGAAATTCCTTGAACTTTTCAAAGCTTTCAGACTTGTGTTTCATCAAATAGATATACCCGTATCTACTCAAATCATCTGTGAAAGTAACAAAATAACGATATCCACCTCGCGCTGACACACTCATTGGTCCACACACATCAGTATGTATGATTTCCAATAAATCTGTCGCCCGTTCCATTGAACCGAAAAACGGCGTTCTAGTCATCTTACCCATAAGGCAAGGCTCACATGTATCAAATGATTCAAAATCAAGTGATTCCAAAATTCCATCAGAATGGAGTTTCTTCATGCGTTTAACGCCAATATGACCTAGACGGCAGTGCCACATATATACAGATATATCATTATCAAGTTTAATCTTTTTAGCATTAACATTATGAATATGCGTAATATTACTATCGAGATCCAACAGAAATAAACCATTCAACACAGGTGCATGACCATAAAAGATATCATTCTTATAAATCGAACAACCATTGTTTTCAGATTTAAAGGAATAACCATTTTGCATCAAACACGATCCGGATACAATGTTCATGCTCAGTGCAGGCACCAAATAACAATTATTCAGGTTTATAACTAATCATGATGGCATATGGAGAGGTAGCGTCCCGACGGCGATCACATCAACTTTTGATCCATTGCCGACCCGCATCCTGACCTCATCCCTTGCTAGTTGTTGCTTGTTCCGCAGCCCCTGAACCGAGTTACATATATTAGCAACCGATCCCGTATCAAATACCCAGGTGCTACTACGAGTACTAGTCAAGTACACATCAATAACATGTATATCATATATACCTTTGTTTGCCTTGCCGGACTTCTTGTCCGCCAAATACTTGGGGCAATTGCGCTTCCAATGGCCAGTCCCCTTGCAACAGTAACACTTGGTGTCAGACTTAGGGCCAGCTCGGGGTTTCTTTTCAGGTGCGGCAACAGATTTGCCACCCTTCTTTCCCTTGTGCTTGCCTTTCTTGTCCATCTTGAAACCGATGGTCCTATTGATCATCAACACTTGATGTTCTTTCCTAATCTCCACTTCTACAATCTTAAGCATTGACAGAAGCTCGGGAAGAGACTTCTTCATGCCCTGCATATTATAGTTCATCACGAAGATCTTGTAGCTAGGTGGCAGAGATTGGATAACACGATGTATGCCTAAGTCAATGGGAATCGTTATTCCCAAGGACACAAGCTTATCGGTGTACCCAGACATTTTGAGTACATGCTCAATAACGGAGTTGTTCTCCTCCATCATGCAGCTAAAGAACTTTTCAGTAGCATTATAACTCTCTACGGCAGCATGGGTATCGAAAATCATTTTCAATTCTCCCATGGTATCAAAGGCATTGCCATTTTCGAAACGCTTTCGAAGTTCTGGCTCTAGCCCATACAGTATGCCGCAATGAACTAAGTTGTGCTCCTCCTGACGAGTCACATAGACATTCTTTTCCTCGTCAGGGGCATCAGGAGCTGGTGGGGGGCCTAGCGGCGCATCTAGCACATATAGCTTTTGTGCAGCAGTGAGGAGAATCCTCAAATTCATAGCCCAGTTGGTGAAGTTGCTACCATTCATAGCAAGTTTCTCTTTCTCCATGAACACATTGAAATTAAAAGTAGGTGGTGCCATCTACAACAGAATTTGTAAAGTTTATTTAGATTAAGTTTATGATAGAGTGAGTTCAACTAATCCAAATTACTAATGAACTCCCACTCAAAAACGACATCCCTCGTGTCCTTTTGGTGATTACATGAACCAAAGCCACTACACCAAGTCCGATCATCACGTGAGTTGATGTAGCTTCAAAGGCGAGCATCTATATGGGCATTATATCAACTATATGACTCATGCTTAACCTTTCGGTTCGTGTTCTGAGGCCCTGTCTGTACATGCTAGGCTCGCCAAGTAAGAACCTTAGTATTCGCGTGTGTAAAACCGTCTTACACCCGTTCCTATGAAAGCGTAGATTCGAGTACACCTGATCATCACGTGATGTCTCGAAACACGATTCACAGAACGGTGCATACTCAAGGAAGAACACATTTTTATCTTGATATCAAAATGAGGGATCATCTTACAATGCTACAGAAAGCGCCAAACTAGCAGTATAAGATGCTAACATCTAATGTGTGAAATGAGATGATATGGTCCATGCATTTGATCTCTATCATTTGCATCGTGGTATGATCTCTACCATTCCTTTGTGTGTAAGTCCAAGGTCTATGGAACTTACACGTTGAATGTGTTGTAAGAGTATATATCATACATCTACTTACAACAATACCATATCAAGACACTAGCCCAGCAACGATCTAAACTAGACGCCTCTAATTTATCAATTGCAAGTTTTATGTGGCTTAGGGCTTTCGGAGATAGAACCGTTCTTACCTACGAACATGAACCACAACGAGGATAACCAAGTTATTAGCAACTCGTTGTAAATCAGATATTGACTATAGTAGGATAGACAGACACCCACCAGCCACTTATGCAAAACAAGTTGCATGTCAGTCGTGGAACCGGTCTCATGTACGATGACATGTAAGGTTGGTCCGGGCCGCTTCATCCCACTATGCCACCAATATCCAAAATACATAGAAGATGCAATAACATGATGATCATCGCCCACATATAAACATATGTGTACTACCCGTGCAAAGCACCTACGCATAGATCAGGCTCTGATACCACTATTGGGTCCGCGGCATAGAAAACAAAAAATCCTACGATGAGAACTACACGCCAAGATCTATCTACTAGGTACAGAGCAACGGGTGGACATACATCGAACGAGAACTTACCCTCGAAGACAACGAGTTTTGTTAATGAGTAGGAACTCGTGGTTGATGTAGTCGTACACTTGCCGATCCCAAGATCGTGAGGAAGTCCAAGCGCCGCAACTCAGCAGCGCATCCGCACTCGCACACACGTTCAAGCCACCGGACAACCTCCACCTCCTCGCTCCAGCGATCCAGCGGAAGCAGCAACTCCTTCCAGACAAAATGCCACCGGGAACATGTATCTCGCTAATCCGAGACCATGGGGGAATAATTCTAGAGGGGGAGATAGATCCTTCACGAGGAGGTGTGTGGAAGAAGGAGGAAGAGGGGGGCCTTTTATAGGAGGAGGGGGGTGCCCCTCCTCTTCATGGCCGGCGCATGGGGGGTGACTCCTCACCTCCCCCATTCATGTGGTGGTAACCCCTCCACATTAAAATGCCTCTTCGCATTCTCCTTTAAAGTCCCTACTTTTAATGCATTAAAATTCTCTAAGTTTAATGCTCTCTCATTTAATAAAACTCTTTTATTAAATTTATTCAGAATTTTGTTAATTACTTTAATTAACAAACATTCGCATATAACCCCTTGCAATATTTCAATATCACATGCAGAACCACTTTCTACAATTTCACCCGAAACAATTTCCGGTTTCTATCGAAACAATTCCTGCGCTTTGCAATTCTTTCGTCTGAAACATATGTGCTCCAAAATGGTGTCCGGTAACTCTTAAGTGTGTCACCCTACGGTTCGTGAATAATGCAGACATGATTGAGACTCCTCTCGGATCAATAATCAGAAGCGGGACCTGGAGGTCCATACTGACTCCTTCATATTCAACGATGACTTCTGTGATCGTGAGAACCTTTAACGCTTGTAATATAATCCCTTTGTCTCTTGATATAATACATGTACGAGATTCGATCATCGGTATCCAAATACCTAGTTTGATCTTGTTACCGACATGCACTCATTTCTCGTTCCCGTGATATAACATTCTAGTGATCACATCACTTGCTTGCAAGCTACCTTAATGTGATATCACCGAGAGGGCCCAGAGTATATCTATCCGTCATCGGGATTGAAAAATTCCACTCTTGATCCATGAGCCTCAACATAACACCTTCGTAGCACTGAACCCATCTTTATAGTCACCCAGTTACGGTGTGACGTTTGATGTTATCAAGATACTCTTTCGGTGTTAGCAATTAACATGATCTCATGGTCTAAGGATAAAGATTACTTCGTATGATGTTATAGCAATGTAAACATAATGACTTGATCGTAATGCTATACTTCGGATGAATGTTCATCACATCATTTCACAAATGTTGTGACCTTGTTATTAACAACACCCAATGTCCATGATCAGGAAACCTTGATCATCTTGTTAATCAACAAGCTAGTCTATAAGAGAGGCATAACTAGGAACCCTTTCTGTTTATTAAACACACATGTATTGATGTTTCCGATCAATACAATTATAGCATGCAAAATAAACATCTATCATATATAAGGAATACATAATAACAACTTTATTATTGCCTCTCAGGGCATATTTCCTTCACTTTCTGTGGTCGCTCCCCGAGTCTTAGGGTTTCGAGGGGATTATATGCGTCAGAGGGCGATGCTAGAGGTGGGATAGGGTGGCCATACCACCTGGTGGCGTGGCCAGGGCTGGCCCACGCCAGGGGGTGGTGTGGGCCCCCTGTGGCCCATCTCCACTTCCCCTTCTAGCTTCCTTCGTCTTTTGGAAAATTACTATTTTCCATATATTTTCCGGGATTTTCTGATCTTCGCGAATTTTGCCTCCAAACAGTGCATTTTCCATTAGAATCCCGACTTCTGTGGTCCATCCTCCAAAAGTCATCAACCATGCAAAAATAGATGAAATAACATAAGTATCATCTCTTAATATGAAATGTATCAATGAATAATAGTAAATTATGATATAGAATAGTGATGTCAAATGGATGTATCAGCCATCAACTGTAGTAGCAGCTACTAGCTATTCTTTAAATCTGCCATGAAGAGTTGTTGCATCCACGGCCAAATAAGGCCTGCAACCATCTACAAACCCTTGCCAGCAAGCTTTGATACAAACAAAAGCCCTTCTAAAGCACTCCTTCTCCATTGTCTTCCATCTTATTTTGTATTGAGTTATATGCATGTCTATCTGTACAACACTACCTGGACTAGCCTTCTCCACTTCAGCTTTGAAGCTGTATAGCAACTGAAAACTTTCATTCCATGGACCATTGATCCTATCAAGAGCCATTTCCTTTGCATAGAACATCCTCATGTAAGGTACTGTAATACTAAACTTTTCAGAAACTTTTTTATGAGTGTTGTTGCACCAAGCGATGGGTTCGCTCTCATCCAATCCATGATTGCATTTGCCAACCACCTAGACTTTGCTAGATTTGTTTTGTCCTTTGGTTGTCCCGCTTGAGGTGGACAAGAATGTTCGAACTGGTTACCTTTTATCTGAAACATAATGAAAATGCCAGGTACAGTTAAAAAATTCTACACAATGATCTAAAATACACAACTGGCTGTAATATCTAAACCAAACTGGTCCTGAGCATAGTGGGTGTGTGCATCCTCCACCTACACCTCTTGTATGGGCACTTCGCTGTGAACCTTGCTAGCTCACTCTTAATAACAACATAATCATTATTGGTGTAGATGCAATATGTAGTAACGGCATTACGACAGTCCCGCATCATTTCAAATACGGTGCCTTCTGAAATCTTAGGATCGTTCCTATCCCACTCAATTACTGGCAAGTCCTCACCATCGTACTCGGCTAAAACGAGAATGTCATTATTCTCCTCGTTCTCTTCTTCATTAGTGTCATCAAATCTGGCACCATGGGCCAATTCCTCCATGTATTGATCCTCTAGTGCCTGTTTACTGAATCTATCTACCAATTCAGGAAACATCAACTCATCCTCATCATCTAGTGGAGGCGCTCCCTTAGCAAGCTCTGCTTCGTCCTCCACATAGGCCGCACGAGCGATTAGGCTTACACTCGCAGTGCGAACAGATGGTACTGCTATGGACCTACAAGGAGCGCGGGGGCGCACACTATTAGCAGAGACAGCAGAGACACATGATGCCCGACCACCTGATGATGCCTGACCACCAGATGATGCTTTAGCCCTCTTTCCCGTGTGTTCAACTTTAGGTTGCACATGAAGACAAATTTCAACCAAAACGTTCGGTAGCATTCAGAGAGAAAAGCATTACCAGATCAGCTTCGCTAGTTAGTGGGAGAAATCTTTGCTCGCTAATGTTGAATATTGCAAATCAACTGAATCGCCATTGCTCCAGGGGAATTTAGAATATATTTTATCTTTCAAATCTCTGAGAGTTATGGAGGTTGCAACCACCGCTAGGAAGTAAAATTCAGAGAGATACCATTCACAACCACGAATTATGCTAGTATCCAGTTTAACCGCCAGCCAAAATGCCAACGCTGGATCAATCCTATTTGAAAAGCAAGGCAGTTAGCTGAGCATCGGCTATTCACGCTCAATTACTGCCTATAATCAATACACAAAGGGAAACAATACTTACCCAGATGGAATCCATGCGTTAGATCCCTCCGATTCCACTCAGTCTTCTCCGCGCTCGACGGGGAGGACCGGTACACCTGCCGGCATCGCATACTGTTCTACAAAAGGGGTAGATCTAGAGGGGTAGGAAGCAGAGCCGAAGTAGGCTCCGCGGCTAGGGGAGGGGTCGGCTCGGGGGCCGAGGACGACATAAGGTAGGAGGGGCTCTTAGGTAGGAGGGCACGACAGTGGGGGAGCGGAGCGGAGGGGCGGTGTGGGAGTTGTTCTAGGCTCAGAGCAAGAATGGTCGGTCCGACGTGTCTCCATGCGGCCCCACCCTTCACCACGTATGCAAGACCCATCCCAACGCGGCCCCACCCTTCACCACATACACGGGATCCGTCTCAACACGGCCCCACCTATCAACATGTAACGGTCGAGGCGATGTAACATAACACTCAACATAGGACCTGCCCAACACGGTCCCATCTATCAGCATGTAACGGTCAAGCCTTTGACCTGACGGCATCCACCCGGCCAAGCGCATGTGAGGGTTTCAGAATGGAGGGAGGGGAAAAGTGAGAAAAAACTAAGCGGCTGGGGAAAACTGAGTATAACCAATGAATCAGGGGCATGAAAATAGAAATCCCTTTGGAATATGGCATCTTATTACAGTTAGTTTACTTATTCATGATTCCTAAAGGTAGAATACAAGTAGCATTGCTTTTTAATGGAATTGGTGTTTTCTTAAGGTTATCCTTCATAAATACAAAATAGGTATTACTTTAATTACTTAAGAACTTTGTTTAGATTCTTAATTGCATTCGTAGACTGGTAATAGAATTAGTAGAGATCATCTTGGTAATTTTGTAAATACAATAGATCCTTTTTCTAAACAATATACTATTTTAGGTGATTTTATAATTGATAAAATCTTTTTAGGAAAATTAAGATACACTTAATTTTAGATGATAGTTTTAGTAAATACATCTTAACATAGTTAGATCTATTTTAACTCCACTTAAACACTAATGGAACTTGTTATTCACTTTTAGACTTGAACAATTGATGTTAAGGGTAAAGTAAAGATTTTTGTATTTTTAATTCCTTAAGATATAAGAAAATAGTTTTAATCAAGACTTATTAAATTTCTACCTTTATTTGACTTCAAATGTGCAAGAGGATATTTTTAATGTGTAATTTTCATTTTTGTGATCATTTTGGTATATTATAAGTATTTTTATGATTTTCAATTAATAAGATATATATTTTTATAAGTTTTATCACTTTATAAATACTAAATAAATAATAAATACTTATTTAAGTATCACAAAAATGTATAAAATAAGTTTATAAATGTATATTTTGTTTTTCTAAGAATTTTGATATATTATACTTATTTTTATGAATCTTAAATAATAGAATATATTTATTTAAGATTTATCCCTAATAGGTTGTTTACTACTAATAATTATTATTTTGTTTAAGTTGGAAAATAAAATATAAAAATAGGTTTAGAATATATAATTTATTTTTCTGAACATTTTGATATATTATATAGATTTTTCTGAATTATAAAACAAAAGATATTCAATTTATAAGATTTATTCATTTTATTAAATTTCTAGAAATTATTTATATTTGGATTTATAATATTTTAACTATTTACTAAATGGGGACATACTTTTTATACTGGTTCAAAACCTACCCTAGGTCACAGACATGTGGGCCAGTGGCCACGTCATCTACCACGCAGGAATAAGACCTAGTCAACAGGTAGACTCGGTCAAGGCTGACGCTAGCATGACGTCGAGATGACGTCACGACGCCGGTGAGGTTCAAACGGTGCACGGCGGGGGCGATCTAGCGGGTTTTGGCATGCACAGCCACTATGGTTCGAACGAGTGCATGCCAGGGAACCTAATAGCAGCGGCGCCGCTACTTAAAGGTCATCGGAAGATGGCCGACTACGGCAGACAGCGGCGGCGGTGTCGGGTGCTCGTGGGAACGGTGGTACGGCAAGCAATCAACAAAACAAAGGGGTCCATATGGACTAGAAGCTCACCAGGAATGATGCGGGCTTGACGGCTGGGCGAGGCGAGGTCGAGGTCGACGACGAGCGTGACAGCCGGCGTCAGACATGATGCTTCGATTAAGGAGTTTGCGGACTCGCGAGGCTGCGTGACCTAGCTAGGGTGAACCAGTACAGCAGGGCGTGCTTGGTGGTGGCTTCAACTAGAGCTTGGGTGGCCAGCGGCGGCAGCGATGGCGGCGACCGCCATCTAGGCTTCGGGTGGCCTCTGTGTGTGGACGGTAGAGAGCGAGGGAGAAAGGGGAAATGGGGATGAGGATGAGCCAGGGTGTCGCGGTGGCATTCTTATCCCATCCTGGCATCGGGGGCGAGTATCATGGTGCGCGGCTGACATCGACGAATGCATCGAGCGGTGGCACAGGGCTCCAGCGTTATCTGTGTGCGTGAGGGTGATGACGACGGTAACTTTGCAGAGAACCCCCTGGCAATTCTATGGTCTCAACCCGCGGTCCTCCTCCGATCCCACCTGTCAGTCAGAGAGGGAAGGTGAGCCTGTTGCGCTAGGCATTGGATAGGAACTAGGGTGCGGCGTGGTTCTATTTTGTTATTTTCTAATTCCTTTTCTATTTCTGTTTTATGTTTTCTTTTTTTAATTCAAATTTTTACAATGATTCAAATATTCAAAATTCATTGAATTAACTCGGGTTCGACATGGGTTAATGTGCTAATTCGCTTTGCATTATTTTATTAGTATTTACACTAATCATGACTATATATAGGATTATTTTCGTCAAAAAATATTAATAGGAATTAGGATTTTAGAGATTACTTCTTATATAAAGATCCCTTAAAGATGTTTTTGTTTTCACCTGATAATTTGGATGGAAATGGTGTGGAATGGTGAATAAAATATATAGAATCTTATTCAAACTTATCCTCATAAAGGATTTATATATTTCATTATAAGGTATTAAACCCCGGGGTTTATAATATGGTGATTTAAATTTTAAGGTTCTTTAAAGTTTGGAATTTCCTTTACTCCAATTCCATTATAATTTCTTCATAACCATCCTACTCTTCTTCAAAGTAGGCATGTATCACTTCTTGAACTGGATGTTCATTAATTCCTTAAGTGTGGGTAATGTTTTGAAAGAAGTTAATTATATGATGGTGTAAAACCATTATCATTCATGTGACACAAGGGATCTCAAGGCCTAGTAACATCTGCCTAGAGTTTCTAATACCACACTTACTATGGATCCTAGAGGATACACTACCCTCAAGTTTATTAATGAATGTTGCTATGGATCAAGGCTTAAGGATTGATCCAAAATTTATAACCCTGAATGTTATCTCAACTTAGAGTGAGCCACAAAGATTACTTCTTAATGTGGCCTTGATGGTTCATGGGTCTAGGTTTCTATTAAGGTTTAAGACAATAAAGTGGACAAGGCTTCCATCCATAAACACTCATCTGGTTCCCTAATTATCTCTTGGAAGCTATAATTGTCCAAGAGGTACTATTCAATGGTTACCTAGGAATAGGAAATGGTTCCACTATCCATTTGATTCTAGGGTTTTGAATAATGAAGTAGACATGGTTCTTGTCATGGCTTGATATCATTTTGGTTAAAGGTTTCTCAAGCACTCCTACCTTAATACCTCACTAAGGTTATCTTTAGATAAGGAATTCCTTTCCTAAATATACTCTATAAGTCTCCCTTACCTTAGTCACAAAGATCACTTCTTCCTGAATAGGTCAATCATCTGACTCCACCATATCCATCAGCATATGATGACATGGTCATGCCACTTCAACATTACTCCTTCATTCTTCTCCTAGTATATATGACTTCCATTACTAAACTACCCTTGAGGAAGTCATTCATCTAATTAATTCTAACTTCATTAATCAATTCTTGTAACATTCTTTCTTTACTACACAACCTGCACTTCTTAACTACCCTTGATGAATCCATCAATTTAGTTAATTCTAACTCCATCCATTAACTCCCCTATGTTCTCCTTACATCTACTTCCAGGGCTTGCAAGATTACAATTCTTTCTATATCACATGTGATATCAATCCTCTAGAATAGGTATGGTACTGCTCTCATAATACATGTTGTTCTTGTATTAACTTGGTTAAACTACTATGCCTCCAACTACTCCATACAACTCATATTATATACTTCATCATACTTTAGCTTGACTCCTCATAATCAAGCTAGATGATTCAACTTACTAAGGTTTACCTAATTTGGTATCATCACAACTCTTCTTCATCAGCTGGTCATCTATTCTCAAGTGACTTGAGAGTAATGACCACCAACCTTTGATCATGCAAATCTTAGGCTTCTAATTGTCTAATCAATATCTATCATCAACAAGTAGTAGACGTGTACTAGTCTCTCTATAAGGCTTATCTTGTTAAGGAAGCTTACTTTAGGTTTATACCTACTTGGCTTAACAAGATTATCATTGGATTCTCTACTACTACTAGCTTTCTCATAGCTTCATGATCACTAGCTTAACTCTTAAGTTTAGGTACTTCTAATAGTTAAATCATGAGTGAGTTATCTCCTCCAACATCAGATGGTTTGATCTCCACTAAGGATCACATTCCATTGATGATGGCACATCCTACCAAAACTAGTTCCTTCTTCTCATTAATTTACTTAAAGTCTTTGGAAGGTCAATATAATAGGTCAAAGCTAAAGGTTATTAAGTGCTAGTCCAAAGACAAATCACTCAACATTGATGATCAATTGACACTAGGACTTGGTTAAACAGGAATGTCATCTCTTAATATGTTATTAAGAGTATGTGTTGGATGGTCTTGGCTTGTCTTCCATTCTACTTTACTTGTGATAAGAGTTAATGTTTAAGAACTACCATGATACCCATGGTAGGAATAACTATGGCAAGAAAGTATATCAAGGTTTAGTTATGGGGTTTCTTTACTTAAGTTATATACTTAACTTGGTATTTATGGTTTGTTATAGATAATACCTTGATATAATATTTAGAAGATCAAATATTCACCCTTGAGTTGTTGTATGGAATACCATATCATGATCCCTAGAATAGCTAGTACTCCTTATTAAGTAGTGTGTTAGGGGTTTAGCTCTATAACATTTGATCTACCCATAGATCAAATTATACTACCCAAAAAATAGGGTTTTAGCAAAGGTCATATTCAAACTCATCGCAATCAACTTGATGATCTACTTCAGTTCCACCAAGTTAAGAGAAGCTTCAATCACTTTGACAAGTTTTATTTAAAGGTGTGAAAATTATCTAGATTTTCTATGCATGAATGCAATGCACACACCTAATCTCATCTTATTTTTAAGCTCTAATGTTGGGATGTTACATCTCTCCAACTAGAGTGTAAAAGTATAGTTGTTTATGCACTACACAAATTAAAGGATTAAGGGAGATTGATTTAGTGCAAGGAATTAAAGAGCTAAAAAGTAGTAAATATAAAAGTTTCCCAAACCTCTAAATGCAAGAGGACAAGAAAAATTGTTTTACTCTATAGAAACAATGGACCTAGGTTCATGCGTTCACTCAATCCTCTCTCCGTCAGTGGTGATGATCATGTTATAGACCAATAAAAGTATACACAATTCATGCTTTAATGATAACTTTATAGCGGCCACATGTCCTAGAAAACATAGTTGAAAGAAGTACTCATATGTGTTGCTAGTGTCACCCGGGTAGTCCAATGTGTGGTTTATATGTCTCCACCACGTCATACTTCCCTCTTTTTACCCCCGGATAAAGGATGATTTTCACCACCGCTGTCACTCGATGCTTATGTCGTCTCTCACTCGGCCACCCATTACCCGCATACATCATACTCTTAAAGGGAAATATATCGTAAGCACTAGTGCAATGATTTATAAATATATGTGCATCCGCATCTATCCCATCTACCTACACTTAGTGTTGTCAAACACCTCATGACATGGGCAAACAAGGCTTAAGCATACATAAATCATTATATGTATCATAGATGTATTCCAAAATAAAACAAACCATAAAGTCTCAACACAACGGTAAATGCATAGCAAGTATCATCACATACCATAATATCCACCATAGGAATTACATAGATAGTTCCATAATCATGTAAGGCACATCATATGGAATTCAACCATGATCATACATAGAGATATTGGGTCAAGTTACCACCACAAACCCATAGTTCAGGGGGTAAACTACTCCCCTTCATGATAAAGATGATGGAGGCATTGGTGAAGGAGGAGAGGTGGCTGAGGCGATTTCAGCAGTGGTTCCTCCTCCAATCTTCCTCTGGCAGCAGACTTTTGACTCTGTTTTTGTGTTTTTATCTCCACCTCGCGCCATCTCGCGATCGCATCGAGGACCCTTTTTATAGAAGTTTTAGGTCGAAAAGAAGTCAATGGAGCGAAGATGTGCTACATTGGAGTTTTGACACTCTAGATAGACCAGGTAGTGTGGTCCCACCTTCTAACCGTGCCACATGGGCCCTTCTGGGCCTCGTGTGGTCTCTCATGAGGTCCAAGTGCTCCAAGTTCTACTCCCAATGAAATACTGCTCTATAAAAAATCCTAGGTCCTTTTGAGTTTGCGAAGGTCTGTAAAATTTAAAAATACACAAAACAGGGTTCCCCTGTCATGCATGGTTATATACAAAATAAAGGAGATCATTGGTAAATCACCTTAAATCAATGCAATACATGTTTAAAACAGTAAATAACATTCAAATATGTTAGAATAAGTGATAGTAAACTACAAAGTTCATGTATGTATTTTACATGCATCACCTTGCAGATCCCTTTACAAAGGGTCTATCACACAATATGATAGATAATGCATCGAGGGAGATGGTTTTGCGACCCACACCGTAGGTTGTCCTTAGTGGTAACCCACTCTATCTGATCGGAGATCTCGTGAATTAGATTTGGGAGACAAGTTGTTGGTCAGCTAGGAGGAGAGTATCCCTATATTAATTTAACCTCTTCATGAAGATGGAATACTCTTCTAATCTGCAAGGTAGCTTAATATTTATCGTAATGCATTCCAAGCGGCTTATCTAAGAAGATATGTTGTCCTTTAGAACATCTCTTGAGGAACCCACCTATATGAGTTGGGTGCCCTCTAATAAATCATGAAATACCCTAGAGTATGATGCATAAGCTCTAAACCAGGGGGTCATGCGGTAGCCCTATATCGGTTTAAACTTTGTGTGAAACTAGTATGCAGAAAACTTTTAGTTCAAGGCATAGTCCACTATTCAAGTTGCAAACTAGTGTAGCATGAAGTTTAATGTGGAAGTTCGACTTAGCGGTCTCCGCAAGCACCAGTATATAAAACAATTTTCTGAAACAAAAATTATATGTTGTGCCAATAAGATTTTGTGGGGGGTTGTTGAAATTTGGGGTACTTTGGTGTTGGTCCTTTGGCCCATAACCAATGCAAACTCTAAAATTCTCTTTGTCCCATTATGTGTGGCAATACTAGTTGAGCTAAAGTTTAGTCTCACATTGCTAGTTAAGAGGAGTTTGCACCATCTTATATAGGAGGTTGTTCCAGTACCATTAAGTGAGTGAGAAGAGAAGCAGCTCTTGAACACTCCTCCGACGACGACATGCCACGTCTCATCATGATGCGCCGCGTCGCGCCACGAGTTGCAGGAATGAGCCGAGTCAAGCTCATATTTATATTTTATGGGTCATAGGCAGTCCGGGAACAATCTAGAAGGCAAATATTTTCTGGACCTATTTCGGATTTCGTATGCCCTCCTAGATTTTCTTTGCCTTTTCCCTTATTCTCGGTACCTTGTCCTAGGAAGATTACTAGAGAAGGAAAAGGATCTTATCCATTACAAACTGAGACGCGTCGGGTACCACATCATAACATACACCTTCTTCCAGTTTATTGCGTCATCTCCTTCGTCTTCCCCATCCCGGCTTTCGACATGCACCGTAGATCGGATAGTAGGCCTCCTAAACCCTGCCTCTCGTGAACCTGTACGAGTGAGGGTGATCAGGTTTTTGGGGAGCGTTTAGTGCGACTACTTCCAACCACGACGTCTTCCAGTGACTAGTTCCCTGACGACAACTTCTCGGAGATCGACGACCTCTTCTACGACATGGGCGACAACATGAACGCTATTGTTGCTCAGGCTGACAGCAACTCTAGCAGATTCCGTAAAAAGCCCAAACATGTATAACCATTAGTTTTCAGTATGCGACGAAAAAATGGCCTCGAGCAGACCCCGTAAATGCGCTCGACTTGTATTGTTTTATAGCTCGTGGAGAAACCCTCGCCTCGACCCCTACATACAAGGGTTGCGCGGGCAACCCGAGTGCGGCATGTACTGCTAGAGTTGTTCGCGCGGGACGAAAACTTCAGCTCACGCCTTTCCCATGTTCGCACCGCCACCGCTTACCCTCCCTCGCTCTCTGGTGCTGATGTCCACCAAATCTGAAGCCATGGACCTCACTGAGCTTACGCCTGCCGGCGGTGCGGTCACGCGGCCTCAACCCGCACCACCTGCCGCTGGATTTGCCTTCAGCCCCCGGTCGCCTGATCGGTTGCCCATATGATTGCCGGCAGCGACAAGTCGAAGAGGAAGCACATGGGCAACCACACCGTCCTTGTTGCTTCGCTGGCTCCCCAGCCGCAAGAGGCAACTGCCGTCGCCCAATCCGCCTCCGCCCGCACATTCGGTGAAGAAGACAAAGCAGGTGGTGAACCGCGGCCCCTACCTCCCATCGCTCAGCCTCCGCCAGTCGTAGCTACGGTTCCTTCCTTTGTCGCCTAGCCTCCGCCTGTGGAAAGCTCGAGTGGCGTGGCCAACGTGTTCAACAATGGGTTCGCAAGGTATGAACTACTTCCTCTCACGATACTATACACTGAATTGGTTGCTTTATACTCTAGCATGTTGTATCCGATGTAGATATGATGCTCACGAGGCCACTGCATCGTATGTCAATCTCCTTAACGATAGTGAGGTCGACATTATCGGGCAGCATCTTCAGTTCGGCGAGGACGATGACGAAGTCGAGGACGCGGAGACTAAATTGAAGAGATTGAAGAAGAAGAGGTGTTTGATGAAGCTCAAGCGAAGACGGCCAAGAAGAAACGAGCGGTGAACTACATCGAGATGAGTGGTGGTGATGGAGTGTGCTCGGTATTGTTTGATGATACCTTGCATTCATCGTGTGAGGAAGTGCAACTTTTTGATCAACGGGTTTGAACATTGCCCAATCTAGCATTAGATCGTTGTGATCATGACAATTTTATTAAAAACCCTTTGATTGGATATTGATCAAGTTTGTTGAAATTTGTGAAATCACGTGTTTTACTGTTCCAAAACTGGCCGCGTGGAACAGACCTTACATACTTGACCTGTGTATAGGAGACACGGAAAACGTGATTTACCGTTTCAAAACTGGCCGCGGTAAATCAATCGCGTTTTCCGTGAACTGGAAACGCGTTTTTCGGTTCTCTCAGTGGCTCAGTGACGAAGAAAGAACAGAGAGTCGAGTCCCATAAATGTTCACGCGGCCTGCGAGCATCGGCTCGCCGACGGCAACCGCGCTCGGAAAAGGAACAAAAAGTCGGCGCCACGCCCGCCGGTTTAATACCCCTTGGTCGGCCCCGTTGCCATAGCCAGCGGGCGGAGGGTGGCGGTGCTTGCTGCCTTTCTCTCGCGCGCCGCATGCAGCCGCTCGATCGATCAGGCTTCACGCTGCGCTTTTAATTACTACGGAGCCAAGTTGCCACCGGCTCACCGTGGTACACCAGCCAATCGCACGGGCTCTCCCCCGTCCCGCTCGGTCGGTCGGGCGCGCGCTTTGCCGTCTCGCCTCGGCCGTGTATGCAGAGCTACCCGGCCGGCCGCGGCTGAACTCGTACAGGGATGGTACCGACAAAGCGGTACGGTCCAGGTGATAAGCCCACCACTAGGCTGTGCCGTGCCGTCCGTGTCGGGGGGAGGAAACGTCGTATGCGCCGCGCCTGCGCGTGCGACGACGGACTGCCGTGTCATGTCGACGACGAGGATGCCGAGGTGTGTCAACGAGATCCGTTGCCCACACCCGCCGGCGTCACCGTACGTACCACCCATTGCAACATTTTACCCGGCCATCCAAGCACGCGCGGATACGCTGCTGCTTCGTCGCTGCCCGGATCATGATGCCGGTGGGATTCGTGTGTTAAGACTGCCAAAGGACTGCTGGTGCTGCTGTCACAGTTGTGTTATTAGGATTAACAATTTTAACATCATTCGTGACGGAAATGCATCTGGAAATAGGCGCTGAACTCTTATGATGAATGGCATGACAGCAACACTTTCATGTGATGAACATAGGGCTTATTGTAAAAGATGTTTATTAATTAGAACCACATGCACAACTATAGACACTGCAGGAACCACAGGCAAAAACATGTGTAAGGCCACTTTTCTCTCGGTGGTACCATTTCGCAAGGTCAATGGATAGAAAAGCCAAAAGTTTACGTGAAATAAAACAGAGAAGTCAAAAAAAATGTTTGAGGGAAGATAACTCACAAAGTTCATGCTAAATAACATAGCAAATCACTTATTTCGATACTTAAAACTTGGTGCAGACTATCGACTGAGGAACGTTTCGACTAAGTACAAGAACCATACTCCTAAGAGACGTGATGTTACATGAAATGCAGACAGAGGAGTACATCATTTATTTATTACAAACTCCTTCCGTCTTTGAATTACAAGATACATTTTCTTTCTACATACATAAAGCCCGAGAAAAATTAACCACTACCAAAAATACATTTTGTACATACATAAGGCCCGATAAAAATTAATTAGATCTATATCTCATACTAGTTGTCTTTATTTTCTTGTATCTGAAAAATTATATAGCAGCCTTCTATACAAAAACAGAGAGTATCTCTTAAGAGACGTGATGTTTACATGAAATGCATCAAACCATTTTGAATGATTATATGTATGCAAAAAAAAACAGTTAAACAGAACAACTAATATATGTAGGTTCACATCAGAATCATCCAACTCGGACATAAAGCAAAAAATTATTTATCATAAAATACATTTCCATTACTCTGGAGGATTTTTTTTTACATTGACATATAATAACATAAAGTATGTTTCTAGAGAAAATTAGACAGTCTTACTATGAGTTCTTTTACTATGAAGTGTTAAGAAATCTTTTCTTCCCTGAGAAAAAGGGAATAATTTTGAGAACAATAGCAGTATAGCTATAAACTATTTGCAGTTAACCGGTGAAGAATAACTGACATCACAGCAACCGCTAATCTCTATGTTAATAAAATTGCACTACACTGAATTGGTTTGACCATGTTCTTGACAACAGCATATGCACGAAGTCTAGCTGGCACCTGGCAGTACAAAAGCATGTCCCCGCTTATATAACTTTTAGCAGGTGACTCATATCTGTGCTAGTCCATAATTTCGTTTCTCATGTAGAACTCACAAAGAGCTGGATAGTTATCACGCCTTGGTTTCAACGCCATCAGAGCACAATGTGAGGCTACTAACAGGCAGCCTACTCACGTGCTCTGTGCATTCAGTTCTTGAAGCCAATTCGGTGAAGAACCAGTGCTTCCCTTCATCCGATCCATTTCATGTGCATGTCCTTCAATAACTCAGTATTCCTCTACTGGCATTGGCAAAGGGATGCAGGTGGGCTCCCACCAAATCCCGCTTCTAATTCATTTTGAGATTTCTAGTTCAAAATTTGAATAAGAAATCTATAAATGAACTAAAAGTGGGATATTGGCAGGATTCTGCTTGACACCTTAGGCAACATGCACTAACACAGTACATCCAAAGCTCAGTGCCAAAGGAGTAAAACATGCTCACCAAATCAGCCTGTCATTTGTTTATGATGCTCGCGCCAAAAAATCATCCACGGCAAGAGATGCATCACCATGTGAAACAGCATTATCAGGTTCAGGCATGTATAGAGAAGTAGAAGAAACCTGTCAAGAAAGATAGACATAGCATGATGTTTAAAAGACCACAAGATAACAGACACTGACACACTGTACATGAGCTAGGTGCAAGGTTTACCTTTGTATCTATCTGTAATTCCCCGCTGTTTTCATCTACTGCAAGAACAGCACCATGCGCTTTTAACCATTCCTCACATTCTTCCAATCCATCAGCTAGTTCAACCTCAAAAGCTTCAACCCTTGTGAATCCCAAAACTCGTGCAACATATCTCACAGGCACAGTTGGACGATATGATTTTGACATGCATTTTATTGCCTCAAAACGCATCCGCTCAACATAGAGGTCTGTAAAGTGAATAGCATAAGTAGCCACACATCATCTTACTGAAACAATGAACATCTTAAATTGACAAAAATAAACTGAAAGGGGGGAATAAATAAGTATCATCTTTACCCATAAGACATGAATTCAATCCAGGTGCTTTCTTGTATAATTTGAAAAACATGACATAGTTTCCAGATGAAATAGCAGAATGAACTGCAACTGCATGCTTAACTGTTCCATCTAGCTTGGCTGCCTTTGACAAACTGAGAATAATGGATGCATCAAATATGGCCAATATGGAAACAGAATAGCTGATTTGTGTATGCACTTATTATGCAATAGATATACCTTGCCATGGATGAAAGTAAGTCTCTTTTGTTGTTAGAGTGTAACATGACGCACAACAAGTTATAAGCAGAGAACTCAAGATGACATCCTGAGATCCCTTCGCCGTATAACCTCGTCAACTGCGATTGGCACTGCCAAGAATTGCAGCAAGAAATAAATTAAAAAGTAGGCTGTTGCTTTCAACCTCTTTTAGGCAGCTGGACCATCAATATAAATACAGCAGCCAGTTTCAGAAAAGAACTAGAAACTAATGGATTTTAGGATGCCAACAGTAGTATAAGGCCATAGTTAGCAAGGACAATCAACCAGTAGACAGGCATCCATATCATCATCAGTGTCCCTTTTTTTTTCCTTTTAAGGAACTAGAACATGAAATACCACCAAAAAGAAGCAGAACAAGATAGGCCAACCTGATTATATTCGGATAAATCTCCCGCTTGAAGTGCTAATCGTGCATGAGTTTCGTAAACCTGAAATAATAACAAAACAATCAAGATGAAAGCTCTATAAATGGGGGAAAAACGAACGATTTTAGAATGACCGACTGATGCCCTCATGGAAGCTGTGGATAAATCTAAATACTAATACTAAAATGTAGCATGCCACAATGAGAGGTTGTTATCAAGGAATACCTTGACAGTCAGCTCGTTCTGAATCCTCTGAACAGTAAGGTCTTGCCTAATAGACTTCAGTTGATCACATTTATAGAGGTAATTCTTTTCAGAAGTTTCAACCATGTGAAGAGCTTTCTCTAAGACATCTTCTGGCCTTACCTGCAAAATATGTGATCAGAAAACTAAAGCAAGAAAAAAAAACAGCATAACTCTGAATATATTTTCGGTATCAGTAATATATATTTCCAGCCTATAGTTACAAGGCAATTAGCAATGTATGCTCACAGTGGCAGGATCAGGTGCTGATGTAAGGCGTAGATATCGTTTCTCAGTTTCCTGACATGTTCCCTTGATTGTCAGTGCATCCCAGTCAAAATCCTCCACTGCCAAACTAGCCCCGTCTCCATTATTTTTGTTAAAAACCATCGACATAGCTTTCCTTGTGTATATATTGGCTGTTCCATCCTTATGTGGTACGGAACTTCCAGATTTTGATGATGCACCCTGACCATGTTCAAAACGCTTGGATCTATGCTCCCGTCGCTTCTTTTCCTCCGGTGAATTTTCCAGTGCAATTGAACTGGCATAATATTTCGTAAGATCCTGCTCCTTGTCGCTATCGCTTAAAGCATTTCCATTTTTTAATACATTTGTATTACCACCAGTCCGCTGCTTTTTAGAGGGCCTCTGACTCCATTGGCTTGGAAGAGCTTCACGGGACTGAACAGACTTCCCAAGTACCCAAGTGTTACCCTGCAAAATATGCAGCCAGACATTTCCCCGAAAAGAGAATTTGAGTAAACAACAAGCTTAGGGCGGTGAACTATTCAAACGCACAATTTTCAAAAGGATAATTTGGGTAAACAAACTACCCTGTTTGAGGGCCTACCGTTCGCTTAGTAGTTTCCCAAGTGGTAATATTACTTTTTGCTGGTTCTTTAGGAACTACTTCCACGTTGTTAATAACTTTTTCCTCTGCAACAGGCTCCCACCTACTTTTCGTACGTCTACCTGGGCTCCTCCTTGATGTAGAAAAGGAGAAGGGACTTGAATCCTTTCCGGTGCTGCCAAAAGATTAAAACAAATCAAGAATATATAGTTGGTGGGCTCTGTTTGGGAGCGCTTAAAGCTACGATAAGCCTTCCTCCACAAGCTTTAGGGGCTTCTCTTTTCACAAAAAAAAACTCTAGGGGCTTCTCAGGGAAGCATAAGTGCCTTTTATACTGAAAATCTGCAAGTCCCTCCCCACCAGTTTGTTCTGTATGCCAGCTCCAGGAACCTCGAACCAACAATATAACAAAAGAGAATTCTTTATTTGACACTACTCAAAATTTCAATTCCTTATTTGACACTACTCAAAATTTCAATTCCTTATTTGACCCTGGAAAATTTTCCCTTCCTTATATGACACTTGGTCTAAATTTTTTTTGCCTCCTATGACACCACCGTTCGTTCCGTTACATAGTTCCGTCAGTTTTTTCGGGTGGACCAAAATACCCATCCATAAGTCGCTAACCTCCAATCAAAGAAAACCAATCCTGCTCAAACCTGTCTCGGGTACCGTCCCTGTTCCGAGTCCCCATCCAACTGAACCCTTAGTGGCGGCGGCGGCGTGCTGGCTTGTAGCGGTGATGGCAGCGTGCTGGCTCGTAGCGGTGGCGACGGAGGCTTGAGCCATAGACCAAGATGTGGCTGTGAGTGGCGGACCAAGCACGGTAGCGAAGGGCAGCCAGGGCTGGGATCAGACGGCGGCCAAGGCGGGCACCGGACGGCGACCAAGGCATGGCGGAGGGTGGCCGAGGCAGGGCTGCAGATGACATCCAAGGCTGCAGTCCCTCTCACCGATGCTGACCGCGCCCCATGGCTGCAGTTCCTGCGCGGCGCCATCAGGGATCGGCTGGACCAGGGTGAGGACGTCGCCGTCTGCTGCTCGGCACTGCTGCTCAAGTACCGAGAGATCCTCCGGGAGGGGGACAATAACTACAGGGCAGGGTATGCAGCCTACGGTAATGGGCACACTTCATGCCAGCAAGCCTGCTGCAGAGCCAGCTTGACCTGCTGCAGATCAACGAGGCGGAGGGGATCACAGTTGGTTGACATGACGGTACGCCCGACGCGATCATAGTGGCACCATTGCTCAGTTCAGGGATGAGCTAACGTCGACAGCGTGCTGACCACATGAGAATTTCAGTTGTTTCGTGTTTCTCAATACAGTTTCACTAGTGTTCACACTGGACAGATGATATTCAGTCCATATTCATATACAGTTCTCAACAAAGAGAAGACCATCGAAAGAAGAACAAACTGAACAAAGCAAACAAATGGTTGTGACTGCTGTTGTTCTACTCTACCCAAATTTTGAATTTTGTAATCTAATCTGAGGACTATTTTTTTTGTCACATAATGCACCAGGGGCAAAATGGTCTTCTTAGGTCCCTACTCCCTAGTTAACACCGTTAGTACTCAGAATGTACTGGAATGTCATATAAGGAAAGAAATTTACACCTAGTGATAAATAGGGAAGAATTTTTCCAGGGCCAAATAGGGAATTGAAATTTTAATTAGTGTCAGGTAAGGAATTCTCTGTATATACCTAGTGACCTAGACTACAAAGAATTCACTGAATCAACACCCCAAAATGTCAATGGTTTTCTTTGGGTGGCCCAATTATGCATCCAGGCTGCATAAGCATTGACATTCCGGGAATGGGCACACACTCTGTTGTCAAACCGAAATTACAACCTAAGCCAACGTATTTTGTTTTCCCACTTGTTTCTCCTTATGCTTTCAATAATTCCTACAGAGAAGAATTTCCTTCCGGTGACTATTGGCCGTGATGCTACTTCGATGGTAGTATTCTAGTTAGATGCAGTTGTTTCGGTTTTCAAACAAAAATTAGGTTCAAGTAAGGATGGGAATGGGCCTGGACCTGGACCCAGTTGGCCCTCTTTCTCTGTTCAGCAACACTGGGCCAGCTCACTGGTCTAGCGGGACGTGGCCTCATGTCTCACTGGGACTCGTGGTCCATCCCACAAGAGAAATGGCGACTACGATGGAGGCAGTGGCTGGCAGCACGATGCTTCTGGCTAAATCGACTCCCAGCATCCAAGTGTGTGCTAGCGTCCCATGCAGATCAATGAAGTCGCAAAGTCGCGGACAAAAGCACCGGCTAGCCACAAGAATTAATCAGGCGTATTGAGGAAACATTGTTGCAGGCCATCTCAGAAAAAAGCGATTGACGAAAGTAAACTGAGCTTGAGACCAACACAGCTGCGGTAGAGGTGGCAGTGAATTCGGTACAGGCAGCGTCAGAACATGGACGGTATGGCAAGCTGCTGTGCATGAGGTGGCAGCGGAGCGTGACTGGGTGTGCGGAGGCGTTGACAGAGTGACCTCGTTTACTTGAGAAACGAAGAAGCTGGGTCGACCCACGTGTCACTGTTAACCGGCTCCCCAGCCCAACTTTCCTACGAGGACGGGCCCAGAATGCCCAATGGCCTTGAATTTTGGGGCCGGGCCAGTGACCCAATGGGTCTCGTCAGCCCATTCCTATCCTTTGGTTCAAGTGATAAGGAAAAAAATGTGAAATTCAATTCATGCCAGACAAAATTTAGGATTTCACCAAAATTTTGAAGTGTTAATGAAAAGGTGAAATTCCATCCATGCCAGATAAAGCAAAGCACCTTGCCCTTTTTACATAACAAAAACCCATGGCTTTATATTCCAACACACGAACAGTAAATACCCAAATATTTGGATATCACTAAAAGGCAACGCACAAACATATGAGTATCTGAGTATACGAATGCTGGTTAGTGCAGTACAGTCCCATACAGAAAAGAAGTTACCTTGTCATATCTGTGCACGTAGCATTTTCTGGCAAAGCTAATAAAGGCTCAATGTCCCAGTTCTTAGTATGAAGGGTACCATCAGCCGTTGCCTTGGTGATTATCTGATATTATAGGAAGAGAAAAAACTTGGAAGTTAACGAACTTCTTATCGAACTTGGCAGATTAAAGAGACAACCAAAACCAACTGAAGATTTTACACTGTAACTTTTAGACTTCATAACCAATATCAAGAAAGCAGAAGCAAAGACAAGAACATATTACTGAACCTCCTTCATGATGATTCGGGTGGCAGACCTCTGGGCATCATCCTTACATCGGGAAAGATTCCGCTCAACATATGTACAAAGTGAAACGGGGAAAGATCCCTAAACAGCAAGAAAATAATGTAAAATAGATTGATGATTAGTACAAATATATCAAAAATAATGTGAATATCACTACTTGACACTGCAAATATAAGGTGTTACAGACACTTATCGAGGTCCTCTTTGCGATATTTGAATCTGCGCATTTATACGGGAGTAAGGATTGTACAGACGACATTTCAGTAATTGTAGTATTTTACTGCTACACAGTAGCATTCAAGTTCTAGCAAGTTCACATTTCCGTAGAGTTGGTTTCAGTGCCTAAAGGAGTGAAGACTCCCTTAAACTTAGTTGTATGATTATAGCATCATCAGTGCTCAATACAAAGAATGAAGAAAATATAATACAGTCACCTGTGTTGCCGCTCCATGACCATCTTGACCTGCTTTCACATCATTCTTGGGCATGGAAACACCAACATAAGCAGGTTTTAGCGATGAAGCAGCTTGTAATTTTGACTCTGCTTTGGGCATTGCCATTGGGACATCTGGAGCTATTCGAGGGTTAGTTGGGATCTGTACTTTACTTACCCTGCTCGCAGAACCGTGCACGGCTGAGTGAGAGTTTTCACAAGTATGATTTACTGAATAAACATTTGAACTTTGGCCTTGTGCATTCAAAGCTTTCTGTTGATCTGCCTGGTTACTTAGTGGTACATGACTATAATTTGCAGAGCTTTGTTGGTACGCAGGTGCCTGGTTCGCATACTGGTTCTGAAACCCTGGGACTACAGCTGCCTGGTTAGTGTACTGGTTTTTAAAAACTGGGCGGCTTGGTGCCTGGTTGATGTGCTTGTTTTGAAACCCTGGGGCGCCTTGTGCCTGGTTGATGTGCTGTCCTTGAAACCATGGGGTGCCTGGTGCTTGGTTGATGTGCTGGCTTTGAAACCCTGGGGCGCCAGGTGCCTGGTTGGCATACTGGCTTGCATCTCGTGCCTCGTTGGCATGCTGGCTTTGAAACCCTGGGGTGCCTGGTGCCTTGCTGATATGCTGGTTTTGAAACTCTGGAGCGCCTGCTTCCTGGTTGCCGTGCTGGCTTTGAAACCCTGTGATACCCGCTGCCTGTCAATTGGTAGCAGTTAGAATTTGGAGCCCTACAAAAAATGCTAGTATAAACCAGGAACAACATGCTATTGAGTACTCCCTCCATTTCAAAATATAAGATGTTTTAGCCTTTTTCTGAAACACATGTATCTAGACGTCTTTTAGTGTGTAGGTTCACTCACTTTGATCCGAACCCACACACTAAAAGGCGTCTAGATACATGCGTTTAAGAAAAAGGCTAAAACATCTTATAATTTGAAACCGAGGGAGTAGGAAATACAGGAGAAACTCTCCTCCCAAAAGAAACGGAGTTCAAATGAACTACAACACATGCAATAAAAACCCTTCAAAATAAAATGTGTGGCACATGTCCCAGTAACCTTTATGGACGCACTGGAAGTTAATGATGAATCAGTGTCACCCAATGCAAGGTTTTGATTAACTAGAATAAGTAGATTGCACAATAGGACCACAAGGCCTGTTATGACTAACCTTCTAGGGCAAGCAACGTTTATGGGAGTACATACCATAAGGACAGTCACAATGTTCTACAAGTGTACGTGGAGAGAATGCATTCAAAGAAAAATAGGCAATGCCATTCTGAAGGACCAGAAAGAAAAACTTGAATTAGGACATAGGTAGTGCGACAAATAGATAGTGTCATAAATGATCATATTGCACAATACTTGACTTTGTTTAAGCTGAGTTGACCGAAGTGAATAAGGGATGGACACACCAACATCCTGAAGCCACTACATTATATCAACCAATTTCCATAAGCAGTCGCACAAGGTTACGTTTACTGGAAAAATTCCCCATGGGAAGATAAATGGAGGTTTGGAGTCTTTGCACACAAAAGGACTGCAGAAAGTCTTTCAATCTATAAATGCTTAAAAATAAGAGACTGGATAATAATAATAACATACCTGCAGAGGAGGTGCAGTAGGTGCAAGGTTGTCATTTTTCCATGTAGAGGTGCCTGGTGGAGGTGGCTGGGAGCTGGGATATGCATAACCAGAACCAACACTAGAAGTATTTGTTTCTGACGAACTGCTGCCAGCGACTACAGAGCCTCCGGAGTTTGGTGCAGACTGATCATAATAATGAGACCACTGGTTGTACTGTTGAGGATAGTGAAAAGAATTGGTGGGCAGAGAACTAGAATTCTGGGCAGCATTAGTATCTGATGGAGTGTAATTCTGATATGTTTGGCTGTGAACATCTCCAGAACTTCCTCCAGACCAGGAATTGTTCTGGTAAAAATAATTGTTGGTTGCATATCCCGGCGCAGTCTGATCAGCACCAGCATTATAATATGTGTTACTTGTAGGACCAACATAAGATCCTGAATTCTGAAATGAAGTAAGAGGCTGATAAGCAGCACCTGAACTTGGATCTACTCCTTGTTGAACAGAAGAACCGTTTGCAGCTTGTTGGTAGTTATAGTAATAATTTGGATAATGTGCATCATTGTAGCCAGGTTGAACAGAATTTGAGTAAGGCACATAAGCATTGGTTGCATTACTTGTGTGCACAGCCGGTTGAATCACATTAGGTGCGCCACTGGTCGCATTTTGAGTAGCTCCTGATACTGAAACATCCCTCTGTGGATCATAATAAACTTCGTTCTGGTTTGAATTATCCACTGGATAGTTCCAGGAAGCCTCAGTTGAAGAAGACCATGGATGATGGCCAGATGCTGAAGATTGGTACAGCGATGAACTTGCCTGCTCCATTAACAGAGAAACTATTGTTAGCTCATAATCATGTATCAAGAGAAAAAGCAGGCATCAGTAACCACTGTACATGTAGGCAACACCAGCCCGCTAATAGCGACCTAGCCTGAAGCATCAGCAAGTTTTAGAACATTAATGCAGCAACATGCTTTCCTCGCAAAACAAGACAAAACCAAAAGGAACTAGCAAAGAACACGTGCAAAGCTACAGACAAGAGAAAACAATACATGTTTACAAGATTAATTGCTGATTGAATTGGCATGCTGCTTGGCATATCCGCTAATATTCAAGGAAGATCTGACGTTTTTGCAAAATATATTTACATGAGTGGTGAGTGAACACTGCTGTTGGCAGCAAATCAGACAAGCAATCTCAGCAGTCTGTATTTATTGCTTGGCATGATCCCAAGGTGACTAGGCCATCACCACCCAACAGGTTACTTTTTAGGAGTGAAGACAATGATACTAAAACCATTTGATCAAAATATAGAAGCAACCATAAATATATTAGACTTTTGCTATTGTGCCAAATGATCCTCATAAATAATGCATGGCCACATGAAAAAATATCATACTCCCTCCTTCCCGAAACAAGTGACTTGGATTTGTCTAGATACACATGTATCTAGACGCATTTTAGTGTGTAGATACATGCAAATCTAGACAATCCAAGTCACTTATTTTGGGACGGATGGAGTATTGATTTTAATATCCAACAGTTAACAGTGTATGTTATGCAACATGGCTCCCTGACTTGACAACATGCATTTACAAACTATAAAAGGCCGAATTTCCTGCTGGTGTGGCAAATTTCTACAGTGATATTGTGTGGGGACTGGAGAGAAAGATCTAAATGGCTAAGGTAACAAGAAATGATATTCCTGCTATCAAGAAACAATGAATAACAGTTGGGTTTGCATATACATTTATACATTCACCAGATGATTTGATGTTGATCCAACGCATAATAATAAACTGAAGTGTGCTGAAGAATTGTATTAGTTATTTTACAAATGGACAACACAAATGTTAAATCTTCACAAGTATGGCCAAAGCCATGACCTCATGCCATACAACACACTTGCCTTGACAACATAAATCAATGTCAGCCAGGAATAGATGCCAAGCGTGCATTATTGACAACAAACAATTTTCCAATGAACTTGCCATATATAATGAGGGCATTACTTTCAACTAAAACAGAGTTTGTGCAAGCCAATGGGAGAGGAGAGTGTACATAAAATGCTACACACTGGTGGAGTCCGTGGTATAGCTCTGGGGTGACTTTTTTGCTCCATTCCATGTATTGCAGCATAGCAAACGCACAGCCATATGCTTGTCATCCTGACTCGTTTTTGGTTGTAACTACCACAGCAGAGCAGACTCCCTCCCTCCTCAATACTACTTTTGGAGTCTGGATGCAGCCTCATATTCTCGCTCTATTGTAGTCTCCGCGTTTTTTATATTTCTACATATATAAACCAGCATATCACCGTAACCTTGTTTTTTAGGAAATTTCAGATCACCACAATTGTATCACCATTGTACATCGCATATCAGGACAACCTAGATGGTCACAGCTCAGGGGTTTCATCAATAGCTCGTTGATCTTAGATGTCACAATATACGCCAATAATAGTTGCAAGCTACCAGCCTACCACTACTACTGGTATCCTTGACCTATGACAGGCTCTCAGTCTCAGATACCTAACCTGCTGAAGAGGTCATAGACATGGGTTCCATCCTTAGATCTTTGATCCTATCTTCCAGTATTATGTGGGACCAAACATATAAGCGTCGTTGACACCGCTTGCTGCTGCAGAAGCCAGGTCTAGGAACTGCAACAGTGCAGGAGAAGGCCGAACCTGCTTAGAATAATACAGGCAGGTCTTAAAATTATGGAAGAGTATGGTTTGAGTGGTGATTCCTATTGATGGGGAAGTTATTCCACAATGGACCAGTCTGAGTTCTAGTAAGAGTCCTAGTCTATTTCAGTTTTGAGACCAGCACGTTGCAAACCCTCTATGCAATAAGGGAGTCACACGCTGAGACATTCAAGCAATGTGTTGGAATAAACTCGTATTCTAATTGCTCCAGCGCATCCTACGCTCCTCCCTGTGCCTAGGGCTTCCAGCCATAGTCGTACACACGCCCACTGCGTGCAAGCATCAAGTTCCTAACCCTAGCCTAAACCTGCCCCACCGATTCTGTTCAGAGAGTTCAGGCGCTTACATTCGGTAATACCAGTTTACAAGCAACCACTACTAACAGGTAATTCCAGTCACAGAAAAAATGGTTACCGCTCATTGCCCAGCCAGATGAAGCTAGTATAACAGAGCAGTTAGCCAGTAACATTTACAGCATCTGTCGACTGTCGTGGTAGCTCCAGTTAGACATCTTCACTTATCGTGCGAAAAGATAAGATAAGGCATGCAGATTCTTTTTAAAGGACGAGATTCAAGCTCTCCTTGGCGCCATTAGAGTTAGGCAGAACTAGCCCTAGTGTGTGTTATCCAGCTGCCTTCTCATCTCGTCCTCTTTTATTTCTATGCTGAACTCTCTTCACTTTGTTTCTAAACTATGTGTAAAACCTGTGCCGGCGCTGGCTTATTAATTTAAAGCAGGGCTCCCCTCGAGCCTTTCATCTAAAAGAAATTTAAAGCAGCGTAGAAATTTGATAAATAAACAACATTGTCACATTTCAAACTCAAACAATTTTCAGCAAGTCCTCAAACATGAGCAACCAAGTTGCAGCCAACATTGAGCTTACAGAAGGCAAAGCACTCAGAGTATTTCACAACTTTACTGTACCACATTGACTTACTACCTCGAAACAGGCTTTCACCCCGCTTTATAAATAAACCAACCATACCTACATAGTTCACAGGACAAGAAACAATAAAAAGGTCTGCTGGGCAGCTGGGCAACAGCACAAACATGCCCAAACTGAGAGAGCAAAGAGCAGGCTCTCAAAAGCGAAAACGAAAATCTCAAAGGCACTCAACGGCTGGACCAGGTGGAGATCCGGCGATGCGCTCAACATTGACTTACTACCAGGGGGGGCTTAATCACTATTCACTAGGAAAGTTAGATTTTACTCGGATATCCCTATTTGTCACATCAGCTGGAACAAACTATCCTACACTTGCGAGGCCGTATAATTAGCAGAGGTGGATATGGAATACCATATCCACCAGCTGGAACAAACTACCCACGTGCCTGAGTGGACCGAAATATCCCACAGCAAAGCAAAAAGCAGATATTATAATGCCAATAATCAACAGGCATCATGGCCATCAGCGCTACCCATCTGCACCTCAATTCTCAGTCCATGCCCAGGAAATGAACAATGCGGAAGCGAATGGTGACAGAGCTCGGGACAGGAGCAGCGGAAGCATACCTCGCCGGGCTTGCCGCCGGATCCAGCAGCAGCCTCGCCGCCCTGGGCTGCCATTGCCCCGCTCACTGGAGCTCCAGAACTCGAGCCGAAACCCTAGCAGAGCCACCAAAATTGCCGCTGGTACGGACAAATAGAGCGGGATCAAATCAAACGGAACCGCACGCACGTGCGCGCCAAACAGATAAATGAGGCACGCGAGGAACCGGACGCGTGGGGCGAGGAGCAGCGAATGGCCGAGCAGACGCGAGGATTCGCTTCGTCCCGCACCTTGGAGAAGAGAAGCGTGGTGTGAGAGGCGGCGGCGGATTTGATTGGAGATGGGTCTGACCGGGCGAGTGCTGCGGGGGGAGAGGAGAGGGGTCGGCGAATCGGGAGGGGGAAGAGCCGGCGACGAGCAGAGAAGAAGACATTTTGGTGGGTGGGCTTGGCTTTATTGGGGTCAGTTGGTTGGTGGAGGCCTCAGGCTCATGGACTGGACATCTGGACACTTGGGGAGCTAATGGGCCTGGACCCAGACCAGATCCATCATACGGCCAGCGAAAATTTTAGAGCAGTTTTTTTAGAACAAAAATTCAGAAGGGAACAGAATTCAGATGGCCTAACGATGGCGTGCTTGTTCTGCTAAAGAACATTGTTGCGTCTAAGAAAACATGGTCTACTTGCAGGTCGCCTGCGAGGTCAATGGTGAGGGACTTCATCAATTGAAAGGCTTCCAAATCAAACGAAGCTAAACAATAGTGCGTCCAAAGTCCAAACGAACGGCCAGAGCAGCACCATAGCATGTCGATTGCCAGCACAAGGAGCCAGTTCAAAAATGGTGTGAAATCCTGTGAAACCTGCTATCTGCTTTGGGAGGGGCTGCTGGGCCACGGAAGATTTAACATACGAAAAGCAAATCGAAGCGAGTTGGCATCAACAAAGCTGTAACGATGGCACTCACAAGTTAAGGTTCACAGATAGCCACAGGAAGAACATAACCAAGTTTTCACACCTTGCACAGCTAAAAAATACGATGGACAGCAAGATTTGAAAGAAAAATTGTTAGAGCTCAGCGAACAGATATGAGCAAGATTTGCAGGAAACGGCCTTTGGAAGTTTTTGCACCGTGAACGACTAGAAATTATCACGACAGGATTTGAAGGGAAATATTCAAAACAGAATGCAGCAAAAAGCTAGGTGACATCTTCAGAGCAGAACAGTATCCCCATCGGAAGACCACAGCCCAAAAGGAATGAACAATTGAATCACACTACTTCAGGCAAAATATGGCAAGCCAAGAGCTGAACAACCCAGGATGACCCGCATCAATCATAGCTGAAGGATAACTTTGTTAATACTGAAAACATACAACTCGGCAAACAACATATTTGCCCATCAGAAGGTGAGAACATGAAAGGAAACACCGAACAAACTTTGCACTACAACCACCAACTACTGCTGAACGCTACTACTGCTACCAACGGAACTAGGCATAGAACACGGATCTAGAATAGTTCTCCTCTCCTCCAGTTTCTTGACCGCGAGCCAAGACTTCTGCCACGGCCAGACCAGCGACGCGACTGCTCAGCCGCCGAAGCCGTACAGGGTGCGGCCCTGGCGCTTGAGCGCGTAGACGACGTCCATGGCGGTGACGGTCTTGCGGCGGGCGTGCTCGGTGTAGGTGACGGCGTCGCGGATGACGTTCTCGAGGAAGATCTTGAGCACGCCGCGGGTCTCCTCGTAGATAAGCCCCGAGATGCGCTTCACGCCGCCCCTCCGGGCGAGCCTGCGGATCGCCGGCTTGGTGATGCCCTGGATGTTGTCGCGGAGGACCTTGCGGTGGCGCTTGGCGCCGCCCTTGCCGAGCCCCTTGCCTCCCTTGCCGCGCCCAGACATGGCTGATGCTCCTTCGGAAGAGGGGATTTGGGGATTTTTGGAGTGGGATTTGGTGGCTGGAAGAGATGAGTGGGACGTGACGGGGAGGGGAGTGCTTTATAAAGGGTGAACGGGGGTTGTGGAGGTGGTGTGAGCCGTTAGATGGAGAGGAAAAGGGATGGTCGAGATTGCTTTTTCCTGACGATGCCGCGGATCGGTGACTTGGACTGGGTTGAGGATCGGTGACGTGGCAGGCGGGGTCCAAATTTTCGCCTTTGGGCGCGCTACTTGGAAGTGTTACGCGGAAAGTGGCGGGATCGGGGAGTGATGCATCTCTGGCTGGTGGGGACACAGGAAAGCAAATATGGCGGGGGAACGAATTAATAAATTTGGTAATTAGCGGGATGGTACAAAACTGCAAACTCAGTTCATGCCAATGAGCTACACTGTAAACTCAGTTTACTTTCTCCGTTTCAAATTAATTTTCTTAACTTTATCTAGATTCATGCACTAAAATATATATACATACAAATCTAGGTAAAATTGAGCAAACTAATTTGAGACGGAGAAAATACTAAAATTGTTCTATGATGTAGACCGTTTTAGCAAACTAACGTTCTACGGAGGTAGTATCTTTGACTAGTATATGGTTCAAAAACTTATACTAACATATTTATAGGATTTAAAAAGGGTATATATGAACATGTTTATAGACAATAAATATCCGAGAATAGAGATGCAAACGTAAATGCGCATTTTCACAAATATTACTCTTACAATATGACAAGCAATACTTCTCCCATGCATGTCCAGAAGAGCTTCATTCGGAGAACTAGGCATGGCAGAGCATAAGAGATTAGTGCATATCATAACCTTATCTTAGCATTCCTTTAATATTTTCACAAGAATTTGAGAGTAAAATTCAGCAATGCTTGTGCTAAAATTTACAGCAAGTACTCGTAGGATTAGCATTGCAGCAATGGTTTATGTACAACACTAGTTCCAGTTTGTATATTTTCTTACTTTCTGTATAGCACTGGTTTAAATCCTATGGTTACTCGGTGGTTTATTTCTTTATGAAAAATGGTTTCTTACAGTGATAAAACTAGCACTGGTTTAAAGAGACTTGTTGTGTCTAGAATTCACATGAGCCATATAATTTTGAATGTCTCTACAGGTTAACTCAGTACCAGTAGTCTATGAAACTCTACAGGTTGGTATTTTGAACTAAAATGATAAAGTGTTAGTACGGGAAATGATATTGGCTATTGGCTAAATAGTCAAATTATTCCAGTGTATAAAGTGAGATGACGAAATTTTATTGCACTACTACTATGATTAGAAAAGAAATTTTGCAGTACTAAAGAGACATGAGAGTGAAAATATTGTTTCTATGGCAGTCTAGGTTCTACAGGAAACAAGTTACTGCCAAATGTTTTGGCTCCATCTAGATGATTTTGATTCATCTACTAATACCTGAATTTTGCTACTCCTGTTAGTATAGAAAGTATGCCTACTGCCTGGTGACTAACTACCCTGAATTTTGCAGGTTCTAAGCAGCCATTGTTGTTGTGTTTTTGTGACAAGAGTTGATTAAAATGATTTGTGATGATTCTTTTAGGGGAAAAGTGATGTGTGTTGATTGTTGCAGCCAGAAGACTGGGTGGAGAACGACTACATTGCACGAACCCCTTGTCGCTCACCCCTCCTTCCCAATCATCACCACCATGACCCAATATCACAACATAGCACGAACCGGAAAGACCAAGGCTAGGCAACCGATTAGATTGACCCTTAAATCAGCCCGAGTAATCCAATTAGCAGCAGGAGAGGAGAAGGATCAGATTGCAGGGGGGAAATGCCAGCCGCCAGTGATCAAGACTGACAACGGTGTCGGATAGCCTAGTCGCCTAGGTAGGTTTTTTCAACTTTTCAAGTTTTTCAAAACAAAAAAACCTACTCACCTTTTTATTTTGAGGAACCAATCCCTACTCACCTAAACTATGAAGTTAGAGTACACAGGCATTTTTCCACTAGGGTTTTTCTAGGATTCTCGAAGTCCTCACTCAGCGATTGCGTGAGTCCCGATCTCTCAACCTTAGTTTTTCTGCCGATTGTTATCGGGGATGGATGATTAGCAGAGCGCGGCGTTGGAACCAGGAACCGAGGTACCGTCGGTGGGAGCGCCAAGGGAAAATGAGCTACTATCGGAAAAAGCTGATGAGAGGGCGTCGAGTTCATGGTAGTCCGATCTGGAGAAGGAGCTAGAGGACCGGTTTGATGGTATGAATCAGCATGGTGAGGAGGAATCCGATCTAGACTTCTCGGAGCATATTGAGCAACTAACTGGGGTGTTCATTGGTTAGCGATTTTTACGATTCATACTCCTAATCCCTTTATCAATGCGGCAATGTTTAAGCATATGAGGAACACATGGACTTCAGCAAAAGGATGTCACGTTCAAACCTAAAGGTGCAAACCTTTTTCTTGCTCAATTTCAGTGTTTGGGAGATTGGAATCGAGTCATGGAAGGGGGACCTGGTTGTTTCGTGGTGTAGCCATTGTAATGGCTGAATATGATGGTTTCTCCAATGTTGAGGACTAAAAACTTGATAGGATCCCGATGTGGTCTAGGATCCAAGGAATTCATGAAGGACTGATGAAGAAGAAAGAGTTAGCAGAAAAAGTGGCGAAAAAAGTTGGAGAACCTCCCTTCATAGTAATCATTAAAGAAGGGATAATAAACCCTACAAAGTACCTAAGAGCAAGGGTGCATGTTGATTTGAGTAAGCCTCTAGTACGTTTTGTACCCAATAATCTAAAGTAAAGGAAGAAATTTCCGGTTCAGTATGATAAGCTTCCTGACCTTTGTTATTTTTGTGGCTTGATTATCCATGTTGTCACTGAATGCGGAGATGGTACTCATGTTGCGAGTGATTGTCAGGGCGATTGGCTGGTTGTGAAGTTTGAACCAAGCGGTGTCTCGTTTATTGGTCGTGGAGATGGTGGAAGAGGAGGCTTTGTTGGCCATGTCCGTGGTAGAGAGGTGACACCAGGGGAACCAAATGATTATGAAGTGGAGGACATGGATCTGGGCATAGGTGGCAGTGCTCCAGGGCGTGCTCAAAAGAGGACACTATGGGGAATAGATAGTGAGGTACCTGACCATGGTACGATGCCAACTGCGAAGGATGGACATGTGGCTTCTACTGTTCTTATGATTGAGAATTCAGTCGGTAAAACTGCAAATGATACTCTATGTACTCCATAGAAAGTCCAACCACCTAAAAGGCATAAGAATGTGGGTGATGATGGTGTTGTGTTTGATGAGGATATGACATTGGCAACCTCCTTCGAGGAGGATCATCGGGAACAATGAAAACATCGAGATAGAACTGCCAGGGGATGAAAACTTCCCCAACAGTTCTCGCGCTTCTAGATTTCTAGAGGCAAACAAACCCAGATGTTATTTTTCTATCTAAGACACATCTGGGAAAGCTAAGGCAGAAAAACTCACAAGGAAAATGAAGTTAGAGGGGCTACTCTTTCATGAAAGCAATGGAAGCAGTGGTGGTCTAATTCTGAGATGGAAGAAGGAAGTGAAGATTATTCCCAAGACATTACTGCAAATTATATTGATGTAATTGTTGAGGGAGACAATAAGTGGCGCCTTACTGGTTTTTATGGAGAGCCAAAATGGGAGGATAAACATAAGTCTTGGGCGTACTTGTGTGACCTCCATGGACGCATGAATATGCCATGGATGGTACTAGGTGATTTTAATGAGATTTTGTATGCTTTGGAAAGGGAAGGGGTGCTCCTAGAGCGGCTAGATACATGCATGCGTTTCAAGATTGCCTAACTTCTTGCGCTCTTGAGGATTTGGGATATACGGGCGACAAATTTACGTGGAGAAGAGATAGATTAAGGGAGAAACTCAATAGATCGGTGGCTAATGGAGCATGGCACACTATTTTTCCGAATGCGGTGGTGATAAATGAGGGAGCTACAAAGAGCGATCATCGGGCCATCTCAGTGGATATGGACTATCTTTTAGGTACTCATGCTCCTATTGGTCTGAAACCCTGTCGCTTTGAAGCTTGTTGGCTAGAGGTGGATCGTATGTAAGAGGTTATTATCTTTGCATGGCAGGAGGCTAAAGATTCATTGAGCGAACCAATCTTATGCAGAAGACAAACCGGGTGCATGAGGAATTGCATGCATGGGACCGATGTGAGCTGGAAGGACCAAGAAAAGAATCGAGATACTTAAAAAGAAACTTGAAGATGTGAGGAGAGTACCGATGGATGACGAAACACTAGCAGCCCAAACAAATCTTTTAATTCAAATTGAAGCTTTGTTGGAACAAGAGGATATTCATTGGGTCCAAATAGGAAGGGAAAATTGGCTTAAACATGGAGATAGTAACACAAATCTTTTCATAACTTTGCAAGTGTCGGGAGGAAGAAAAATACAATCAAATATTTGGTGGATGATGCGGGCATGAGATGGGAGGATCCTAATGGAATGAGTAACTTGATAAAAAATTATTTTGAAGGGATGTTTATTCAGAAGTTCAGGAAGCAAGTGTTGATGTTCCTAATAAAGTGTAGCCAAAGGTCACGGAGGATTTTTTTTGAACCTTTTCTACTGCAGGGGAGCCCCCCACAGCCCTTTATTAGATATCAAAGAAATAGAACCAGAATCCAGATACAAACAAAGAAGAAAATAAGCAAAGGGAAAAACTATGTACAAAGCTATTTACAAAGATCAGGGCAAACTGTCAAGCCATAATGACAGAGAGTCCTTGAGAGAAATCTTGAGCCTATGTTTCAGCAAGTTAATATCATAAAAGAACCCATCCTTCCATCCTCTAAACGCTGGCTTAATGTTCTTGAATATCCAATCATTCCTTTGCTTCCATACATTCCAGCATGCAAGAATTGTCAGTTCTGTGAAACATGGTCCTTGAAAGGACTTTGCTGTAGAATTGAAGCTATCATGTAAAGATCGGTCTCTCCAGTGTATCTATAAATAATTCCATATTCTGTTGCTAAAGGAACATGTAAAAAAACATGCTTCCAGTCCTCCCTCACATGAGCATTACAAAGTTCATAGTCATAGGTGTACAAAATCTTCCAGTTCCTCCTTTGTAGCATATATTTTGTGTTTATTCTGTCATGCATTATCAATCAGGCAAAGAATTTATGCTTAGACATGCATGTACTTTTCCAAATCTTCATGGAAAGTTGGTCATTTGGCAGAACCAAGAACCACCGTTTATAATATGCTTTAGCAGTGTAAACCCCATTGATTAATTTGCATAACCATTTGTCCAAATCAAGAGATAGGGACACCCCACTCAAGATTGTCTGCAACTGGTTGTATTCAGTGAAAGCCTCAGTATACAAAGGTAAATTAAAAGCATCATGTAAGTTTTGCAAGGAGCATATATCCTAAACTGAAGCAACTTTGTCTCGATCATAAGATGCGAGTCTGGGAAACTTATGTGATAACAATGTTATGCACCATATGTCATTCCAGAATAACAAACTGAAACCATTGCCTACTGTTACTGTGGTCATGGATCTCCATTTATCAATAAGGCTGAGTACCCCTTTCCACCAAAATGAGCCACATTGTGTAACCACATGGGGTATAGACTCATGATAGTAAGTATCTCTAACCAATTTGACCCATGGTAAATCAACATTATTATAAAACTTATCCAAATGTTTAATCAACAATGCTTTGTTTTTAACTTTAAGATCTATTATTCCTAGGCCACCTTTCTCTTTTGGCTTGCAGATCATATCCCAAGTAGCTAGAGAATTTACTCTTTCTTTATTTTTATCCTTCCTCCACAAACATCTCCTTCTGGCTTTTTCAATAATCTCAAAAATTCCCAATGGAATGACCAAAGTACACATGAAACATGTTGGTAATGAAGATAAAACAGAATTAAACAAAATTAGGTTGTCTCCATATGATAAAAAAGAAATAGTGGCATTCAGTCTCCTTTCAACTCTATCAATAAGTGGAGAAAAATCTTTGATAGTAGGTTTAGTGGTACCCATTGGTAATCCAAGATATGTAAATGGCATTGATCCAAGACGACATTGAAAGACAGTAGCTAGATGGGTAGCTTCCTGGTCTCTTAGGTTAATAGGGATCATAGAAGATTTATGATAATTTACTTCTAGACATGTGAAAGCAGCATACTGATCCAGTAGTTCATTGAAAGTGGTTACCTGATCTTCCTCAACTAGAAGCACAATCAGTGTGACATCAACATACTGAATGATGGGATAACACCCCTCTCTTGGGATTTGTAGCCTTAACCTTCCTTGTAGATAAGCAAGATTAACGATACTCTGTAACAGATCTCCTCCCGGAACATATAACAAAGGAGACAGTGGATCCCCCTGTCTAACTCCCCTCTTGCACAAAAAACTCTTCCCTGGTTCCCCATTCAGCAAGACAACAGATGATTCTAAGGAAAGGATTTCTTTAACCAGTTGAGTGAAAGAGTTTGGGAACCCTTTATGAACCAGGATTTGTAAGATAGCATGATGCTCAATGGTATCAAAGGCTTTCTCAAAATCAATTTTATAACTACAATTTTGCTTTTTGATTTCTGACACTGAAATAGGTATTCAAATGACCATGCCAAACAATCCTGAATGGTTCTAGCTTTAATGAAGCCATATTGATTATCATGAATGCATATGGTAATTTCCTTCTATAATCTATTAGCATAGATTTTTGTTATGAACTTTAAGCTAGTATTTGTCAAAGAAATTGGCCTGAAGTCATTAACAGTCTCTGAGGTTTGCTTCTTTGGTACCAAAGTTATAAATGAGCCATTAATGCTTTCCAAAGATATCTTTCTTTGGTGGAAATCCATACATAACTTGATAAAATCATCCTTGATGATGTGCCAACATTTTTTAACAAACAAGCCATTAAATCCATCTGGTCCAGGTGCCTTGTCAGTTTTCAAGAATTTGACCACTCCTTCTATCTCCTCTTCTATGATTAGGGAAATCAAACTCTGCAGATTATCCACTTTAGGAAGCAATTCCTCTAACACAAGGTTATTCTCTATAGGAAAGGATACTCCCATCATATTCTTATAGCAACTCCAGAAGGTTGTAGCTTTCTTAGTGTGTTCTGTCAAATTATTCCCATTTTCATCCTGGATGTGGAAAATAATGTTATGCATGTATATCTTTGTGGCCCTTGCATGCAAATATTTTGTGTTCTCCCCATTTAATTGAACCCATATGACAGTGCAACGTTGTTTCCAATGATTTGATTGGATACCCATCAACTTATTTAAGTGGCACTTCACTACATTTCTGAAATTGAACTCTTGAGTGGACAATTCTCTACTATCTTCAATTTGATGAAGTAACAAAATAACATAGTTACTTTTATTAGTTAAACCTTTTATATGTGATAGATTTCTCCCCACCTCTTCAGCTCATATCTCAGGTTCTTGAATTTTGCAGTCAAAGAACAGACTGAAGATTTATGATTCAAAGGTTGTTTCCATACTTTTTGCACAAGATCAAGAAACCCAGGTTGATGAACCCGAAAAATTTCAAACCTAAATATTTTGCCTTTTGGAATGTTTGTGCTTACTTGTACCACGCAGGGTACATGGTCTGATGTAGTTTTAGCCAAAGGGAAAACCAAAGTATTGGGGAATTTAATAGTCCAGTGGTAGGAAGTGAAAAACTAGTCAAGTTGTTCCAGTAAAGGCTATGATTGCATATTGGACCAAGTGAAAGATCTGCTTTTAAGAGGTAATTCTAGTAATCCCAAATGGCTAATAATGTAATTCATATCTGCCCTAGGTCTATTTCTATTCTCTTCTAACCTAATGAAGTTAAAATCTCCCACCAAAAGCTAGTACTCATGAGAGGGGATATTAAGATTATATAGCCAAGTTACAAAATTATCCCTTTCAACTCCTTTACAAGGACCATAAACATTCACCAACACCCAGGATTGTCCATTATGCATGGTGGTGAAATTAATAATAATGCCAGAACGATGAATGTCCACCACTTGACCATAAAAGATGGCACTATTCCAAAGAACTATTAGTCCACTAGAAGCACCAGCTGATGGAGAGAAAACAAAACTATCAAACCTTCTAGGACATAAACTTTTGATGAAAGAGTGATCAAAAGATTCACATTTTGTTTCCTTCAAATAGACTACAACTGCTCTGCTTTCATCAATTTTATTGTAGACAACAATTCTTTTATTCTCATCATTAAGTCCCCTTGTGTTCCAGTTTAACACCAACCAGTCAAAAACCCCTGTTTGTGTATTATCCATTAAGAATGCAATCCACAATATAGAAACAAGCACTCACAGCATGCAAGTACATGACAAAATACCAGGGACTATAAATCTAGCATATTGTGTGAAACAACCAGAAGTGCAACTCATAAGGTTCAGAAAAATGTCACTGATAGCAAAATGAAAGCTAAGATAAGGGCCCAGAACAAGGCCATAACATAATATATCCCAATTAAACATTGGAACCATTACTATCCTTGGGGATTTTAGGAGCTGCCATAAGCTTCTCCTGGGTGAGCTCTTCATCAGGGATTTCCAGCATTCTTCTAGCTTGCTGCAATATTGCAACATTAATGGTTTATTCATCATCCTTTACAACATCAGGAACACTGGTAAAAGGCTTAGCTGACTTTGGCTTCTTCCTCGGTTATGGTTGATCTGTCATTGCCACCAACTTATAGCTAGCATTCCTTGTTACACTCCTAGTGCTCCTCCTTTCAGAGGTGTTAACCAACAAAACCTCCTTCTGTTTTCTTGTCCTCTTTTTTGCCATCTTGCTAGCACTGCAAGCAATGTCTACAGGTTTCAGATCTACATATTCTTGAGACTCATCTGGCCCCCCCTCAATGTGCATAGCAGACAACTCTGATCCCCCCTCAATGTGCATAGCAAAGTTCAAGAGTGGTGAAGGAGGCAGATAGAAAGACTTCATCATAGCATTGTACTGCAAATTGTGTGTAAGTCAGTCAACACTAGAGAGAGAAAGTGACAGATGTTTCTCATGCTTGTTGTCAGGCCAAAGCGTTGTAGGTTTAGGCATGAAAACATTAAAGATCTAAACATTATGAAGATTCATCTATGGCTCAACGTAAGGAACAATTGCCAAAGGATTCTCCTCTTGAATATCAGCCATGTCATTCTATAACTCCTGGATTATTGGTTCTCCTTCTCTAGGGATGAAGTGCCTGGAACCAGAATCATCCAAGAAAGAGAATGTGACAGATGATTTCTCTTGGTGAGGAAAATTATTATGTCCCACATTATCAGCAGCCTGCTCTTGATTCCAATCACCCCAACCAGGAACTTCAGACTGTACATTATCAGGTATCCATCCATCATCTTCATTGTCCTACATGCCATTATCCTAGCCAGGCAAAGGACGAGGATTACCATTGTGGGGCTCTGGTGACTCATCTCCAGGCAGAACGTTAGCTTGCTTAGTCATTAGGATGTAACATGGCATAGACCAAGACACAACAGTTCCACATACCTCTGAGGTTCTCTGACAACTATTGACATGGGAATATCTCTAGGCCTAGTGATATGTCCATTTTGCATCACTATTCTATATCATAATTTACTGTTATTCATTGATATATTTCATATTAAGAGATGATACTTATGTTATTTCATCTGTTTTTGCATGGTTGATGACTTTTGGAGGATGGACCACTGAAGTAAGGATTCTGATGGAAAAGGCGCTGTTTGGAGGCGAAATTTGCAAAGATCAGAAAATCCCAAAAAATACATGGAAAATCCTATTTTGCCAGAAGACGAAGAATGCTAGAAGGGGAGCGGAGATGGGCTACAGGGGGCCCACACCACCCCCTGGCGCGGGAAACCCTTGGTCGCGCCACTAGGTGGTGTGGCCACCCTGCCCCACCTCTGGCTCTGCCCTTTGGCATATATTATCCTCCTAAAACCCTAAGACTCGGTGAGCGACCATAGAAAAGGTTCCGCCGCCTCCGTGGTGCGGAAACTACAGAGAGAGAAAGAGCTCTCCGGCAGGCAGAAATCTGCCGAGGAAATTCCTTCCCGGAGAGGGGAGATCATCGCCATCAACACCGTCATTGAGCTGGACTTCATCAGGATCATCATCATAGTCACCACCACCATCATCTCCACCATCACCATCATCTCCACCATCACCATCATCACCACTCCATATCGCTGTAACAATTGGGTTGAATCTTGCATAGTTCTTAGGGGAAACTTTCCCGGTGTTGATTACTTGTTGTAGTTGATGCTATTGAGTGGAACCATTGAATTATCATTTATGTTCAGATTGTTACTTATCATTATTTCATCTCTGATCTTGATCCGTATGATGTCTTGTGAGTAGTTCATTTAGTTCTTGAAGACATGGGAGAAGTCATGTTGTTAGTAGTGGAATTGTGTTGAGAAAGATTCAATAGTTTAACATTTAAGTTGTGGTGTTATTCTTCTATTGGTGTCATGTGAACGTCGACTACACGACACTTCACCTTTATGGGCCTAGGGGAATGCATTGTGTATTTGGCTACTAATCGTAGGGGTTGCCGGAGTGACAGAAACCTGAACCCCCGTTAGGAAACCTTTGCACAAGGGAGTGTAGGATCTCAGAGTTTAAAGCTGTGGTTAGGTTTCTATCTTAATTACTTTCTTATACTTGCGGATGCTTGCAAGGGGTATAATCACAAGTATGTATTAGTCCTAGGAAGGTCAGTGCATTAGCATAGGTTCACCCACACAACACCTATCAAACTAAAGAAGATTAATCAACTATATGAAGCGAAAGCACTTGATGATATTCCCGTGTGTCCTCGAGAACGTTTGGTCATCTTAAGTAATACAACCGGCTTTTCCTTTGCTAAAGAAAGGATTGGGCCACTTGCTGCAAGTATTATTATCGTCTTTTATTTACTCATACTTTATTTATCTTCATTATCAAAAAACCCTAAAGATCTGTTTGCTAAGTATTTACAGAGAATTCCCGCTCCAAGCCACTCGTCAACACCTTCTGCTCCTCGTTGGGTTCGACACTCTTACTTATCAAAAATATTGCGATACACCCCCTATACTTGTGGGTCATCAAGACTATTTTCTGGCGCCGTTGCCGGGGAGTGAAGCGCTATTGGATAGTGGAACTGGTAAAGGAAACTTCTACTGTGAGTATTGTTTGTTTCTATTAGTTACTTTATTTCAATATGGATAATTCACTTAGTTTATTATTTTGTAATGCTACTACCACTGCTAAGGTAGTAGATGAACCTACACCTGCTAAAAATGATACTTTTAAGATACCTACAAGAATTATTGATCGTGTTATGGATAACTACTATTTTGGAGATGAAACTGTCCATCCCGGTGATCATTTGCTCTTTATACACGAATTATGCGGGTTGATCAAGTGTGCATGTATTACAACAGATCAAGTCAAGAAGAAGTTATTCTCATTATCACTGAAAGTAAGAGCTGAAGAATGGTATAAGCCGTTGAAGAATGGCCAATCTCTTGAATGGGAGGAAGTGGTGCCTCTCTTTTATTCAAAATTTTATCCTCCTAGTGAGATTCACAAAGGTCGGAATCAAATATACAACTTTTGGCCCCTTGATGAAGAGAGTACAGCTCAAGCTTGGGGGAGATTGAAGTTACTAATGCTCAAATGTCCTATTCATGAGCTCCCTAACAATATTATTATCAATAACTTTTATTCAAGACTTTCTCTTCATGATAAGGATCTATTGGATGGTTCTTATGTTGGATCGTTACATGCATGGAAGAAGTTAAATGAGATCTTCTAGACCGTATTCAAGACAATGCTGAAGCATGGGAGAATGATAAAGGAAGAAAGTCAGGTATAAATTATGATTATGAATGCATTAAATCTTTTATGGGAACTGATGACTTTCAAAATATTAGTAATGCTTATGGTCTTGATTCTCAAAGTATTGCAACTTACTTTAAGGCTTTTGCTTCTTATATTGAAATTCCTAAAAAGAAATGGAATAAGTATCATGCGCCATATAAAGATATTGCTAGTTGTGTTCCTGCACGAGATACTGAAGTTTATACTGCTAATCATATTTTACCTGAACCTTACATTGAGAAAATGCATTTCCCAGTCAAGTTAAAGGAACATTCTATGATAGCTAGTATGGTTAATGGAAGTACAAATAAAGCTGTTAAACCCGATGAACAAGTAGCTATTGAACCTGAAATAGCAAATGTGATAGACTTTGTCACTAAATATGTAAAAGATGGACACACTATCCTCTGTAAGGATACTTCTAATATTGTTTCATGAATTAGTGTTATGGGAGCTAGTATCCCTGTGTTTTCTGTTAGAATAAGTGATCATTGCTACAATAATTCAAGTGATAGTTATATCGTTAAATTTATGCATGATACTGAAAGTTATTATGAGAGAGGGAAATGTGCTCTTATGCATCTCAATAATATTAAGTTTCCTCGCTTTATGATGAAAGTATTTATGTTGCACTTGTTTTGCCTTCCTATGCTAGCAACCTTTGGTTCCAACAATTTATTTTCTTACAAAATTCCCTTGCATAGGAAGTGAGTTAGACTTAAACATGTGTATATTTGCTTCTTGATGCTCTCTTTTACTCCGATTCATATTCTTATGTGAGCATCATTGAAATTATCATGCCCATCTTAATGGCTATAAAGAAAGAGCTTTTTGGGAGACAACCCAATATATTTTTGCTTTCAGTTTGTTTTTGTTTATTTGAGTCTTGGAAGTTATTACTTCGGTAATAACCTCTTCTTATCCTTTTTATTTGGTTTTTGTGTCAAGATCAACCTCTAATGAGAGATAAGTAATACTTGGGAAAGTTGCTGTCCCGAAACAGATTTTTGTGCTTCGCTGTAAAAAATCGTGAAAAATCTCTGTACGTCAGATTGAGCTGTAATTTTTTGTGCTTCTGCCCCAGGTTGTTATTTAACTTTAGTTACCTTTGCACTTTTTGATTTGAGCAACAGAAGATTTTCGAAAAAATGATCTTTACGTGCTGGTCTGTTTTGATGGATTTTTGCCACTCTTGCATTTGCCTCTTAAATCGATTTTCTTTTTGAATTCCTTTTGGGCTTTTGGAAGGAGTTGCTACAGTAGCTTATGTTTTGATGGATTTCAGTTGAAATTGAACCTAAAGGTTTATTATCTTGCATGCACTAATGTTGCTAATGAGAATTGTGTGAAGTTTTGTGTGAAAGAAATTTCCAAGTTGTAGGAGGAAATGGTGTAATAAGGTGGTGGATGGTTAAATGACTCAAGCAATATGAGTATGAAGATAAATATATTGATGTTATTCAAGTGGTGACTTTGGAAGAATTTATCAAATGCTAAGTTCAGAGACCTGCAGAGTCTGTTTTCAAATAGGTAATAGTTCTGGTAAGAAAAGGTCCACGAAAAATCTATCAATTCATATTTTTGCAGTTTTTATCTAACATGGGAAGTAATGAGTCGAAAGAGGGACATAAACGGAGCCCGGGTGGCTCACACCACCCCGTGGCGCGGGCCCACCTGGCCGCGCCACCCTGGAGCCCGTCTCCGACCCGTCTTCTCCCAGTACTTTCCTTTTGTTATAAAAATTCGTAATATATAATCCCCCGAATCCCCCGAGGTTCGTATATCATGTTCTCGTCATGTTTTTTTCCGACTTGTTCTGTTCAGATGTCGTTCCAGGATTCTTCTTCAAAGGATTACGAGCTACGACACCGTCGCGAGCTCCATCGCAATCTTGAGCAGGAGACTCTCGTGGGATGGGTGAAACAAGAAAGGATCGCAACTAGGTGAGAAGACATGGATCGGAATGTCGGGAAGGAAGTAAAGGACATGTCAGTAGGCATGAAGGGGCTGATACCTCCAACTCTAGACCTTAGTTCCTGCCCTGCAGCAGTGGAAGCTCTACGAGTCACTGATGAGTTCTGTGACAAGTACCGAGTCCTAAGGAGGAAGGTGGATATGCTTCAAGAAGAGAATAACAGGCTTCGCAAGATGCTGGAAGAGTTTCTCACCCCAATCAAGAGAACACCTCCACCACTAAAGGAGTAATTCGTCATCAGGTTTTGGCATCCCCTTGGTTTGTTCCAAGCTTGGGGGAGTGCCGCGGTATCACATCACTATCTTCTATCTTTTTACCTTTTTAGTAGAGTCATATCATGAATAAAGAAGTTATTATGTATGATGGTTTGCATTATGGAAGTGTCCCCCCTCTCGTTAGATATCTATGTATCCCTTGGTGTGAGTTGCTGATACATTGCAAATGTATCTATAATTTTTGATGTTCCATGCTTGGTTTTATCCACTTTCTTGTGTTTTGTTCCAACTTTGGAGTACTTTGAAGGAAATATGCCCTAAGAGGCAATAATAAAGTTGTTATTATATATTTCTTGTATATGATAGATGTTTATTTTGCATGCTATAATTGTATTGATAGGAAACATCAATACATGTGTGTTTAATAAACAAAAAGGGTTCCTAGTTATGCCTCTCTTATAGACTAGCTTGTTGATTAACAAGATGATCAAAGTTTCCTGATCATGGACATTGGATGTTGTTAATAACAAGGTCACATAATTTGTGAAATGATGTGATGAACATTCATCCGAAGTATAGCATTACGATCGAGTCATTATGTTTATATTGCTATAACATCATACAAAGTAGTCTTAGTCCTTAGACCATGAGATCATGTTAATTGCTAACACCGGAAGAGTATCTTGATAACATCAAACGTCACACCGTAACAGGGTGACTATAAAGATGGGTTTAGTACTACGAAGGTGTTATGTTGAGGCTCATGGATCAAGAGTGGAATTTGTCAATCCAGATGACGGATAGATATACTCTGGGCCCTCTCGGTGATATCACATTAAGATAGCTTGCAAGCAAATGATGTGATCACTAGAATGTTATATCACGGGAACGAGAAAAGAGTGCATGTCGGTAACGAGATCAAACTAGGTATTTGGATACCGATGATCGAATCTCGGACATGTATAATATCATGAGACAAAGGGATTAAATTGCTGACGTTAAAGGTTCTCACGATCACAGAAGTCATCGTTGAATGTGCAGGAGTCAGTATGGATCTCCAGGTCCCTCTTCTGATTATTGATCTGAGAGGAGTCTCAATCATGTCTGCATTATTCGCGAACCATAGGGTGACACACTTAAGGGTTGCCGGACACCATTTAGGAGCACATATGTTCCAAACAAAAGGTTTGCAAAGCGCAGGAAATGTTTCGATAGAAACCGGAATTGTTTCGGGTGAAATTGCAGAAAGTGGTTCTGCATGTAATATTGAAATGTTGCAAGGGGTTTTATGTGAATGTTTGTTAATTAAAGTAATTAACAAAATTCTGAATAAAATAAATAAAAGAGTTTTATTAAATGAGAGAGCATTGAATTTGGAGAAATTTAATGCATTTAAAGTGGAGACTTTAAAAGAGAATGTTAAGGGGCATTTTAATGTGGAGGGGTTACCACCACATGAATGGGGGAGGTGAGGGGTCACCCCCCCCATGCGTCGTCCATGGAGAGAGGGGGCACCCCCCTCCTCCTATAAAAGGCCACCCATTCCCTCCTTCATCCTCACACCTCCTCGTGAAGGATCTCTCTCCCCCTCTAGATATTCCCCATGGTCTCGGATTAGCGAGATACATGTTCCCAGTGGCCTTGCGTCTGGAAGGAGTTGCTGCTTCTGCTGATTCGCTGGAGCGAGGAGGTGGAGGTTGTCCGGTGGCTTGAACGTGTGTGCGAGGACGGATGCGCTGCTGATTTGCGGCGCTCGGACTTCCACACGATCTTGAGATCGGCAAGCGTACGACTACATCAACCACGAGTTCCTACTCGTTAACAAAACTCGTTGTCTTCGAGGGTAAGTTCTCCATGGATGTATGTCCACCCGTTGCTCTGTATCTAGTAGATAGATCTTGGCGTATAGTTCTCATCGTAGGAATTTTTTTGTTTTCTATGCTGCGGACCCAACTGTGGTATCAGAGCCTGATCTATGCGTAGGTGCTTTGCACGGGTAGTACACATATGTTTATATGTGGGCGATGATGATCATGTTATTGCATCTTCTATGTACTTTGGATATTGGTGGCATAGTGGGATGAAGCGGCCCGGACCAACCTTACATGTCATCATACATGAGACCGGTTCCACGACTGACATGCAACTTCTTTTGCATAAGTGGCTGGCGGGTGTCTGTCTCTCCTACTATAGTCAATATCTGATTTACAACGAGTTGCTAATAACTTGGTTATCCTCGTTGTGGTTCATGTTCGTAGGTAGGACCGGTTCTATCTCTGAAAGCCCTAAGCCACGTAAAACTTGCAATTGATAAATTAGAGGCGTCTAGTTTAGATCGTTGCTGGGCTACTGTCTTGATATGGATGGGTTCATTACTACGAAGGTGTTATGTTGAGGCTCATGGATCAAGAGTGGAATTTGTCAATCCAGATGACGGATAGATATACTCTGGGCCCTCTCGGTGATATCACATTAAGATAGCTTGCAAGCAAGTGATGTGATCACTAGAATGTTATATCACGGGAACGAGAAAAGAGTGCATGTCGGTAACGAGATCAAACTAGGTATTTGTATACCGATGATCGAATCTCGGACATGTATTATATCCTGAGACAAAGGGATTAAATTGCTGACGTTAAAGGTTCTCACGATCACAGAAGTCATCGTTGAATGTGCAGGAGTCAGTATGGATCTCCAGGTCCTGCTTTTGATTATTGATCTAAGAGGAGTCTCAATCATGTCTGCATTATTCGCGAACCGTAGGGTGACACACTTAAGGGTTGCCGGACACCATTTAGGAGCACATATGTTCCAGACAAAAGGTTTGCAAAGCGCAGGAAATGTTTCGATAGAAACCGGAATTGTTTCGGGTGAAATTGCAGAAAGTGGTTCTGCATGTAATATTGAAATGTTGCAAGGGGTTTTATGTGAATGCTTGTTAATTAAAGTAATTAACAAAATTCTGAATAAAATAAATAAAAGAGTTTTATTAAATGAGAGAGCATTGAATTTGGAGAAATTTAATGCATTTAAAGTGGAGACTTTAAAAGAGAATGTTAAGGGGCATTTTAATGTGGAGGGGTTACCACCACATGAATGGGGGAGGTGAGGGGTCACCCCCCATGCGCCGGCCATGGAGAGAGGGGCACCCCCCTCCTCCTATAAAAGGCCACCCATTCCCTCCTTCATCCTCACACCTCCTCGTGAAGGATCTCTCTCCCCCTCTAGATATTCCCCCATGGTCTCGGATTAGCGAGATACATGTTCCCGGTGGCCTTGCGTCTGGAAGGAGTTGCTGCTTCCGCTGATTCGCTGGAGCGAGGAGGTGGAGGTTGTCCGGTGGCTTGAACGTGTGTGCGAGGACGGATGCGCTGCTGATTTGCGGCGCTCGGACTTCCACACGATCTTGAGATCGGCAAGCGTACGACTACATCAACCACGAGTTCCTACTCGTTAACAAAACTCGTTGTCTTCGAGGGTAAGTTCTCCATGGATGTATGTCCACCCGTTGCTCTGTATCTAGTAGATAGATCTTGGTGTATAGTTCTCATCGTAGGAAATTTTTTGTTTTCTATGCTGCGGACCCAACATACTTTTCATATGATTTCTTGGACTAACCTATTAACAAGAGCCACAGTGCCACCTGCCTGTTTTCTGCTGTTTTTGGTTCCAGGAAAGTCAGAAAATGAATATTCTCGGAATTGGACAGGACAAAAGCCAAAGTGCCTATTTTTCCGGATGTCATCAAGTGACAGAATACGAGACGGAGAGGGGCAAGAGGGTGGCCACACCACCTGGCCGCGCGGCCAGGCCTGGCCCGCGCCAGGGGGTGGTGTGGCCAGCCCAGGCACCCCCACGGCCTCCCCTTCCGACTATAAGATGCCCTCGGGACGTAAACTCTAAGTACCCGATCAAAAATCCATGAAAGAGTCTGTAGCCGCCGTCATCTCCATCCCTAGATCGGGAGGGATCTGAAGCTCTTCCCGGCACCCTGCCGGAGAGGGGAATTCACCCTAGAGGCCTTCTTCATCACCATGCAAGCCTCCGGTGTGATGCGTGAGTAGTTCATCCTTGGACTACGGATCCATGTAGTAGCTAGATGGCTGGTTCTCCTCCTTTGTGCTTTCATGTTTAGATCTTGTGAGCTCCGTTCATGATCAAGATCATCTATTTGTATTTCTGCATGTTGTGTTTGCGGGGATCCGATGGATATTGAGATGCTATTTCAGATTCATTATTGATTCTATCATATCTTTGTTATTTGTGATCTTGCATGCTTTCCGTTGTTAGTAGCTATCTTGGCCAAGTAGATGCTAGCAACTCCAAGAGTTAGTATTTATGCTCGATAGTGGGTTCATGCCTCTGGTAATCTGGGGAAGTGACAGAAATCTCTAAGGTACTAGATGTGTTGTTGCTACTAGGGAGAAAACAACAATCCTTTGTTCATAGAACAATCGTATTGTTTACTTTACATGCAGTTCGTAAAGCAATAATCTGTTGCTTGCAACTTAATACTGGAGGGGGTTCGGATGATAACCTGAAGGTGGATTATTAGTCATAGATGCAGTTGGATGGCGGTCTATGTATAATGTTGTAATGCCCAATCAAGTCTCAAAGGAGTCAAGATGATTAGTATATGCATGTATTGCTTTCTCGGTGTTTGTCAATTGCCCCGCTGTAGTTTGTTCACCCAGCATGTTATCTATCTTAAGGAGAGCCACCTCTAGTGAACTATGGATCCCGGTCCTTTTCTTTACATACAATCTACAACTGTTTACTTCTTTGTATTTACTTTATGCAAACTTTTACTTCTTTCCATTCGATACGTTTAATCCTTTGTTTTCCGAAAAACACGGTGAGATTGACAACCTCATCGCAAGTTGGGGACAAAGTTTTGTGGTTATGTTGTGCAGGTCTCCACGTTGCTACTAGCACCGGTAGTGCGCCCTGCCAAAGCTCATCTAGTAACACCTTTGAGGTGTTTCCTTGCTCCTACTGGTTCGATTAAACCTTGGTTAACTGAGGGAAACTTGCTGCTGTGCTCATCATACCTTCCTCTTGGGGTTCCCAACGAGCTCTACATCAACACCGCCATCAAGCATCTTTCTGGGCGCCGTGCATTGAGCCATCAGTTGCCGTTATGGAATATTAATGAGAAGATCTATCATTTATTCTTTTGTATATCTGATATTAGTTTTCAATTTCTGTTATATGATTGATCTTGTTGTTAGCAATGGTATCACTTTGGGATCATTAAGTAAATTTAGTTGGTTCTGGGAAACCTGGCTCGGTCAGTAGCAACACTATTATGATAATTGAATGAAAAAGATAAAAGTACTCTTAAGAAATATAATTTCATCATCTTTCTTTCTAGATTAGCTCATAAGTTTAGTATTCTTTAGTTAAGATCTTTTGTGCTTCCAAGGAAGATTGCATGTTTTGTTTTTATCACCTGTATGTTTGTTTGTTTCCTTCAACTCTTATGCTTGCTACTCAGCCTTGCTAGCCTAAAACCTATACTGAGAGGGATTGCTTCTCGTGCATCCATTCCTTAAACCAAAAACCTATGCCATTTGTGTCCACCATACCTATCTATTAGCATTATTGCTATTCCAAGTAATTTCATGTTTTTATCTACCTTCTGAATTAAACTTGTGTAGCACCCCGATAAAACACTACTAGAAAATCACGTGTTGTTTTTATTTTTATGCATCATCATGACCACATGCTCATGTCATCATGCCACATTGCATTTAAGCATCGTCATCATTATGCATTTGTTTGCCTAAAACTATTTTCTAAAAGCCCATCTTTGTTTTCTAAATATCCTCTCTCTTAATTTCAAATTAAAACCTGAATCTTTATTTGTCAAAACCTATTTACAACTATTTTGTTTTAAACAAAATAAAATAAATATATTATAATACAGACCATATTTTATAAATCCTAGGGGAGGCCGCCACCGGCCAGGCCCAAATGCCCAGCTGGCAGCAGCCTACTACCCAGATAAATAGCCTAACCCAAACCCTAATCTAACCTAATCCCCAGTCACACCCTAGCTACCGCCGCCACTCTCCTACCCAGCCGACCCGCGTCGCGCGCCCCACCCTGCCGCAGCTCAGTGAACCACCCACGCATCGCACACACAAACACAACCGCTCGCACCTGCACGCGATGCACGCTCCGCTCGCACCGACCTACCCCGCGTATACTACACGCACTCTGGCACGTCGCACCGCACGCCTAGCCCGATCCCCACACCCCGCATGGCCCCACCCCGCTCATGCGCGCAGTCACCCTGCCTCGAACCCGCCCCATCTCCCTCACTGTGCGGTACCTGGCCCACCACCTCACGCCGCAATCCCCGCGTCGCACGCGACGCTACGCGACCCACACCCCATACCTCTGCATCGCTCCCATCTCGACTCGATCCGCCCCAGCCCAAAGCTCGCCGTCCTCTGCCACCGAGGCCGCGTAGCCCCTTCCTGTGGCCTCCTCTCCGCCTCAGCGAGCTTGGCCGTGGTCGCCACCTACGCCTAACCCCTCACCGCAGCGCCACCACCATAGCCCTACAGAGCCGCCGCGGCCGCTCACGAAGCTCCGCCGCACGAGTCTCTCACCAGCCGCCATCGCCCTGCCGCCTGACGACGCCCTTTCCCCTCTGCGGACAACGTTGAGCCCGCCCTCGCCTACCTCGAACCTGGTCGTTGCTGCACCGACCTCGCGCCTCCTCGTCGTCGACCCTCCGCTCGTGACCTCCTCCCGAGATAGAGCCCCGTCGCGAGCTCACGCCCTCGTTGCCGCCCTGCACGCGAGTCCACCCAAGCTCCTCCGCCGTCCTATTCCGCGCGCCGCCCCTCCCGAGCGCTTCTCCCTACCGTGGTTCGCTCCTCTGCAAGCCGTCGTGGCCCGGCCCCACCTCGTCCTACGCGCTGCCGCCAAGGCCGCCCGCCAGCGACCGTCGCCGCCCATAGGAGCTCTACCCTGGTGCTGGGATGCCACACGAACCAGCTCGCCGACCCGGCCGCAAGGTGTTCAAGCCTATGCCTGCACGGGACATGGGCCTCTTTGTGGCGTACTTTTGTCCTCTGTTTGTTTTTGTCCTGCTGTGCTAAGCCTCGATTTGGTGGTCTTATGTATCAGTGTTGGCAGATGGACTTCCTAGGTCTTCCCCATGTCGTACGAGTGTGGTATCGTTGCTCTCGCCATGACCCCTTCTTCTCCGGCGTTGGCATGTGAACTCGCACTACTCGAAGACCATGCGTGCCCCGAGTCCTTCCTCAACACGATGCCGAAACCAGAAGATCACCGGCATAAATCCGATGGTCGAGACCCCGAAGACCGATCCCGCCGAGACCGAACCCCCACCCCTACAAACCCCCAAGATATGCGATCCGAGATGTGTGATCCTCTTTTCTGAGCCCTATTTTATAAAATATAATATAAACCTTGTTGCATATTAAATCATTCATGCTTGCCTGCATCGCATCATGTGGTTTGGGGGGTACTTTGTTAACTCACCTAATAATTAAATATGGAGACTATATGCGGGCTTTTCTAGTCTTATATTGACCCCATTTTAATCTGTGTAGCGAACCGATGCCATGTTTTGCCTTGTTCATACAACATTTAAACTGCGGGGTAACTAAACAACATGAACCTTCTAAGTAATTGTCGGGACCCTGGTTCCGCTTAATATTGCCTAATTGCATCGCATCTTTGCCATGTCATGCATCATACATGCATCATGCTCGATCTTCTACCGTAGTATTAAATATTGCATCCGGTGTTTCTTTTAGTGCTTTGCTTCTTCGCGGATTAGGACGATGAGTTGATGTGAGTATCGATAAGTTCTTCGAATAATGAACCTTCGGCAGTGTTTCCCAGGCGAGCATTCTCCCCCTTTCTACCTATTTTGCATTTATAGTCTTTATTTCCTCCTGTTGATCTATTGCTATCCGTAGCGCGATGCTTTAGTGTTCCGTACCAGAAATATTCCGTGCAGCCTTTATATTGCCTTGGACACCTCCTATTACCTGTTGTTTGGTAGATAGATGGCCTTGCGAGTCGTAATCGCTTGCTCAGGTGCGATCCCGTGTCGTGAAGTACCACACAGTTGTTGGAATGTTGTCATATGCTTTACGATGGAGAGGATCATGACTTTAAATACAACTATTAAATTGCTGGGTTAACTAATGAAAGAGGCAACGGTGGGCAATATATGCTATTTTTTTTCATGTCCACTTGTGTCCCGTAGGCCCCGACTACTTGATACTTGTTCCTTGACTATTCGCACTATCCACATACGGGAGACTCTATGAATCCCCCTTAGCCAGAGCTTGATTCATTTCTTATTTCTTGGGGCCACAAACTAGTTTGGGGCTTTATTACTATCCTGTACTTATGCCATGTTTTACTGCTTTATTTAAGATTGTGCGTGGAGCACCTGTACTGTTTTGGATCGCAGCATGATTTCGCGGTATCGACAAGCCCAGTCACACTTTCGGGTTCCTAGTCGTTTACAACCGTTCTCGCAAACCCTGGGTCCGTTCCGGAGCCGGCCAACTTCGTTGCGGGTAGCTTAGTGGGGTGGCCCCCTGAAATAATTTATGAATCCTGTGATTGCTTTGTCGTGAAAGCCTCGTTGGGTTTTGATTTGGTTTTTCCGAGGTTGATCGTGTGTGTGTTGCTATTTGTGCACCCCTGCAGGGTAAATCTTTCTGAAAGCCGTGTCCGCGGTTATGGACGACTTGGAGCACAGTATCTTGATCATAGACAAGCACAACTAAATTAGTGCTATAAATTTGACTAAATATGTGACTAGTAATTAGTTTCACTACAACGGAATGGATAATAAAAGTGCCAACAACTGGTGGAACTGGGGAGTATCGTGTCATGTCATACATGTCTAGTAAGTATCGCAACTCCAATGGAATGAAATGAAAGTGCCAACAACTGCTGGGTTTGGGATGTCACATGCTAATTATATCGGACTAGTAAGTATTGCAACTACAACTGAATGGTTAACTAGAACTGCCCACTACTTATGCTATCAGGATGACTCATGATATCAATATCTGACTAGTAAGTGTTGCAACTATAATGGAATGAATAAAGCTGCCAATCGTGTGAGTTCCTCGGTTTGACTTCCTCGTTTGGTCTCGAGGGGGAATACCAGGATGGGTATGATTGGTGTTAGTATAAGATTGGTTCTGAATAGGTATTTCTTATCTCTCTCTCTAATAGCCGACAGTTAATTGAGTCTCTATAGGTTGTTTAGTGCATGATGCGCTGCCGCTTCAGTCCACCATACCTATGTAGGCAAGAGCCGCCGAATTGTAGCCTCGCCGTGTACTGGCCTCAGTACCGACGCTCCTCTTTTTCCTTTGCCCTTTGTCAGCACCCCTTTTGTTTTAGCAGGTTTAAGTTCGACGTTGTTAGCAGGCTTATTCTTCTGGCTTGGCCTGGGCCGGGTTATGGACGCCATTGGTTATTCTTCAGGGCTCTTAGCCCCATTTGCATCTTATCCGTACTCGGATGTTGTATCGTTTTCAAGGTGATTTGGATCTTTGTACTATATATCTGTATTCTTGACTCAAGGAGTTGTTGCTGTATATAAATATTCTGTGGGTTCCATCGTGGACTAATGTGTAATGGTATTACTTCGTTTTCCACCCGCACGCAAGTGCCTGGTGGGCGTCCTTGAATCGTTTCTATGCAGGTTTGGCGGGAAGCGCTAAAACTTGCATAGGGCCGATTCAAGGGTGTGACAACTTGTTATGTGAAAATTAGTGATTAAAGCTCTCACGAACTTGATGGCACACTTTACTTTCTTGCATTTAATAAACTTGAACCATTGTGCCCATCTATGTTGCGTATATGCTTGCGCTTTATAAGTTGAGAGTTAGCAAAACCATGTTACCATGGGGAACGCTTTCAACATTGCACTTATTTAGTTGATATCATGATTCTTTTACTTATGGATCCCGACGGTGTGAAATAAAAGGGAATCTTGTAAGCTCATGGAGTTTGTATATGTGTTAGAGAAACGCCTATGCGGCTAGCCTAAGCCATGCCTAATCATGGTGGAAACTTGCAGCATAACCATAGTGAGCAATCTGTGAAGCATCCTCAATAAAAACCTATGCAAATAGCAAATAAAAAGATCATTGAGATGCTCATTGTTTGCTTGCCTTGTCATTTTGATATGGGAAAGCTCTCGTATCATCGGGCAAGGGGTACCCCGTTGGCGGTTCTCCATGATACACATGTACTTACAATGACAAGAACTTACTCGTGACTAAAGTTGAGTAGCATGAGGTTCGGTCTTCGTAAGTACGGGGCATGAGATTTTCAACTTATAACTTGTCAAGCATATCCTCATATTTGTTCACTTTAACCTTAATCACCTCAAGATGCTTATGATAGGGGCAATGAGAGCTGAAAGCTAATAAGTACCATAATTTTTGGAAGCTCTTTATGAAACTTGAAATCCCTGTTTCCCTCTATGAAGGGCCTATCTTTTACCTTTTAGTTGAGTCAGTAAACTTATTCCTTTCCATCTCAACAAGTATTTTGAGTTGTTGTGTTTCATTCATTCATATGATGATTTATTCAATCATGTTTCTTATGTTCCTTATTTTGCACATTACTCTTATATTAATGAATATTACTTTGAAAGCTATCATTGAAAACCCTACCATGTTTGAACTCCTGCAAATTTGTTAACTATTCTTTGACCAAGAATAAAGTTTGCCATTACCAATTATGATTTATTTTGTGTATCTTTATTATGTTTCTTTTATCTATTGCAAGTTAAGTTATATAATGGTGAGTTGTCTTCTATTATGATTTTTGTATTGATGAATGTGATGCTTCTTGTCCGTATTCTTTTATCGACACTTCACTCCATAAACCTGAGGTCATGTTTATTGAGCTCAGTTTTCGCTTGGGGACAAGCGAAGTCTAAGCTTGGGGGGAGTTGATACATCCATTTTGCATCACTATTCTATATCATAATTTACTGTTATTCATTGATATATTTCATATTAAGAGATGATACTTATGTTATTTCATCTGTTTTTGCATGGTTGATGACTTTTGGAGGATGGACCACTGAAGTAAGGATTCTGATGGAAAAGGCATTGTTTGGAGGCGAAATTCGCAAAGATCAGAAAATCCCAGAAAATACATGGAAAATCCTATTTTTCAGAAGACGAAGAATGCTAGAAGGGGAGCGGAGATGGGCCACAGGGGGCCCACACCACCCCCTGGCGCGAGAAACCCCTGGTCGTGCCACTAGGTGGTGTGGCCACCCTGCCCCACCTCTGGCTCTGCCCTTTGGTGTATATTATCCTCCTAAAACCCTAAGACTCGGGGAGCAACCACAGAAAAGGTTCCGCCGCCTCCGTGGGGCGGAAACTACAGAGAGAGAAAGAGCTCTCTGGCAGGCAGAAATCTGCCGGGGAAATTCCTTCCCGGAGAGGGGAGATCATCGCCATCAACACCGTCATCAAGCTGGACTTCATCGGGATCATCATCATCGTCACCACCACCATCATCTCCACCATCACCATCATCACCACTCCATATCGCTGTAACAATTGGGTTGAATCTTGCATAGTTCTTAGGGGAAACTTTCCCGGTGTTGATTACTTGTTGTAGTTGATGCTATTGAGTGGAACCATTGAATTATCATTTATGTTCAGATTGTTACTTATCATTATTTCATCTCTGATCTTGATCCGTATGATGTCTTGTGAGTAGTTCATTTAGTTCTTGAGGACATGGGAGAAGTCATGTTGTTAGTAGTGGAATTGTGTTGAGAAAGATTCAATAGTTTAATATTTAAGTTGTGGTGTTATTCTTCTATTGGTGTCATGTGAACATCGACTACATGACACTTCACCTTTATGGGCCTAGGGGAATGCATTGTGTATTTGGCTACTAATCATAGGGGTTGCCGGAGTGACAGAAACCTGAACCCCTGTTAGGAAACCTTTGCACAAGGGAGTGTAGGATCTCAGAGTTTTAAGTTGTGGTTAGGTTTCTATCTTAATTACTTTCTTATACTTGCGGATGCTTGTAAGGGGTATAATCACAAGTATGTATTAGTCCTAGGAAGGTCAGTACATTAGCACAGGTTCACCCACACAACACCTATCAAACTAAAGAAGATTAATCAACCATATGAAGCGAAAGCACTTGATGATATTCCTGTGTGTCCTCGAGAACGTTTGGTCATCTTAAGTAATACAACCGGCTTGTCCTTTTCTAAAGAAAGGATTGGGCCACTTGCTGCATTTATTATTATCGTCTTTTATTGACTCATACTTTATTTATCTGCATTATCAAAAAAAACTAAAATCCGTTTGCTAAGTATTTACAGAGAATTCCTACTCCAAGCCACTCGTCAACACCTTCTACTCCTCGTTGGGTTCGACACTCTTATTAAAAATACTGCGATACGCCCCCTATACTTGTGGGTCATCACCTAGCATAATTGCATTTAATCAGTGTGCAGGTAGGAGAAGGATCATCCCTGTACCAACCTCTGAGTTTGCCAAATTAAGCAGCAGTCTCTCTCAGAAAATCCTCATTACGGTAGTCCATTGGTAGGATCAATAGCATTAACCAACTAGTACTTGTATAAACTGAAGCACGAAAATTTGGAACAACATCATGACGAGTAGAACGCAGGGTGCAACCATTACCAAAAGGAATTTCAGGCTGAGCAACCAGCAGATCACGTCTGACAACATCAATCAAGCGAAACAAGCCAATGCCTACTGCACTCTCAGCAAAACTAAGGACCTCCCAATGAAGATTATTAAAGATATGATCTGCTACCTGCAGGAGTACCTCATCAACCTCATCTTCGTTTGGCCTTGGAAGAACAACTACAAGTGCCAGTTCTCATGGAGCTTTAGTAGAGTTATTGACGAAGTCACAAACATCCTTTTTAGATGCTCATTAGCAGCCCAGCACTTGCATCCCCGCGGGCGTGAAGCGATTAGGATCAACAGGAAAGTTTGCCATTGTTAGGTTTAGCTGTGGCGGCGGGTTGATCGTAGGGGGCTCTGATCGGTCTTGGGAAAACAAAGCGGTGGTGTCCAATAACTCTATCTGATACGGAACAAAGTCTAAGTTGTTATGATTTGATGTTTTTGCAACCTAGTGAAAAGACTTATTTACCCCTGTGTTTCATGGGCACTCCTTTCTGATATGCCTAGACATGAAACAAGCCTTGCACCATATTTTGTTCGTACATGCATCCGGGACATGTTTAAAACTTAAACACCGAGAGCATGTCCAAACTCGTTGAACCATTGAGTCAATCATACTATCAAAATCCTTGTTGAAATAGGTATGATTACTTGAGTACCTATGATTTGCTACCCAGGACTGAAGAAAGGTTTACGGCCCATGAAGAGTCAAGATGATAGCCCGAAAGGAGCAACCGACAAAGGCTATAGTTGTATTAGGGAAGAAGAGAAAACACCGACATCGAGTTGGTATTGTAATCATGTATATGTAACCTATCCGAATACAACTTTGAGATCCGTCCTATTATATATAGGACAAGAGAGGCTTAGGTGAAGATAACCGAACAATCCCCAAGCGATTTGTAATAGTGTGATTCACCAAATATTCTGGTGACTTTGATTCCATTGTTCTCCTAACATCCGACGAAATCCCTAGTGTTCTCTTTCCGCGAAACCCTAAGTCCTTCTTCATGGACATTGCCGAGGTCACCCCTCGTCAATTGGTGCCGTATGTGGGGAACTTGAACACTGGAACCATGGATTCGACGGAACTCTCTTTGCCAAGCAGCAACCCAACAAAAGCGGTTCCACACCTGCCCACCCCTGTGATAGTACCAGCCGAATTCAACGGTGGATCTGATCTAATAATCGGAAGTTTCCACTTCCAAGTAGAAGACCCCCAAGAATCACACCCTTCGGCACTGATTACATCAGAACCGTCGGTGGAAAAGACCAAGCTTACAGTGATACCAACATCATCTGTCAGATCCTCAATTGAGGTCACAATAGAAATCGAGGCACCAGAGGAAAACAAGCAAGATGAGGCAAATCTGGGGGACCTTGATGGTGTTTACGACAATCTATCCTTCGGATCAGAGTCCCCACTAACTCCACCACATGAAAGAAGCCCACAAAAGTCTAAACCTGAAGAAAGCGGCGAAAGCATCGACTTTGGGACAAGGATGGCAGAAATCTACCCAGAACAAAAACTAATGGACTTCACTGATCCACCCTACAATGTCTCCATCAATTTAGATGACGACGTCACCAGTTCATATGTCACTCAGCACCAAGTCTGCGTGATCATTGGAGACGCAACAACTCAGCAAGCCTCCAACGGTAATCCTATTTTTTAACCCTAATGATATACTATCAAGCGACAATGCAGGAACCACGGAAACGAGGGAATAACGGAAACAAGGAAGACCTAGCAAACAACCGCACAACCATAGGAGGAGGAGAACCGCGCGGAGACGAGAGGCAAACTCTCCGCCTACCAGCCGAAGCATGGCAAAAAGCAAGAGAAGCAATTTCGAGTGCAGTCCCCATGATAGTGTTGGGTCCGCAGCATAGAAAACAAAAAATCCTACGATGAGAACTATACGCCAAGATCTATCTACTAGATACAGAGCAACGGGTGGACATACATCCATCAAGAACTTACCCTCGAAGACAACGAGTTTTGTTAACAAGTAGGAACTCGTGGTTGATGTAGTCGTACACTTGCCGATCTCAAGATCGTGTGGAAGTCCGAGCACCGCAAATCAGCAGCGCATCCGTCCTCGCACACACGTTCAAGCCACCGGACAACCTCCACCTCCTCGCTCCAGAGATTCAGCGGAAGCAGCAACTCCTTCCAGACGAAATGCCACCGGGAACATGTATCTCGCTAATCCGAGACCATGGGGGAATAATTCTAGAGGGGGAGAGAGATCCTTCACGAGGAGGTGTGAGGAAGGAGGAAGAGGGGGGCCTTCTATAGGAGGAGGTGGGGTACCCCTCACCATGGCCGGCGCCCCATGGGGGGTGACCCCTCACCTCCTCCATTCATGTGGTGGTAACTCCACATTAAAATGCCCCTTCACATTCTCTTTTAAAGTCTCCACTTTAAATGCATTAAAATTCTCTAAGTTTAATTCTCTCTCATTTAATAAAAATCTTTTATTATATTTCTTCACAAGTTTGTTAATTACTTTAATTAACAAACATTCACATAAAACCCCTTGCAATATTTCAATATCACATGCAGAACCACTTTATGCAAGTTCAGCCGAAACAATTCCGGTTTCTATTGAAACAATTCCTACGCTTTGCAATTATTTTGTCTGAAACATATGTGCTCCAAAATGGTGTCCGATAACTCTTAAGTGTGCCACCCTATGGTTCGTGAATAATGCAAACATGATTGAGACTCCTCTTAGATCAATAATCAGAAGCGGGACCTAGAGATCCATACTGACTCCTGCATATTCAACGATGACTTATGTGATCGTGAGAACCTTTAACGCTAGTAACTTAATCCCTTTGTCTCATGATATAATACATGTCCAAGATTCGATCATCGGTATCCAAATACCTAGTTTGATCTCGTTACCGACATGCACTCTTTTCTTGTTCCCGTGATATAACATTCTAGTGATATCATCACTTGCTTGCAAGCTATCTCAATGTGATATCACCGAGAGGGCCCAAAGTATATCTATCCGTCATCGGGATAGACAAATTCCACTCTTGATCCATGAGCCTCAACATAACACTGTCGTAGCACTGAACCCATCTTTATAGTCACCCTATTACGGTGTGACGTTTGATGTTATCAAGATACTCTTCCGGAGTTAGCAATTGACATGATCTCATGGTCTAAGGATAAAGATTACTTCGTATGATGTTTATAGCAATGTAAACATAATGGCTTGATCGTAATGCTATACTTCGGATGAATGTTCATCACATAATTTCACAAATGATGTGACCTTGTTATTAACAACATCCAATGTCTATGATTAGGAAACCTTGATCATCTTGTTAATCAACAAGCTAGTCTATAAGAGAGGCATAACTAGGAACCCTTTTTGTTTATTAAACACACATGTATTGACGTTTCCGATCAATACAATTATAGCATGCAAAATAAACATCTATCACATACAAGTAATACATAATAATAACTTTATTATTGCCTCTCAGGGCATATTTCCTTCAGTCTCCCACTTGCACTAGAGACAATAATATAGTTCACATAGTGATAAATCTAACACCCATGGAGTTCTGGTGTTGATCATGTTTTGCCCTAGGAAAAACTTTAGTCAATGGATCTGCTACATTTAGGTCCGTGTGTACTTTACAAATCTTTATATCTCCATCCTTGACATGCTCGCGGATGGAGTGAAACCGGCGCTTAATATGCTTGGAATTCTTGTGAGACCTCGGTTCCTTGGCGTTGGCTATGGCTCCATTGTTGTCACAATAGATCACCATTGGGTCCAATGCACTAGGAACCACACCTAGTTCCGTTATGAACTCTTTCATCCAAACCGCTTCCTGCGCTGCTTCTGAAGCAACAACATATTCCTCCTCCGTCGTTGATCCAGCCACCACAGGTTGTTTGGAACTCCTCCAACTAACTGCTGCTCCGTTCAAGAGAAATACGTATCCGGATTGAGACTTAGAGTCATCCGGATCGGTGTCACAGCTAGCATCGACATAACACTTAGCGACTAGCTCTTCTTCACCTCTGTATACAAGAAACATATCCCTAGTTCTTCTCAAGTACTTAAGGATATTCTTGACCGCTATCCAGTGTTCTGAACCTGGATCAGATTGGTACCTACTAGTCAAACTAATAGCATGTGCCACATCCGGTCTTGTACATAGCATGGCATACATTATAGAGCCTATGGCCGAGGCATAGGGGATCTTATCCATTATCTCTCTTTCTTCCGCCGTAGCCAGACTTTGAGTCTTGCTCAATGTCTTGCCTTGCAACATAGGTAAGAACCCCTTCTTACTTCCGTCCATATTAAACTTATTTAAGATCTTATCAAGGTATGTACTTTGCGATAGCCCAATTATGTGCCTTGATCTATCTCTATAGATTTTAATGCCTAATATATATGACGCTTCACCAAGGTCTTTCATCAAAAATTTGCTATTTAGATAAATTTTAACACTTTTTAAAAGATCTATATCATTTCCAACCAATAATATGTCATCCACATATAATATCAGAAATGCCACATTGCTCCCACTCACTTTCTTGTAAATACAAGCCTCTCCATAAGTTTGGACAAATCCAAACTCTTTGATCACCTCATCAAAACAGAGATTCCAACTTTGGGATGCTTGCTTCAGTCCATAGATGGATCGCTGAAGTTTGCATAACTTATCAGCATCCTTAGGATCGATATCAGCATCCTTAGGATCGACAAAAGCCTTAGGTTGTATCATATACAACTCTTCTTCAATATTACCATTGAGGAACGCAGTTTTGACATCCATCTGCCATATTTCATAATCGAAATATGCAGCAATTGCTAACATAATCCTAACCGACTTTAGCATCGCTACGGGAGAGAATGTCTCATCGTAGTCAACTCCTTGAATTTGTCGAAACCCCTTTGCGACAAGTCGAGCCTTATAGATGGTCACATTACCATCAGCATCAGTTTTTCTTTTGAAAATCCATTTATTCTCAACGGCCTTTCGATCGTGAGGTAAGTCTACCAAGGTCCAAACCTGGTTTTCGTACATGGATTCCATCTCGGATTTCATGGCTTCTAGCCATTTGTTGGAATCCGGGCTCATCATCGCTTCTTCATACGTCGCAGGGTCATCCATTTCATCAACCATGAAATTCACAAAAGGATTGTCGTACAGTTCAGGAGCTTCACATGTCCTACTTGACCTGCGAGGTTCGGTAGTGTCATCTTTCGGAGTTTCATGATCAATATCATTAGCTCTCTCTTCATAAGGTGAAGTCAACTCCGAAACAATTTCTGGTGCTGCGCTACTCGCCATTTCATGAAGAGAAGGTTCAATAACCTCTTCGAGTTCTACCTTCCGACTACTCACACCTTTCGCGAGAAACTCCTTCTCAAGAAAGGATCCATTCTTGGCAACAAAAACCTTGCCCTTAGATCTGTGATAGAAGGTATACCCAATCGTTTCCTTAGGGTATCCTATGAAGACGCATTTTTCCGCTTTGGGTTCGAGTTTATCCGGTTGAAGTTTCTTCACATAAACATCGCATCCCCAAACTTTAAGAAATGACAACTTAGGTTTGTTTCCAAACCATAATTCATACGGTGTCGTTTCAACGGATTTAGATGGTGCCCGATTTAAAGTGAATGCAGCGGGTTTCCAGTGCATAACCCCAAAATGACAATGGCAAATCAGTCAAAGACATCATAGATCGAACCATATCCAATAAAGTACGATTACGATGTTCCAACACACCATTACGTTGTGGTGTTCCGGCAGGCGTGAGTTGTGAAAATATTCCACACTCTTTCATATGTGTGCTAAACTCGTAACTTAGATACTCACCTCCACGGTCGGACCGCAGAAATTCGATCTTTCTGTTACGATGATTTTCCACTTCATTCTGAAATTCTTTGAACTTTTCAAAGGTTTTAGACTTGTGTTTCATCAAATAGATATACCCGTATCTACTCAAATCATCCGTGAAAGTAATAAAGTAACGATATCCACCTCGCGCCGACATACTCATTGGTCCACACACATCAGTATGTATGATTTCCAATAAATCTGTCGCCCGTTCCATTGAACCGGAAAACGGCGTTCTAGTCATCTTTCCCATAAGGCATGGCTCACATGTATCAAATGATTCAAAATCAAGTGATTCCAAAATTCCATCATAATGGAGTTTCTTCATGCGTTTAACGCCAATTTGACCTAGACGGCAGTGCCACATATATGCAGATATATCACTATCAAGTTTAATCCTTTTAGCATCAACATTATGAATATGTGTAATACTACTATCGATATCTAATAGAAATAAACCATTCAACACAGGGGCATGACCATAAAAGATATCATTCTTATAAATCGAACAACCATTGTTTTCAGATTTAAAGGAATAACCACTTTGCATCAAACACGATCCGGATACAATGTTCATGCTTAGTGCCGGAACCAAATAACAATTATTCAGATTTATAACTAATCCCGATGGCATATGGAGAGGTAGCGTCCCGACGGCGATCACATCAACTCTTTATCCATTGCCGACTCGCATCATGACCTCATTCCTTGCTAGTTGTCGCTTGTTCCGCAGCCCCTAAACCGAGTTACATATATTAGCAACCGATCCCGTATCAAATACCTAGGTGCTACTGCGAGTACTAGTCAAGTACACATCAATAACATGTATATCACATATACCTTTGTTTGCCTTGCCAGCCTTCTTGTCCGCCAAATACTTGGGGCAATTGCGCTTCCAATGGCCAGTACCCTTGCAATAGTAACACTCAGTGTCAGACTTAGGGCCAGCTCGGGGTTTCTTTTCAGGTGTGACAACAGATTTGCCACCCTTCTTTCCCTTGTGCTTGCCTTTCTTGTCCTTCTTGAAACCGGTGGTCTTATTGATCATTAACACTTGATGTTCTTTCGTAATCTCCACTTCTGCAATCTTAAGCATTGACAGAAGCTCAGGAAGAGACTTCTTCATGCCCTGCATGTTATAGTTCATCACAAAGCTCTTGTAGCTAGGTGGTAGAGATTGGAGAACACGATGTATGCCTAAGTTAATGGGAATCGTTATTCCCAAGGACACAAGCTTATCGGTGTACCCAGACATTTTGAGTACGTGCTCACTAACGGAGCTGTTCTCCTCTATCATGCAGCTAAAGAACTTTTCAGTAGCATTATAACTCTCTACGGTAGCATGGGTATCGAAAATCATTTTCAATTCTCCCATGGTATCAAAGGCATTGCCATTTTCGAAACGCTTTCGAAGTTCTGGCTCTAACCCATACAGTATGCCATAATGAACTAAGTTGTGGTCCTCCTGACGAGTCACATAGCCATTCTTTTCCTCGTCAGGGGCATCAGGAGCTGGTGGGGGGCCTAGCGGTGCCTCTAGCACATATAGCTTTTGTGCAGCAGTGAGGAGAATCCTCAAATTCATAGCCCAGTTGGTGAAGTTGCTACCATTCATAGCAAGTTTCTCTTTCTCCATGAACACATTGAAATTAAAAGTAGGTGGTGCCATCTACAACAGAATTTGTAAAGTTTATTTAGACTAAGTTTATGATAGAGTGAGTTCAACTAATCCAAATTACTAATGAACTCCCACTCAAAAACGACATCCCTCGTGTCCTTTTGGTGATTACATGAACCAAATCCACTACACCAAGTCCGATCATCACGTGAGTTGATGTAGCTTCAAAGGCGAGCATCTATATAGGCAACATATCAACTATATGACTCATGCTTAACCTTTTGGTCCGTGTTCCGATGCCATGTCTGTACATGCTAGGCTCGCCAAGTAAGAACCTTAGTATTCGCGTGTGTAAAACTGTCTTACACCCGTTCTTATGAAAGCGTAGAGTCGAGTACACCCGATCATCACGTGATGGCTCGAAACTCGATCCACATAACGGTGCATACTTAAGGAAGAACACAATTTATCTTGATATCTAAACGAGGGATCATCTTACAATGCTACAAAAAGCGCCAAACTAGCAGTATAAGATGCTAACATCTAATGTGTAAAGTGAGATGATATGGTCCATGCATTTGATCTCTATCATTTGCATCGTGGTATGATCTCTATCATTCCTTTGTGTGTAAGGCCAAGGTCTATGGAACTTATACGTTGAGTGTGTTGTAAGAGTATCTATCATACATCTACTTACAACAATACCATATCAAGACACTAGCCCAGCAACGATCTAAACTAGACGCCTCTAATTTATCAATTGCAAGTTTTACGTGGCTTAGGGCTTTCGAAGATAGAACCGGTCTTACCTACGAACATGAACCACAACGAGGATAACGAAGTTATTAGCAACTCGTTGTAAATCAGATATTGACTATAGTAGGAGAGATAGACACCCACCAGCCACTTATGCAAAACAAGTTGCATGTCAGTCGTGGAACGGGTCTCATGTACGATGACATGTAAGGTTGGTCCGGGCCGCTTCATCCCACTATGCCACCAATATCCAAAATACATAGAAGATGCAATAACATGATCATCATCACCCACATATAAACATATGTGTACTACTCGTGCAAAGCACCTACGCATAGATCAGGCTCTGATACCACTGTTGGGTCCGCAGCATAGAAAACAAAAATTTCCTACGATGAGAACTATACGCCAAGATCTATCTACTAGATACAGAGCAACGGGTGGATATACATCCAACGAGAACTTACCCTCGAAGACAACGAGTTTTTTTAACGAGTAGGAACTCGTGGTTGATGTAGTCGTACACTTGCCGATCTCAAGATCGTCTAGAAGTCCGAGCGCCGCAAATCAGCAGCGCATTCGTCCTCGCACATACGTTCAAGACACCGGACAACCTCCACCTCCTCGCTCTAGCGATGTAGCAGAAGCAGCAACTCCTTCCAGACGAAATGCCACCAGGAACATGTATCTCGCTAATCTGAGACCATGGGGGAATAATTCTAGAGGGGGAGAGAGATCCTTCACGAGGAGGTGTGAGGAAGAAGGAGGAAGATGGGGCCTTTTATAGGAGGAGGGGGGGGGTACCCCTCCCCATGGCCGGCGCCCCATGGGGGGTGACCCCTCACCTCCCACATTCATGTGGTGGTAACTCCTCCACATTAAAATGCCCCTTCACATTCTCTTTTAAAGTCTCCACTTTAAATGCATTAAAATTCTCTAAGTTTAATGCTCTCTCATTTAAGAAAACTCTTTTATTATATTTATTCAGAATTTTGTTAATTACTTTAATTAACAAACATTCACATAAAACCCCTTGCAATATTTTAATATCACATGCAGAACCACTTTCTGGAATTTCACCCGAAACAATTCCGATTTCTATCGAAACAATTCCTATGCTTTGCAATTCTTTCGTCTGAAACATATGTGCTCCAAAATGGTGTCTGGTAAATCTTAAGTGTTTCACCCCACGATTCGCGAATAATGCAGACATGATTGAGACTCCTCTCAGATCAATAATCAGAAGCGGGACCTAGAGATCCATACTGACTCCTGCACATTCAACGATGACTTCTGTGATCGTGAGAACCTTTAACGCTAGTAACTTAATCCCTTTGTCTCATGATATAATACATGTCCAAGATTCGATCTTCGGTATCAAAATACCTAGTTTGATCTCGTTACCGACATGCACTCTTTTCTCGTTCCCGTGATATAACATTCTAGTGATCTCATCACTTGCTTGCAAGCTGTCTCAATGTGATGTCACCGAGAGGGCCTAGAGTATATCTATCCGTCATCGGGATTGACAAATTCCACTCTTGATCCATGAGCCTCAACATAACACATTCGTAGCACTAAACCCATCTTTATAGTCACCCTGTTACGGTGTGACGTTTGATGTTATCAAGATACTCTTCCGGAGTTAGTAATTGACATGATCTCATGGTCTAAGGATAAAGATTACTTCGTATGATGTTTATAGCAATGTAAACATAATGACTTGATCGTAATGCTATACTTTGGATGAATGTTCATCACATCATTTCACAAATGTTGTGACCTTGTTATTAACAACATCCAATGTCTATGATCAGGAAACCTTGATCATCTTGTTAATCAACAAGCTAGTCTATAAGAGAGGTATAACTAGGAACCCTTTTTGTTTATTAAACACACATGTATTAACGTTTCCGATCAATACAATTATAGCATGCAAAATAAACATCTATCATATATAAGGAATACATAATAACAACTTTATTATTGCCTCTCAGGGCATATTTCCTTCAAATAGCTGATGCCACGCGCGAGGATCTATCAGCATATTAGTATTTACTTCATCACAAAAAGAGAGACCTACTAAGGATGCAGAGGCAGCTGGATGAAAGAAAAAGGCTTGCCAATGAATCCAGCCTACGAAGGGCATAATTAAGTTCCACCCGAGGATCAGGGAGCATGACAGGAGGAGTGCCGACAAGAAGATGAACATCTCGACTGCAGAACATCCCTAAAACAGAAAGAAGCGAACTGATTCGAGACCGGGATTTATCGTTTATGTCAATAGATCAAGCAAGGAATGTCAAGGCAAAAACAGCTGAAGCAGCAATTGTAGCCACACAAACGTACCTAGTCACAACTCAACCTGCACCCGACGATCCTCGTGCAGCCCTCCATCGCTCCGCCCTGATGAACCTCGGCATGGTGAGAGCATCCCTCGCACAAGCAGAGCAAAGGATCACGTGCGAACCTGACAGATTCCCACGCCATCATGATAGTCCTCGGCAAACAAGGCATACCCGACGATCACGATCGCCACATCGGGTCCACTTCTCAGGATCAGAGCCACGAAATAATGCAGGAAACGACATGACACAATGAAGGATCAACATATCTAGGGAAGAATGCAGTAGCCGAAGGTATTATGACGGTGAGAGCGAGGAAGAACAAGAACTATGCGTAGCCAGCTGCTTTACATGACGGGTTCGCAAGACTCGAGTACCAAAAGATTTCAAGTTACCTCACGATCGTCAGAAATATGATGGCCTCCAAGAACCCAAAGCTTGGTTGACAGATTATCAGGCCACAGTCAAGTTACAAGGTGGATCCAAGGCTACCGCAATGCAAAGTTTGCAGCTACACTTAACCAGCGCAACTCGCTCCTAGTTAAGGCAACTACCCGAAGATTCCATCAATAGCTGGAACGACCTAGAGGATAAATTCATTCGAAATTTCCACTCCACCTTCAAGCGACCCGCATATCCAGAACAATTGAGAACTTGCAAACAGAAACCAAGAGAGTCAATACGAGCTTTCATTCAGCGGTGGAACATCATCAAAAACTCGGCTGAAACCATCTTTGATGAAAGAGGAATTGATGCTTTCAATGACGAACTTCAACAGCAAGAATTAATTGAAGAGCTAGGGCGGATTAAACCAAAAACGATTTCATAACTCATGGATATAGCCAATCGCTGGGCCGATGGAGAAGACGCATTACATAACAAAAGAGCTCGTTCACCCGAAGAAGACAAGGACAGGTGCAATAATGATAGAAGGCGACGAAACAACGATGGGTACAACACACCAAGTTATGTCGTAGCTGGTTTCTCTGGAAGGGACAACAAACGAAGTTATGATTACAACAATGGATACCGCAGTAGCAAGGATGGCGCTGGTGGGAGCCAGCCGCAGCAACATTACCAACCAATAAATCGAGACCCGCCCATGTCAGCATGACAAATGTTAGAAGGACCATGCAATATGCACTTATACATTGACTCAACAGAAAAAAGGCGATCCAATCACCTCTTAAAGGATTGTCGAACATTCTTAAAAATGCAAGAGCTATGCAACGCAAGGGCAACCGAAGCAACAAACCGAGGCTACGCTACTACACCCGGGGCTTTCGCTATCGGGGCACCACCACCACCACAGGGGCATCCGCTAGCAGGACATCCGCAGAACAGAACAAACCAAGAAGATGAGTACCCCAGATCGAAAGGAGTGATGTCAATGATTCAGAAGGGGCAACCCTCCAATAGGACATAGAAGCAGATCACTAGACAAGTGAACATGGCGGAAATAACACCACCTCCTACACCAGAGTACCTTCATTGGTCAGAGTAAGAAATAACATTCAACAGAGTCGATCACCCACTTTGGGTCCCACGACCTGGTCAATCAACACTAATAGTGGAGGCACAAATTGGTGGGTTCGACATGAGCAAGGTCTTCTTAGATGCGGGGAGCAGCATCAACCTCATTTATGCCAAAACTCTGCGGGCAATGAATTGGTCCCTGACAAACTTAGCACCAACGGATACAACTTTTCACAGAATAGTTCTAGACAAAGCCAAAACTCCTTTGGGCAAAGTGCACCTCGACGTGGTCTTAAGATCGAGAAGCAACTTTAGGTGCGAAAAACTAGAATTCGAAGTCATGGATTGGTCATCACAGTATCACGCGAACCTGGGATGACCAGCCTTTGCCAGATTCATGGCAGTACCCCACTATACGTACCTAGTGCTAAAAATGCCAGCCCCCAATGGGGTCATAACAGTAAAAGGAAGCTTCAGCCGTTCGGATAGTTGTGGTCGAGAATTCAACAATATATCAGAATCCTTCGGGATGGAAACACAATTTGGTCAGCTGAAAATAGCGAATGAAGAGCTACTACATGAAGGACACAACGAGCAAACCCTAGAAAATCAGGAGCATCGCGCACCTAGAAAATCTACTTATCCGGCCTCCACCTTCGGTCCTGCATAAGAAGGCGTACTCAGCGGTTCTTTCCAAATACAAGAAACCAGGAAAACTAACTTTTTCTCCCTCTGGTCCGCCATATAGATTTGGCGCTTCCAGTCAAGAAAAATCAAGTCTACATCAAGCTAACCAGGAACGTGATGGAGCACCTCAAGACAGAAGCCACAATTTTTAGGAAAGATCATTACTCTTATATTCAATAAGGCCAACGGTCAGGCTATTATGCCCATGCAATGTATCCATTTATACGTATTCATGAATAAAGAAAGTATCTCTCGACATAAAAATTTATAAGGCACATGAAGGTAGTTACACAAAAATACATTAGCTCGTCGAATCCTCAACAAAAATACAATGTACAATCAAAATCTCGTATAAAGCATACGATCTTTTTGACAAGTATAAAGAAGATCTATACAATATTAGTACAAAAGCTACATAATAGAGGAAAAAATAGTCAGATAGCAAAGTTCATAAAAAAATCCTCGTTTGCCTCCATGCACCTTCAAACAATTCTAATTGCAGGTCTATGGGCAGTAGCATAATGAGGCGCCATGGCGATAAGACCACCCTCAGCAGGAGAAGGCAGCCCCGACGATATGACGTCCAGATCTAGTATCGGGTGATGCACATGCAACCAAGACAGCGCAAGCTTGGCACCCGCCACAAGTTGAAGCTTTATCAAATGATGAATCCGTTCGCCCTGCCAAAATTTCTCCATCAAATCAGCTAAAGTCTGGGTCTGAGGATCACGAGGAAACATGGCATTATAAATAATGGCTAGTGATCTACGACAACACTTGACAAACTTCTCCACCTCGGATACACAGTCCTGAAGCAAGGCCACGACGTAAGCGCGACGATGATCAATCCAGAAATCCGTCCCGAAATTCTGAGAGGCATACACAAGAGCTTGCATTCGGTTGTGCAGACATTGGGTTTCTTCCCTCTCACATAGTCGAATGCCTACAGAGAAAAAGAAAAGGAGAGAGAAATTGGAATCCCGCAAAAAGAGGAATGGTAGGAAGCAAAAATTTAAGGACTTACATAACATGTTTTCACTTGCCCTGGAAATCTCGTCCAAGAAATACGCCTCACGATCAAGGGCCTGACATGTCTTCGATTGGGAAACGTCGACCATTGATTTAACAACATGAAGTTTCCTTTGAGTTTCTTCACATGTTCAATTTTTTCAGCATATAAAGGCGGGTCTACTATACGCACAACGGCAGTCTCAGTTGCACCCATTCTAGATGAGGATGGAGTCACATCCGACATCTGCATAGGCGCAGGAGGAGAAGCCGAATCATTCAAAATATGGCAAGAGACATGAAAGATAGAAAACCTTCAGCAAAGAAAAGAGCCACTCATATACATATATACAAAAATACCCTTCTCATCAAAAGGAGGCATTCCAGCAATATGATAAGTTAATAGTCATTACAATGGCAACAGAAGAAATGCGGGAAATTACAAAACAAGGCTACAGAGCTGATTTCTCCAAAGACAAGGTTGCATTGGCAGAAGGAGCACTAGCTATGGTAGGGGCAGCAGCCGAAGAAGGAGCAATTGATCCCTTTGGATCTGACTTTACACCCAGAAGTAGCCGAGAAAATTTCTTGGCCCTGTTAACGAAAGGCTTCAAATCAATTGGTCGACCTTTGGAGTTGACTAGGACAAAGGAGCTAACCTTCTCCTAGTTGACCTTCTCACCATGCGCCATCGCCAATGCCATTGAAGTTTCCACACCACTCTTCGACCGAGTCACGTTGTATCCAATAAGCGGACTCGGGTCGGTGGCGAAAATAGCGACAAGATCATTCAGGTCGGCAAGTACTTGCTTTGATAGAAAAACTTCAGCATGCAAACCCTTGAAGGCATAGCGTGATCAGACAAGGAGGTTGCGCACATGAACCCTATTAGCCTCCAAGGTGTTAACAACATCCGATAAGGGTTCAACCTTCTTGTCTTCATCAAGCAGCAAATTTTGGCCTGATAGCTCTACACACACCAAAAAGGGGGACGATTAGAACACAGAAACAATGAGGACTGAAACAAAAATTCTCCCTCGCCAAACAATAAAAAACTTACGAGTGAAGGAAGCATTAAGAGTCGCTAAGCACTTCCGAAGATTTTCATCTCGGATGGCAGCTTGCTTGGCTCTTTCTTTGGCATCAGCACTGGATTTCTGATTGGCCTCCTCCGAAACTTTTTAGTGATCCGAAGTTGGGCCTTCAGATTGTTGGCACGCTTCAACGCCTCGTCCCGGATGACCTCGAACTCCTTTCCAGCGACTGAATAAGAAAGTAATGCAAAAAGTTAGAAAAATGAGAAGAAGCACTTAAATTACAAAAAGATGAAAATATACCTTTCAGACCTTCGGCTTCATTATGGATCTTAATGAAGTGGGCGGCCATGTCGACCATCTCACGCATCACAGGCTGCAAAAAGGACATTAGGAAAGACAAACAAAGAAGGATCCATGGTGAAATTGAAAATTACGGATGTACTTACGTCTTGCATATCTACCTCGACAGGGCCCTCAGATATCACCACGCCTTTGCCAACTGATTTTGTTTTCTTCGATGGTGGGGGCTTCGATGAAGCAGCAACATTCTTCTGGACAAGTGGATCTACAGAAGACGCGAGCAAATCTTTTGGGAAATCGGTAGCAGGGCCAAAAGAAGTGTCAAGGGGAGATAAGGTCGGGTACTCTGCATCATCACCACTACAAGGGTAAGGAAAAAGAACAAAGAAGCCTCAATAACCAAATCATCCGACAAAATGGCAAAAGGAAGAAAAGCACTTACGAGGATACGTCCTACGCAAAGCGGAATGTTCTTCTAAGGAGGAGCCGACGATAATGGAACGGAACCCAAATGTTTTGAGGCTGTAGAATTGATGACCCACAAGTATAGGGGGTGTATCGCAGTATTTTCGAGGGAAGTGAAACCCAATTTATTGATTCAACACAAGGGGAGCCAAAGAATATTTATAAGCCTTAACAACTGAGTTGTCAATTCAGCTGCACCTGGAAACAATCTTGCTCACGACAGTTTATCAGTAGCAACAGTTTTGTAGTAGGAATAGTAAAGTAACAACAATAGTAAAAGCAAAGACAACAGTAATAATAGCAGTAACAGTAGGATTCAAGTGCAGTAGGCATACAGATGGATGGACGGGCGTTGCATGGACAAGACAATTCACATAGCAATCAGAACATAGGGCAATTGCAGATAAATAAGATAAAGCATCCAAGTACTAGATAATCCTAGGCATGTGTTCCATATATAGTCATACGTGCTTGCAATGGGAACTTGCACAACAACTTTTGTCCTGCCAGCCCGTTTGCAGCGGGGCTTCAAGGGAACTACTGGCAATTAAGGTGCTCCTTTTAATAGAGCACCGGAGCAAAGCATTAACACTCGGTGAACACATGTGATCCTCACATCAAAGCCATTCCCTCTGGTTATCCGGATTTCTGTCACTTCGGGGCCATTGGTTCTGGACAACAACGTGTGTACACAACTTGTAGATAAGACCAAAAACAATACTATCATAATGAATCAATAACATGTTCAGATCTGAAATCATGGCAGTCGGGCCCTAGTGACAAGCATTAAGCACAACAAGTCGCAACAAAGCCATAAAGCACTAATAAAAGATACTAGGCACCATTCCCTAACAATCTGATGCCATTACATGAATGATCTCATCCAATCCCTACCATTCCCATAGCCTACAGCGGGGGATTACTCACTCATAGATGGGGGAAACATGGATGGTCGATGGAGAAGCGATGGTGGCGATGATGGCGATGATCTCCTCCAATTCCCCGTCCCGGCAGGGTGCTAGAACAGAGTTTCTGGTGCTGTTTCGTGGAATCTGGTGGTGGCGGCGGAGCGGAACTCCTTCTGGAAAAACGTCGAACCCCCCCTGAGTTTTTAGGTCAGAAGGCAACTTATAGGCGAAGAGGGAGACCGAGGGGGTGTCTGGGGTGGCCAGACCAACCCCTGGCGTGGCCTGGGCTAGCCCGCGCGACCAGGTGGTGTGGCCTGAGCCCAGCCCTCCTCAATCTCGTATTCTGGCTCCAGGAGTCTTCTGTTGAAATAGGATTTTTGGCATATTTTCCGGGATTTTTCCTGATAGTTGATTTTCTACACAAAAAGTAGACACCAATGCAATTCTGCTGAAAACAGCGTCAGTCCGCGTTAGTTGCATCCAAATCACACAAGTTTTGAGGAGAAATAATAGCAAAAGTGTTTGGGAAAGTAGATACGTTTTGGACGTATCAACTCTCCCCAAGCTTAGCTTATTGCTTGTCCTCAAGCAATTCAGTTGAAAACTGAGTGTGATAAAAGAACTTGCACGAACACATTTGCTTCATATGATGTATATATTCTCAGCATGTGATCAACTACTTAGACAATTCATAATAAGGAGTATGCAACTAAGTTTACTTAATAGGCATTGAAAGCTATGAAGAGATTCCAACTAAAAAATAATAAGTAGCATGAAGCATAAACATAAGCAACATTACAATGCTCATAACAAGGTATGATAGAGTGGTATCTCACTTGCCTTTGATTATGAATGCCAAGGCACCTCTGAAGTCCAAGTGAAGACTAGAAGTAAAGATGTCAAATATACAAGCATCAAAGTCATAACACAAATAATCAAGTAATGAGACAAGCACAAAGAATGACAACTATGCTCTCAAGAAGGTGCTCAAAGAATATGTGGAGACTCAACAAGTAAAAGAAAAGGTTTTGAATAGTTTGAAAGGCTTCCAAATGCTGAAAGTATGGTACTCGTTAGCTTTGAGCTCTCATTGCCCCTATCATAAGCATATTTAAGGCGATTAAGGTTAAAGTGACACAACTAAGAGGATATGCTTGACAAGTTATAAATCGAAGTCTCATTCCCCTTACTTACGAAGACCGATCCTCATGCTACTCAACTTCAGTCACAAGTAAGCTCTTTTCATTGTAAGTATATACGTATCATAGAGAACCGCCAACAGGGTACCCCTTGCACATGACACAGGAGTTATCCCATAATCAAAATGACAAGGCAAGCAGACAATGAGCATCTCAGCGATCTTTTTATTTACTATGTGCATAGATTTTTATTGAGGATGCTTCATAGAATGCTCTTTATGGTTATGCTGCAAGTTTCCACCATGATTAGGCATGACTTAGGCTAGCGGCCCAGGCGTTTCCCTAACACATATACAAACTCCATGATCTTACAAGTTCCACTTTTATTTCACACCGTCGGGATCCATAAGAAAAATAACATGATATCAACGAGGTACTAAGTACCAATGCAATGTCGAAAGCGTTCCCCATGACACATGGTTCTACTAAATTCAACTTATAAAGCGCAAGCATATACGCAATAAAGAAGGACGCAATGGTTCAGGTTTATTAAATGCAAGGAAATAAAGTGTGCCATCAAGTTCGTGAGAGCTTTACTAACTAACTTTCTCATAACAAGCAAACATTTTATTCGGAAGAAAACAAGGCATATTGAATATGCACGGAAGTAGCAAATGATGCTAATAGGTAGGTATGGTGGACACTTTGGCAATATTTGGTTTTGTGGAGTTGGAAACATGAGTAAAACATACTTAGTGAAAGTGAAGGCTAGCAATAGTAAGGGGGCGACAAACGAGAGAGCAATACCTTTCATAATCATGCTTGCAACAAAACAGGACTAATCATGGCATGAAAGTGATTCAAGATCCTCAAGGCAAAATAATTCATCAAGGCTTAACTGATTATTACAGTCATGTGCATGCGTGAGCATGTGCCAAGTCAATTCAAATGAAACATTCAGAGGAGGATACCACGGTGTCATACCAAGTTATGAATAGAGTAATGCAAGCAAACATTCATAAAACATGCTACAAACTATTAGCAAGCTGGAACTAATCATACGAAAGCAAGAACTACTAAGCATCCAAAGATAACATACACCCTACATGAACAGGCTAAGCATGCCCACAATGATGAGTATATGTACAAAAATGAAAACAAATAGAGTTCGTTACCAGCCTCTTACCACGAGTTGTCATTAATCCTCATTATTGCTCTTCACTTGTGTGGCTTGAATAATAACATGAAACCAATATCCACTGAGGACTGCTAAACCCTGTAGCAAACTCACAAAACCAAAGAAGAACGACAAATATTTTTGTTGTTTTCGATTTTTCAAAGCAAGAACCAAAAAGGAAGAACAAGCAAAGCAAAATTCTTTTTTTTCGAAAAGTTCAAACAAAGCAAAAAGGGAAAAACAAACCAAGGCAAAAGGAAGAAGAAGCAAACAAAGAGAAACAACAGAAATATTTTTGGTCTTTTTGTGTTTTAGAAAGCAAAAGCGAAGAAAGAACAAACTAAAAAGAGAACGAACATGAATATACAATATACAAAGTACCGACGCAACATGATAAGGAGGTGAGTGTGGTGTCTGCGTACCTCCCCCCAATCTTAGGCTTTTGGCCTAAGTGGGTATCAATCCCAAGCCGGCCAGGATGATGTGTCACCATCGTATGACGAGGAGGTCCCCTAGTCCTGGTGCGAACTTGAGTACATCCCTCCGTAGTGTGCGGAGTAGTCATAGGAGGGTACATCCTCCTGGTGTTGCTCGTGGAAACCCAGCAGGCGAAGCTGCTCGTCCAACTCCTCCTTGGAGCGCGACCATGGTATCCTATGAACACTAAACAAGGAAGGCTATAGCAAAGGGATCTCCCTTTCATCCCCGTTAGTGAAAAGCATCCTATATACTAGACTGTTCAAATCAGAAGTAGTAGTGACAAAGTGATGAGTTTTCATAGCAACAAGGTCAAGCCTTTGTGGTGCCAATACAGTATCATTAGGGTCCACTAAAAGGCCTAATGCATTGACCATACGCGAGGCAATGATCCCCCCATAGATAGGCCCCCTAGCAGCTAGGCGGCGAGCAATAAGCGAGCCAAGGTTGTACCGAGTATCATTGTTAAGCGCAACAGCAAGGAAGGCTAAATGATAGTTGGAGATATTACTTGTGTTCTCCCTTCCTAGTACGCTAGTACCAATATAATATGCAAAGTATCTAAGAGCAGGGAGCTGGATATTTCTTATCTTTCCGCGTTGTGCCACGCGATCATCATCATTGGTCACTCCTCGGTAAAGCTCCAGCAAATCAGCGGTTCGCCCTTGAATTTTGTTCGCGGTCCCTGTCATACTTACACCTACAACACTGCAAAATCTTTCCAATGGCATGGTGAAGGGCAGGTTATAAATTTTGAAAGAGATAGTTTACTGATAGGGTGTGTTAGTAAACGCGAAGCTCTCAACAAAAGTCTTGGTGAGCATAGCGTATTGCTCACTCTTATCTTGCATATATGAGGTCAAACCAACCCTCTCAATCAGTAGCAAGAAATCATCAAGAATACCTGCAGCTTGTAAGAAAGTAGAACAAGGAAAAGTGGATGGGTGAGCATCCCCATCATCCCTTTCATTACCAATACGAGTTGCAATGAGATCTTCGTTGTATGATGGCCTAAACCGAGAGTCTAATCTTGAGGGCCTCGACCTCCTAGGTGCATCACTCTCAAATATCTCTCCAAAGGTATGGTTGTTCATGCTTGGTATTCTGAAATTTAAACACCTATTAAACAAGTGATTGTAAAGTAAATATAACGAAGGATTCTACTCATAGGGACTTGTAAGAGGCCTAAACATGCATCAAAACTATATCTCTAAGCATCAAACAAGCTTACAAGCTCTCATAACCTTTCACCTACAACAGCAAAATACTCAATATATAATCCACTAAACACAAATCTACTTGGACAAGGGGAGGAGTCACATACCGAAGAACAAGTGCTCCAAATTTCAGCAACAAAGATGGGCTGAGGAAGGAGATCGAAAAAATCGAGAGCAAGCACAGCAAGAACGCGATTTTGAGCAATGAGCTGGAGCTTACTCGGGAGAGAGAAGAAAGTGGCAGGTGAGAGAGTTAGTGGAGGGCTAGGGGTGGCCCACACCATGGCATGGCGCCACCCAGGGCAGGCCGCGCCACCAGGTGGTGTGCCTGCCTGGTGGGTCCCCCTGGTACTTTCCAGGCACTCCTCTGCCCCTTTTTTCATGTAAAAATTTAATATGAATTTTCTAGAATTTTTGGAGACACTTTATTTTTGGGCATTTTTCAGGTATAGAAGAATGATTTTCTGACATACAGATTTTTTTTTGAAATGATGCAATGACAAAACAAAGCTAGAACTACAGAAGTTCTAAGACACTCTAGTATGCAAGCAACTAACAACAAAGAAAACTAAACGAAAACAAAAACTAAAATGGGTAGAATAGAAGTAAGCGGAGATAATCGGCTTGTCATTTGCTAAAGAAAGGATTGAGCCACTTGCTGCATTCTTTATTATTGTCTTTTATTTACTCGTACTTTATTTACCTTCATTATCAAAAACCCCTAAAAATCCATTTGCTAAGTATTTGTAGAGAATTCCTGATCCATACCACTCATCAACACCTTCTGCTCCTCGTTGGGTTCGACGCTCTTACTTATCGAAAATACTGCGATACACCCCCTATACTTATGGGTCATCACTCGACACCATAGAAAATAATTATTGACTTGATAGCTCTCTTTAAAAGGATTTGTTTGATTGAATTAATGTTTAGCGGTTTTTGTGAGCATGCCAAAGTTTGACTTGTGAATCATAAAAATGATATAGCTTTATGCGTGTCAAACTTCATGGGATGCCAACAAATCCGCTAGCCTACGAACGATCTTCATGGAGGAAACTCCTAGATTTCGGCTATGAGTTGATTAAACGTATGTAGCAGTAATGCTATAATGGGTAAGATTCTTGGCACTCCCTGGTAGCTATGTTCATGATGGAATCACTCCTCTGGCTATTATGAGTAATCATTGTACAAACGGAACAAAAACCTTAGTGATGCCACGAGTGTCCATCACAACCCGATAAACTAATTAAAATTTTGGCATGCTCCCAATTACTTAAGAACTGAAATTCTTGAAGGACAATGAATAGAAAAGTAGTACTTGAAGAGGCTTGATTTATTGATGTGGGAGAATTGAGATACTCTAGTGTATATGTTTTTCATGACAAACTCTCACACTCTTAATTTTACATGATTATACTCTATTGTTCAAAGGCAAGCCTATGAGTTGATTACATGACATGGAATAAAGTTTACTCATTTGAATCATCCATGTTAACAATAATTTTGCTGCGCTATAAAGATGCATAAAACGCGTATGATATGTTTGCCATTACTCTATCTATGCTGAAGTTTTTCATATTTATAAAGTAGAGGAAACATGAGACTACCAATCATGAGTAAGATCATCATCTCGTTATTTCAGTTTAAATGCCGAGTTCCTTTTTGATTTTGGTTTTCTTGCTCGAGGATGATCAAGTTTAAGCTTGGGAAGGTTGATGGCTCTGAAATATAGCCATCTACATCCACATTTAAACTGGACATTATTCATATTTTTAATGAAATATCTCTCTAAACCCAGCCACTAATGCCTAATGATCAAAGGGGTATGCAATCCTTTCTTTCTATTTTTCCTACGCAGATAATGACGTTTGATGATGGGAAACACTATAAAGTCGAAGACACGAGATTTCCAACAACCCGAAGAAACCAGGAGTCATGAAGTGGAGACGGACACTTTAACGACCAACTGTACAACGGGAATAAAATTCCGGCCGTATAGTTCCTATCGTATAGTTGCCATCGACACCGCTAGGTCAAACAGAACAACTTTTGTGAAGGGACCCCTATATAAAGAGGCCTCGGGTGACGAGAAATAGGCCCCTCTTCCGATCATCATCCACCCCCAAATCACCATCCACAACATCGAAGAGCCGTTGGAGGAATAGACTTTGATCTAATCTCCAAACCCTTCTCCACCACCATAGCCATATTCCACCACTTGTAATAGTAGATCTCTTCTTCGATTGGCAACATTGTAAGACTATTTGCTATCAATATCTTGATTTCCATTACAATGTTTATGATTGTTGATCTCATCTCTATGTGTGAGTAATTCTCCTTGGGCTAAGGGCTTCGGCCTAGCCATGTAGTTTTTGTGCATGTTATTTATCATAGATGGGATCATGTATTAGTTTGTATGACATGATGATTATTGTATCCTCTCTTGCATCAATCTAAGGACTTGTCAGATACCCAAGACCCCGAGGATTGAGCCAGGTATAGGAAGTATGAGTAATGACTAATCTGCAGGTTGGGAACCCCAGTGACGGAAGGGGTAGTACGGCTATATCTGAGGGATTTACTTGGGATTAACGGTGACGTCACTATGCATATCATTAGTTCTCTTTCTTCGATGGATGAGGCTAGTAGGTTATTGCTATAAGCGGTTGCGGAGGCAATAGCAATTATGGATGCACTGCCCACATATAATTTATCTTGCTCTAACAATTACATGCATACTTTATTTTTTTCTTTTATTCCCATCAGATGTTTTGCATAGCTACATGTGAAACCGAATGCCCTAGGCCCTCTCTCTCCATCATCGACAATAACAAAAAGACGCAAACTCTTGGTCCGGTAAAAACACAAAAAGGAATTCTAAAACTCCCGAAGGTCTGTTAAAGTAACTTCGGTGCGCTTTTTTCTTCTCGAGGATTCGATAAACCTAGGTCTACTAGGGAAAAAGAGCTATACTTCATCCGTAATCCAGATTGAAGGTATCAACCCTTTTTCTGGCACCGTTGTCGGGGAAGCAATAAGTACCCTGGTGAGGTTAGTAGGAACCTTGCTAGTTTTAATTCTTGTTTTTAATTTTGTTAGTTTGCTTTCAGTCTTTATTTGAAAATCCAAAAAAATAGTTAGTCTTTAAATTCTTGTTTTTAATACTATCATAAGTCTCTATTAAGAAAACCCAAAAACATAGGAAATATGGCTGAAAAGAAGCTTGGGGAGTTTCCCACTCCCAACAATGATTATTTGCGTACTCCTATTACTCAGCCAACAAATGTTGCTGATGACTATGAAATTAAGCCCAATTATTTAAGTTTGGTTCAACAGAATCAATTTGGAGGCTCTGCTATTGAGGACGCAGGTATGCACTTGAATACTTTCACTAAAATATGTGATATGATGCGTATAAAAGATGTTGACCCTGATGCGGTCAAATTGCGCTTATTTCCTTTCTCTCTTAGAGGAAGAGCAAAAGAATGGTTGTTATCTTTGCCTAGAAATACTATTACATCATGGGTGGAATGTACTTCTTTATTTATGACTAAATTCTTCCCACCTGCAAATACTATGCAACTAAGATCTAATATTACTGGTTTTAGACAGGAAGAGCATGAGCCACTAGCGCTTGTATGGGAAAGGATGAAATACTGCATGAGAAATTGTCCCAGTCATGGGATGGAAGATTGCCTAATTCTCCATTTATTTTATAATGCTCTTAATCCTATGTCTAAGTCTATGCTTGATACTGCAGCTAGAGGAACATTTATGGGTAAACATATTACCGAAGCAAAGCAGCTGCTAGACAATATGCAAGACAACCATGCCATGTGGTATGTGGATAGATCAAACACGAAGAAGGTGAACTCCGTCTCACCATAAAAAAATGAAGAACTCAATGCTAAGCTGGATGAGCTCATATTACCCATAAAAGGTAAGGAAAACTAGGTAAGAGCTATCCCACAAACAAATATTGAAGAAATAGACTTCATAGCTCGTAATGATTATAACCTTGCTTAGATGAAGAATTATAATCCTAATTTTCAGAAACACTATTCTAGTCATGCAGGTAACTCTAATAATAATATGAGATCAAGTAATGGTAGTCTCCAAGAAACACTTAAGTCCTTTATAGACTCACAAAATGAGCAAACCAATATCCTTGTTAAAATAACGGAGAACCATGATGCTATGATTGGTAAATTATCTAACTGAGCTGTAAGTTTGAGGAATGATTTGCAGGCCCTCCAAGACAAGGAATAAAGTTTACTCATTTGAGTCATCCATGCTAACAATAATTTTGTTGCACTATAAGGATGCATAAAACCCGTATGATATGCTTGCTATTACTCTATCTATGCTGAAGGTTTTTAGATTTATGAAGTGGAGGAAACATGAGACTACCAATCATGAGTAAGAACACCATCTCATTATTTCAGTTTAAATGCTGAGTTCCTTTTTAATTTTCGTTTTATTGCTAGGGGAAAATCAAGTTTAAGCTTGGGGAGGTTGATGGCTCTGAAATATAGCCATCTACATCCCAATTTAAACTGGATATTGTTCATAATTTTGATGAAATATCTCTCTAAACCCTGCCACTAATGCCTAATATTCAGAGGGGTATGCAATCCTTTCTTTTATATATTTCCTGCGCAGATAATGTCGTTTGAAGATGGGAATCACTACATTAAAGTCAAATATACGAGATTTCCAACAACCAGAAGAAACCAGGAGCCGTAAAGCGGAGGCAGACGCTTTAACGACCAACTATACGACCAGAGGAAATTTCCGGCCATATAGCTCCGGTCATACAGTTGGCGTCGCCACCTTTAGGTCAAACAGAACAACTTTCGTGAAGGGACACCTATATAAGGAAGCCTCGGGCGATGAGAAAACATGCTAGACCTCGCTAAAAAGTCTCCTCCATAAATCACCAGCCACCTCCAGATCTCAAAACCCTTCTCCATCTCCATAGCCATATTCCACCACTTGTAATAGTAGATCTCTTCTTTGATTGGCAACATTGTAAGACTATTGTTATCAATCTTATGATTTTCATTACAATGTTTGTGATTGTTGATCTCATCTCTATGTGTGAGTAATTCTCCTTGGGCTAAGGGCTTTGGCCTAGCCATGTAGCGTTTGTGCATGTTATTTATCATAGATGGGACCGTGTATTAGTTTGTATGACATGATGATGATTATATCCTCTCTTGCTTCAATACAAGGACTTGTCAGGTACTCAAGAACCCAAGGGTTAATCCAGGTATAGGGAGTATGAGTAATGACTGATCTGTAGGTTGGGAACCCCAGTGACAGAAGGGGTAGTATGGCTGTATGTGAGGGATTTACTTGGGATTAACGGTGACATCACTATGCATATCATTAGTTCTATTTCTTTTATGGATGAGACTAGTAAGTTATTGCTATAAGCAGTTGCGGAGGCAATAGCAATTATGGATGCACTGCCCACATATAATTCATCTTGCTCTAACAATTACATGCATACTTTATTATTATCTTGTATTCCCATCAGATGTTTTGCGCAGCTATAGGTAAAACCGAACACCCTAGGCCCTCTCTCTCCATCATCGATAACAACAAAAGACAGCAAACTCTTGTTTCAGTAAAAACACAAAAGGAATTCTAAAACTCCCAAAGGTCCATTCAAGTAACTTCACTTTGCTTCTGCTTCCTGAGGATTCAATAAACCTAGGTCTACTAGGAAAAAAGGGATATACTACATCCGTAATCCGGATCAAAAGTATCATTTGCCTAGTACGACATCCTCGTACCGCCGCGCACGGGGCTTTTGGCTGGTTTGAACTAAGCTATGCCGACGTGCCTATGGCGCTACCCTTGCGAGGCACCGAGTTGGCGATGCAGATAGAGGAGCGCCTCCGCGAGCTACCGGATCGGAATAGGGCGATGGCCCGATACGCGCCCATGAGCGCGTACTGGCCAAATAATTTTAAGAAGGAGCGAGCAAAGGAGCTCGCGTTGTGCCATGCTCATTGGCGGTAGGTCTACCCAAATCTGTGCAACCCCAAAGAGAGGCAGCGCTTCTGGGAAGTGCGTGGGCGTACGGTCTACACCGCTATCAATGAGGCACGCGGTCGAGCCGAGGCACCATGCCATGAAGAATTCATAAGGAGGGTGGAGGCCGCCGGGATCATCGACCTCGATTCCGACACAGAGGAGGAGGACAGTGATCCGGAGGGTAGCACCGATGATGGGGAAGGCGATAGCGGCATCGTAGATTATGGCGACACGGAGTTGGCGATGCAGAATCACAATGTAATATTAAATTGAATATATAAAACTATTGGGAGTGGTGTGATAGGGAACACTACCCCCCTAAAAAAATAAAATCGCCGGTGCCTCCCCATATGGGCTCAAAATCGATGGCGCTGGAGCCCATATAGGAGGGGCGAGTGGATATGCTCTTAGAGAATCTCCACTCGGGGGCCTGAAAGCCCCCCTAAAGGGCTACGGGGGTGCTGGTGCCTAAAATCGCGCCCAACCCACCCCCAAACTTATTTTCGCACCGATGCGACCCGGTTTGACATCCGGTGCCCCTAGGCCGAACCCAAACCACGGGGGGCTAGCGGGGGCACCGGATGGAGCTAAAAAAAACATGGGCCAGCCCTGGTAGTGAGATGGAAGGCTCCTTCCCGCCCTTTTTCGACGCGTCCCGCTCCAACTTCTCGCCCTTTTCATGGCTATATGTATGCGCCCCTCCCTCCCTTTCTCCACATCCCGCCACTGCCACCCTCATGGAGAGACCAAAACTCAATTTCTACGAGGCCGTGATGTTCGCCCACTATGACATCCTCGCGCCGCCGCGCGCGAGGCTTCTGGCTGGCTTTGAACTAAGCTACGCTGGTGTGCATGTGGTGCCACCCTTGCGAGGCGCCGAGTTGGTGATGCATATAGAGGAGCGCTGCCGTGAGCTGCCGGATCGGAATAGGGCGATGGCCCGATACGCGCCCACGAGCACGTACTGGCCGAAGAAGTTCAAGAAGGAGCGAGCGAAGGAGCGAGCGTTGTGCCATGCTCACCGGTGGTAGGTCTACCCGGATCTGCTCAACCCTGAAGGGAGGCAACGCTTCTGGGAAGTGCGTGGGCGTACGGTCTACACCGCTATCAACGAGGCGCGCGGTCGAGCCGAGGCAGCACGCCATGAAGAATTCATAAGGAGGGCTGTTATGGGTCTCCTTGTGGATTTACCCTTGGAGTGGCCTAATCTTCACGGATTTGAGGCGGAAGTGAGGGAAAACACGATGAACACAATGAACACAACTCTAATGCAAGATAAAGATACAAACACATGCCAAATCACACCCAATTCGATTTGCTCCCGTTGGTTCGAACAACCAATCCAATAGAATCCTCGGCGAGAGACCTTGCGGTAGAATCACCAAAGGAGAGATCGGCAAGCGGATGGGAGAATCCAAATCAAGGAGAGAGTAGCAACCAAGTAGAATCCCAAAGGGGAGAGACCAAGCACTACTATAATCCTTGATAGGGAGAGACCAAACACTTGAGGAGGGTCTTGACAACTTGGAGAAGGGCACCGACTCCAAGGCCTTGTACAACTCATAGATTTACTAATGAGAGGGGGTTCCCATCTAGGGTTTGGCACATGCCTCAATTCATCATCATATCTAGGGTTTCAAGGAGGGGATGGGGGCATATATATATAGGCCAGCCACGAGCTAGGGGTAAAACAGGCATAAGCAGGAAGTTTAGGGCGTTACATGGGCCAAGCCCAGCTTAAGGCGCACATGCCCATGATGCTCGGTCTGGAGACTCCGGTGTGGGGTCCAGAGACTCCGGTGTAGGCTGGAGAATCCGGTCTGTCTCCGGTGTCGCCTCCGGAGGGGGTCTCAGACTGTCCCAGGCGCAGGTTCGGGGCTCGGTCCGGAGACGGGCCGGAGACTCCGGTGTGGTAGGCCGGAGACTCGGGTCTGCTGGTCCGGAGACTCCGGTCCTGCTTCAGCAGCTTCTTGCGTCTTCTCTTCCAGGCCTCTTGCTTGGGTGTCTTGGCTCTAGAGCCATCCTTGCCGCATCTCCTTAGCATCATGTTCATGGACCTAGACACATCATGGGCATTTGTCTCAAGTAGGATTCCATTCGCACAATAACCAACGAAAGGCAAAGCATGGATGGAGTTCACCTTTGGAGTGATGATTAGCATGGCATGATGTGGACCAGAGGTGGTTTCCATATGTTGGGCTACATCATCTCCCCCCGCTTGAAAACGAGTCGACCTCGACGATGTTCGCTCATCATGTAAGGAAGGAGGTGTGTCCTTGGCCTTGATCTTGTACACGGTCGGATCGCCGGTGTCGAAGCCTTCTCAAACTTGTTGAAGAGCTTGTGGTACATCTTGCCATCATGTTGTGGTCGGAGATCTTGTAGCCTTATCCTTGTAGTTGGTGGTGTATCTTGGGTACCTTGCAAAACCGACAACAGAGAGAGAGAATTGTATGAATGATTGTTAGTATGGGTCACACTCAAGTCTCTCTTCTCACATTTTGTGGCTTGCATCGTGGCACTCATGATTTTTCCACTCATTTTTGGCTTGTGGCACTCACTCTCTTGATGGTGGTTCACTCTCTCACCACTCGTCTCACAAGGGTCTTTAGCTTGCTTTATCTTGTTGACGGGTGTCATGTTGAGTGCGATGACTTGGCTTGGAGTCATGGGTTGGAGCACCAATCTCTTGTCATTCCACTTGAAGGAGTATTGGTTGGTGGAACCATGATGCATTGCTCCTTTATCGTATTGCCATGGCCTTCCAAGTAGCATGTGGCACACGGACATTGGCACGACATCACACTCGACGGTGTCTTCATATGGGCCAATCTTGAAGGAGACTTGGACCTTGGATGTTATCTTGAGGGCTCCATTGTCATCCAACCATTGGATAAGGTAGGGTGAGGGTTCTCTATGCATTGCAGTTTGAGTTTCTCACAAAGCTCCGTACTTGCGAGGTTTTGGCAACTACCTCCATCAATGATCACTTTTATTGACTTGCCATCAATTCCAGCACGAGTTTGGAAGATATTGAGGCGTTGGTCCTCTCTTGGGATGGAGTTTGTTGGCGGTATTTGAGCTATGACAAGTCTGGGGACCGGATCATGCTCGCATACAAGTGTCTCATCCTCTTCCATTGCGGCTGTCCTTGCAATAGCTCGTTGAGTGAGAGCTTCATATTCCTCTTCACTTACTGAGTAGTTGCGCCATTCTCATCCGTAAGCATCACTCGTGAGTTGGTGCACTCATATGACTTGTGACCTTTCACTCCACACTTGAAGCAAGTGACTTGATGTTCCCCATTTTGGTGGTGGGGTTCTCCATGATGAGAATGGGAGCACGAGGGGTCGCCATGATGACTTGAGGAGCGCGCGAGAGGAACTTGACGAGCTTGAATGGTGTCCATGACGGTTGCCGAGGTTGGTAATAGCTTGGTGAAGAGCTTGGAATTGAGCATTGTGCTCCACTTGGCGTTGCCTGTCACGGTAGTTGAATTCTCGAAAAGTTTCATCAAGCCGGTTCTCAAGCCTCTCAAATTGGGCATTGAATTCTTGGTGTTGCACCCATAAGTTGTGGCGCGTGGCAAAACCATCTCGGTTGTTGAAGTTGCCATCTCCACTTTCTCCGCTTTCCCTAGACATGTTGTTTGACCACAAGTGAAACGAGGGTGGTATTGGTGGTATGGTATGTCCTACCTTGCCTCGCCAAGTCAAAAATTGGAAAGGTTGTTCTTGCCGAGAGCAAAGCAAATACACAAGAAACACACACAAAAAGGCCTATGGTGGACGGGTAGGAAGGTGGATAGCAAATGGAACAACCAAACGAAAAGGTTATTGTCAAAAGTGGGTAAACTCCAACAAGAACAAAGTCAAAGGAAAAGGTCAAAAGGGTGACGAGAACCTACGACTATACACACACGGTGGAGATTAATGTGGCTAACACGACTATGAAAATGAGCAACGAACAAAATTGGTCCTAACAAAGACTAATGCTCGGTGTTGTGCCAACACTAGGATCTGTAGCCTGTTTACCAAAAGATGGAGAAGCAACGGATTTGTACGCTTGCCTTGCTCTTGCTCGCACTCTTGCTTAGAAGCTTTGGACTCTCTTTTGTATTGGTATCTTTCTCTTTTTCTTTTGCTTATAAGCTTTTTTAAGGCCTCTTTCTTTGCTATGCTATGGAGTCAAGTTTTTGCTATTGCCTCTACACTATGACTTATGCAAGAGCAAGCGCACAATGCTTCGGCAAACACAAGATGAGCTACTCTCGATAGGTTAGGTAACACACAAAGGAAGAAGGGGTTAACAACGGTGGTGCAAGTTATACCTTATGGTGATGTCGCACTTGCAACCGTTGGTGGAGGGATGGTTCGAGTTCCGTGGTGTCGATGTCGAGTGCGAGGCGTTGCAGAAGCTTTTGTTAGTTGACAGACACGCACACGAAACACAAACGTCAAAAGGAAATTAGTCGAAAAAGGAAAAGGGGTCAAAATTTGTGTCAGGGCCGGAGACTCCGGTGTTGCTGGTCCGGACACTCCGGTGTGGGCCGAAGACTCCGGTCTTTTGGGCCGGAAACTCCGGTGTGGGCCAGAGACTCCGGTATGGAGTCTGCACGATGAACAACTCGTGTTCTTGAGCGGAAATTCGGCCCTTGAACCCTCAAATCCAGAAAATTTCGACCAAATTGGGCTGGGAAGCGCAGGGCACAAATAGACCAACTCCAAAGACAAGTTTCTATTGGACTAAAACCACAATCAACTCACCAAAACGAGAGATCGATCCAAAAGCAATTTGGGGCTATATTTTTGGTATTTTTCTGTTTATGGTGGAAATCGAAAGGCGAAGTCAAATCTGTGGCAACCAAAAGCTACTGATACCAGTTGTTATGGGTCTCCTTGTGGATTTACCCTTGGAGTGGCCCAATCTTCACGGATTTGAGGCAGAAGTGAGGGAAAACACGATGAACACAACTCTAATGCAAGATAAAGATACAAACACACGTCAAATCACACCCAATTCGATTTGCTCCCGTTGGTTCGAACAACCAATCCAATAGAATCTTCGGCGAGAGACTTTGCGGTAGAATCACCAAAGGAGAGATCGGCAAGCAGATGGTAAAATCTAAATCAAGGAGAGAGTAGCAACCAAGTAGAATCCCAAAGGGGAGAGACCAAGCACTACTAGAATCCTTGATAGGGAGAGACCAAACACTTGAAGAGGGTCTTAACAACTTGGAGAAGGGCACCGACTCCAAGGCCTTGTACAACTCATAGAGTTACTAATGAGAGGGGGTTCCCATCTAGGGTGTGGCACATGCCTCAATTCATCATCATCTCTAGGGTTTCAAGGAGGGGATGGGGGCATATATATAGGCCAGCCACGAGCTAGGGGTAAAACAGGCATAAGCAGGAAGTTTAGGGCGTTACATGGGCCAAGCCTAGCTTAAGGCGCGCAGGCCCACAATGCTCGGTCCGGAGACTCCGGTGTGGGGTCCGGAGACTCCGGTGTAGGCCGGAGACTCCGGTGTCGCCTCCGGAGGGGGTCTCCGACTGTCCCAGGCGCAGGTTCGGGGCTCGGTCCGGAGACGGGCCGGAGACTCCGGTGTGGTAGACCGGAGACTCCGGTCTACTGGTCTGGAGACTCCGGTCCTGCTTCAACAGCTTCTTGCGTCTTCTCTTCCAGGCCTCTTGCTTGGGTGTCTTGGCTCTAGAGCCATCCTTGCCGCATCTCCTTAGCATCATGTTCATGGACCTAGACACATCATGGGCATTTGTCTCAAGTAGGATTCCATTCGCACAATAACCAACGAAAGGCAAAGCATGGATGGAGTTCACCTTTGGAGTGATGATTAGCATGGCATGATGTGGACCAGAGGTGGTTTCCATATGTTGGGCTACATCATCTCCCCCCGCTTGAAAACGAGTCGACCTCGACGATGTTCGCTCATCATGTAAGGAAGGAGGTGTGTCCTTGGCCTTGATCTTGTACATGGTCGGATCGCCGGTGTCGAAGCCTTCTCAAACTTGTTGAAGAGCTTGTGGTACATCTTGCCATCATGTTGTGGTCGGAGATCTTGTAGCCTTATCCTTGTAGTTGGTGGTGTATCTTGGGTACCTTGCAAAACCGACAACAGAGAGAGAGAATTGTATGAATGATTGTTAGTATGGGTCACACTCAAGTCTCTCTTCTCACATTTTGTGGCTTGCATCGTGGCACTCATGATTTTTCCACTCATTTTTGGCTTGTGGCACTCACTCTCTTGATGGTGGTTCACTCTCTCACCACTCGTCTCACAAGGGTCTTTAGCTTGCTTTATCTTGTTGACGGGTGTCATGTTGAGTGCGATGACTTGGCTTGGAGTCATGGGTTGGAGCACCAATCTCTTGTCATTCCACTTGAAGGAGTATTGGTTGGTGGAACCATGATGCATTGCTCCTTTATCGTATTGCCATGGCCTTCCAAGTAGCATGTGGCACACGGACATTGGCACGACATCACACTCGACGGTGTCTTCATATGGGCCAATCTTGAAGGAGACTTGGACCTTGGATGTTATCTTGAGGGCTCCATTGTCATCCAACCATTGGATAAGGTAGGGTGAGGGTTCTCTATGCATTGCAGCTTGAGTTTCTCACAAAGCTCCGTACTTGCGAGGTTTTGGCAACTACCTCCATCAATGATCACTTTTATTGACTTGCCATCAATTCCAGCACGAGTTTGGAAGATATTGAGGCGTTGGTCCTCTCTTGGGATGGAGTTTGTTGGTGGTATTTGAGCTATGACAAGTCTGGGGCCCGGATCATGCTCGCATACAAGTATGTCATCCTCTTCCATTGCGGCTGTCCTTGCAATAACTCGTTGAGTGAGAGCTTCATATTCCTCTTCACTTACTGAGTAGTTGCGCCGTTCTCATCCGTAAGCATCACTCGTGAGTTGGTGCACTCATATGACTTGTGACCTTTCACTCCACACTTGAAGCAAGTAACTTGACTATCCGATATCGTGTTGGAGGAGGGTGCTATCATGGTCTTTGCTTGCTTGGATGAGCTCGTTGCTTGGTTATTTGGCTTTGTGGGAGCATTTGCATTGATGGACGCAAAGTATGGCTTGGGCCTCTCGTATGCATTCTCCTTTTGCAAGTGCCTCTCATCTTTGGTAGCTTGATGGAGGAGCTCGGTGAGGTTCTTGTACGATTGAAAGTCAACAATCTTCCTTATTGGGCGGCTACAATCGTTGAGGAACCTTGCTATGGTTTGCTCTTCGAGTTCTCTCACATCAGCTCGCATCATTGTTTTCTCCATTTCCTTGTAGAACTCTTCAATTGACTTGGTGCATTGTTTCAAGTTTTGTAGCTTGTCGAAAAGATCTTGGCGATAATGCTCGGGGACGAAGCGTGTGTACATCACTTGCTTCATCTCGGTCCAAGTTTCAATTGGAGGTTCCTCATTCTTTTCGTGGTTCTTTTGGAAGTCTTCCCACCAAAAAATTGCATAGTCCTCAAACTCAAGGGATTCCATTGCAACTTTCTTTTCTTCGGAGTAGTTGTGAACTCGGAAGATCTTGTCAACTTTGAGCTCCCAATCAATGTATGCATCGGTGTCTTCTTCTCCCTTGAACTTGGGCATAATGAACTTGAGCTTCCCAAACTTGCCCTCTTCATGTTCATGGTGGTAGTTGCGGCGATCTTGCCTTATCCTCGCTTCACTTGGTGCACGTGGTGGTGGAGGAGTAGCTTGATACGCAAAGTCTCATCTACGCCTTTGCTCGGGATCATTTGCATTCATTGGTTGTTGATGACGATGGTGGGGTTGAGCGTAGCGGTTGTTGTGTCGCGCGCGGTGTGCATCCTCGTCATCATCACTCGTATCCCATTGTGGTGCGCGATGAACTTGTTGTTGATGGCGATGGTCATGGTTCGGGTGTTGGCGCCTATCAACGCGGTTGTGTTCACCATGGCGTTCTTTCTCTTGGGGTGGTGGTGGCGCTTGTACCATAGCTTGTTGCGGAGGGCGACCATGTTCTTCTTGGTGTTGTGGATGCGCTTGGTGATCATGGTGTCGATGACGTCTTGCGTGGTGTGATTGTTGATGTTGTGGCTCAACCACTTGTTCATGGCGATGACGAGCTTGATGTTCCCCATTTTGGTGGTGGGGTTCTCCATGATGAGAATGGGAGCGCGAGGGGTCGCCATGATGACTTGAGGAGCGCGCGCGAGACAAACTTGACGAGCTTGAATGGTGTCCATTAAGCCTAACTAGTGAAAACAAGAAACAAAAATACAAAATTGCAGAATCTAAAGGAAATAACTTCGAGTACTCACACCGGAGGATGTGAGTACCTTTTACCTTACCTCCCCGGCAACGGCGCTAGAAAATAGGCGTTTGCCATGGGAGGTTCTTCTTCTTTAATCCTCCGGTGTGAATACCTTTTACCTCTCCGCGGCAACGGCGCCAGAAAATAGCTTGATGTCTACACACTTCTATTCTTGTAGACAGTTGTTGGGCCTCCAAGTGCAGAGGTTTGTAGAACAGCAGCAAGTTTTCCCTTAAGTGGATCACCCAAGGTTTATCGAACTCAGGGAGGAAGTGGTCAAAGGTATTCCCTCTCAAGCAACCCTGCAATCAAGATACAAGATGTCTCTTGTGTCCCCAACACACCCAATACACTTGTCAGGTGTATAGGTGCACTAGTTTGGCGAAGAGATAGTGAAATACAAGTGGTATGGATAATTATAAGTGGTAAGGGTGATAGAAAATAGATTGATGGCGTGGAAGAGACTAAAGGCAAACTGAAATAAAGATGGAAGCAAGCAAACATGTAACAGATCTAGTAGCAAACGGTGTTTCAATGCTTAGAAACAAGGCCTAGGGATCATACTTTCACTAGTGAACACTCTCATATAAATATATTCTCTTTATGATACTACTCTTAACTACAACACTCTAGTCGATGGTAGGGCTATAACAGCACACCTCAAAGTAAGCCTTTCCCATCTAGAAAACCCCACACTGTCACCTTGAGTACTAGATGAGTCCAACAAACACCACAATTTCATAAAGACATCCAACTCCAAATATAACTCATAACAAGTATTTGTAATCTCTAGCCTAAGTGCCACCATGGTGAGCACGCTGTCACTTTCACACACATGGGGAGAGGAGAGATCTAATAAAGCACTTGAGTAGCAAGGTAGATCTATAGATTACAAGCTCATGATCTCAATAAGATCATGCATAGAGAGAGATGAACACATAGCTACCGGTAGAACCCTTAACCTCGAGAGAGAACTACTCCCTCCTCATCATGGGAATTAGCACCGGTGATGGAGATGGTGGTGGAGATCGATGGAGATGGCTCCGGGGGCACTTCCCCGTCCCGGCAGGGTGCTGGAATAGAGACTTTCTGTCCCCCGAATCTCCCCTTCGGTGGCGGCGGCGCTGTGGAACTTTTCGTGGCTGGAGGCTTGATGATTTAGGATTTTCGCATCGGGAGGCTTCTTATAGGCTAGAGGGCAAGGTCGGTGGGCGGCCAGGGGGCCCACACCATGCCCTGGCGCGGCCTGGGGGGACTCGCGCCATGGGGTGGTGTGGCCACCCTGTGGCCCCTCTCCGACTCTTCTTCTGGCTCCGTGAGTCTTCCGGGAAAATATCAAGTTTGGCTTTTGTCCGGTCCAATTCTGAGAATATTGATTTTCTGACTTTCCTGGAACTAAAAATAGTAGAAAACAGGCAACTGGCACTGTGGCACTTGTTAATAGGTTAGTCCAAGAAATCATATGAAAAGTACTCCAAAGTGTGGACAAAACACAAGAAAGTAGATAAAACCAAGCATGGAACATCAAAAATTATGGATACATTTGCAATGTATCAAGGGGCGAGTGGATATGCTCTTAGAGAATCTCCACTCGGGGCCCCTAAAGACCCCCTAAAGGGCTATGGGGGTGCTGGTGCCTAAAATCGTGCCCAACCCGCCCGCCCAAACTTATTTCCGCACTAGTGCGACCCGGTTTGACATTCGGTGCCCCCAGGCCGAACCCAAACCACGGGGGGCTAGCGGGGGCGCCGGATGGAGCTGAAAACAACATGGGCCAGCCCTGGTAGTGAGATGGAAGGCTACTTCCCGCCCTTTTTCGACGCCTCCCGCTCCAACTTCCCGCCCTTTTCATGGCTATATGTATGCGCCCCTCCCTCCCTTTCTCCACATCCCGCCGCTGCCACCCTCATGGAGAGACCAAAACTCAATTTCTACGAGGCTGTGATGTTCGCCCACTATGACATCCTCGCGCTACCGCGCGCGAGGCTTCTGGCTGGCTTTGAACTAAGCAACATCAGCGTGCATGTGGTGCCACCCTTGCGAGGCGCCGAGTTGGCGATGCAGATAGAGGAGCGCCGCCGCGAGCTGCCGGATCAGAAGAGGGTGATGGCCCAGTATGCGCCCACGGGCGCGTCCTGGCCGAAGAAGTTCAAGAAGGAGCGGGAGAAGGAGCTCACGCGATGCCGCGCTCACCGGTGGAAGGTCCACCCGAATCTGCGCAACCCCGAAGGGAGGCAACGCTTCTGGGCAGTGTGCGGGCATACGGTCTAAACCGCTATCAACGAGGCGCGGGGTCGAGCCGAGGCGGTGTGCCATGAAGAATTCATGAGGAGGGCGGAGGCCACCAGGATTGTCGTCGGATTGAGGACAAGTACGCCATGAAGGGGTCCTCGAGGCGTGCGGAAGAGAGGGGTGTGTGACGTACGGTGTTCCGGGACGATGAGCACACAAGTTTACCTAGGTTCGAATCCACCGGCTTTGGACAGATCCTACTCCTGCTAGCAATCCAGTAATACGGCAGAGCCGGATATGGGTTACAAGGGTTTCGCCTGTGCTAGTTGAGATTGTAGACTATTGAGGTGTTGCCCTAAAGGCTCTCCCTAGGATGGCTTATATAGATATCCGGCCTAGGGTTTACAGGAGAGATCTATCTGGCTACGACTAAGATTCGGTTACATAGTACATCTTGAACTACAAGTAACATTATGGGCCTAAGTCGGTAAGTCTTCTGGGCCTTCCCATGGCCGGATTGGACTCCGTCTTTCTCCCTGACTGGGCCGCCCGTGAAGCAAAGCTCTAACCCGAAGTGGGCCACCTTGGTCAGTGAGGAACTGTGAGGATACCCGAAAAGTATATCCCCAACAGCAGCCCCCGGAGGCCTCCAAGATCCAAAGTCGGATTCATCATCGTCTGCTTGACCTTTGGCTTGCAGAATCTTGAAGGGTTCCTGAAACTTCACAACAAAAAATACGATCCGGGTCTTAAAAAATAAGTCGGACCTAATAACATGTTACTTGGATTTTCCAGCTTGATTTCAAACTAAGCCGGAACTTGGTTTTTAACGCCACCTGACACAAGTCATGGTCAAGTCACGTCATCTGACAGGCATTCCGTCAGCACGACCGTTGGTGGGTCCACGGTTCGCAGAACCGAGGCGCCGTTTCAATGCGTGCGTGGAGATCGAGGCGACGCAATCATCACGTGGGTCCTTCCCAGTTCCTTCCACGACGCGTGGCGGTTACACTGTAGCATTTGCACGAATCTTGGCGCAGTTAGGTGGATATAAGGGGTTAGGATTTTCTCCTTCTCCTTCCACCAGTCCTTTGCCTTTTCCTCTCTTCCCAATCTCTCTGCGCGCACAGAGCTCCCCCGTTCCTCCCCCATAGAACTCCCAGCGCCGCCCCTTTTAGGTCAACTGCTTCGCCGGAGAAATGGCTTCATCTTCTTCCTCCGGCTTGGCGGCAGCGGCGGCGACGGCGGAAGGGGTGGCAGAGAAAGAGAGCTTTCGCGGGCTCTGGATTCCCTGCGCGCTCAATGACGAGGGCCTCAAGAACGTGGAGAAGGAGGGGTTTCTTGCCGCCAGCGACTGGTGGAGCGGCTTCGAGGAAACCGTCCCCAACCCGCACGACGGCGAGCGGGTCCACTTCGGCACCCACCTCGACAGAGGTTTGTCGTTTCCTCCCTCGGAGTTCTTCTCCGAGGTGATTGATCATTATGGAGTTCAACTCCATCATCTTCCTCCCAACTCTCTCTTAGAGATGAGCGCGTACGCTTCGTTGTGTGAGGGCTTTCTCGGCATTAGGCCGAGTTTGACTCTTTTCCAGTACTATTTTCATGTCCGAAGAAACTCCATTACCACCGGTGTTCCTTATATCACCGGCACTATTAGTTTTTCTCTTAGACGCGAGCGTGCGTATCCCAAAATTCTAGCTAGTGACTCGGTCAAACAATGGCCAGCCACGTTTTTCTATCATAGGGATATTTCGGCTCCCGACAAAGCCACTGCTTTGCTGGCTTTTGTTGACAGAGCTGCCACGGCCCAACCTTCTTAGGACGAGGCTACTCCGACTCTCACCGATGATCTGATCCTCGCTAAGAGGAGGATCAAATACTTGATCAAACACAAGGGACTAAAGGGATCCGATTTGGTCCAATGCTGGGTCTCACGCCGGATCCAGACCCTTCAGTACCATGGGGATCGACTGATGCACTCCATCACATCATCCAAGAAAGACTACCTCCGCATCAGCTCCAAATCCTACACCACTCAAGGATACATAAGCCAGATCAAGTGGCTGATCCAGGAGCAGATCGAGAGGAGAATCCCGGAGGTTTCTCTGGATATGCATACGGCGGAAAACCCCGTAGTGCTGGTAAGCTTCCATCAGTACACTTTTTATGTGTTTCAATCTTCGAGTTATACTGCAATACTGATATGTTTTCTTATTTTCAGCTTGCTGACCTCCCCGAGTCGGAACTTACTCCGCTCGAAGGATATCCTCCTGAGTTTTCTCAGGAGACAGAGGTGGTCCCATTGCCGGACCTTGCACTCAAGAAGCGCAAAGCTCCGACAGTGGCTGTTGGCACAAAGGAGGTGCCTGTCGTGAAGAGGTAATTTTCAGTCACAACTTCCGCCTTTGTACTTTACTCAAATTTCTTTCCGAGATGTAACGTCTCCGACTTTACTACATTCTCAGAGCAAAACCGCTCATCAAGGGCAAGGGGAAGGGAATTTCTTCGAAACCCCTACGACAGACGAAGCTCACCATAGCTTCCCCTGCCGTAGCTCCTCCGACACCTGCCCCTCAACCTTCTGCAATGCCGGCGACCATTCCTTCCCCGGTCGTCGTAGAAGATCCGGCTCCTTCAACAGAGCCCGCGATCCTTGAATCGCACACTGACATCACCATGGGTGAGTTAGATCTACATAAGGGTGAACCCTCTTTGGGTAATGTTCTCTCGGCAGAAACCTTCGCCGAAAACCTTATCAGCAATCTAGGACTTGCCAAGTTTGGCCTGTCTCGGAAATCTGCTGAAGAAATCCAGTGGCTCGCCAGGCAATGCCTGGAGAAAAGTACTTTATCTGCCGAAGAAGAAGCGCAAGAAGCAGAGGACATCAAGTTCTCTGACCTTCTCGCCCAGGTGCACCTTCGTGACGAGAGGATTAGTACTAGTGAGCTTCCAACAACCCCAGTGATTCCTCTGACTCTCGCCAAAAAGGTGGCCGTTGAAGTGAACGCGGGTTTGGATAAACTCACCCGCGAACAATATGTAAGTCGGAATTCCAACTCCCGTTTTCCATTCTTTTATATCATATCCTCTAGCCCCCAAGCATGAAGTAGGATATATAATCCGGGTTTATGCTTCATTAGGATGCTAAAGAACAAACTAGTGTACCCCCAAGGCTCGTGCTGATATTAGCAAAAATATTAGCCCGAGTCTTAAGTAGCTTTCTGACTTTGGGTATTCTGACTTACAGAAAGTATGTTCCTATAACCAGGATTTACTTAAGAATGTCTGCGATAAGCGGAAAGAGATCAAAGCTCTCTGGCTTAAAAATGCTGAACTTAAAGTTGCCAAGGATGAGGCAGAAGGTAAACATTCTGAGACTCAAACCTTGTCTTTGTTATTTTCAATGTCGATTTTTCTGAACTGTTGTTCTTTTTGACTTACAACGCTGGTGAAACAATCCTGCGCCATGATCGAAGAGGCCGAGAACCTCAAAACCCTGGTGGTGGAGAACAAGGAGCTTCGTCAAGAGCTGGATAAGCTCAAGGCGGATCATGAAAAGAGCATTGCTCAAATCCTTGAATCCTCCTCCATGGCCACTGATGAGCGTGATCGCAAGATCGCTGCTCAAGATAAAAACAATCTCGGACCTCAAGAATGAGCTTAACAGAGAGAGGGACCTTTTCCAGGCGCTCCGGGCTGAACTCCAGAGTCTCCGGGAGGAGAAGACCAAAATTGACGACGTCATTTTCGGTACATTCCATCTGTCTGACTTATCTTTTTGTTCGACTTCTTCAATGTCGGATATTTCTTAACTTGTTTTGTATATAGGTCCTCTGAACTTGACGGACTCTTCTTCCACCGAGCCCCACACCCACCGGCTTACCCAACTCGGTGACCTGCTTCATGACTTCCACCAATCCCTTCAGGACATCGACGAAGCTCTCAAGATTCCGGACATGCACAACATGTCGGATTTTCAGGTGCGGGATAAGGCAAAGGAGATGCCGCAGCTCGTCCAGGATTGGAACATGTCCTACACGCGATCAGCAGCGCATAACGCTCTCACCATGGTCATGAGCCACCATGGAAACATGGAGATATGGCAAGTGACCAGAGGGTACTCTACAGTGGATGAAGATGGCCAGGAGCAGGACATCAAGGCCATTATGGACTCCTGTGCCGGATATGGGTGTCATGTAGCTGACTTGACCAGCTACGATACTCCATTCTTCAACCGCGTGGACACTCCGCCTCCGCCTCCAGAAGAAACAACAAAAAAATTCGACGATGAACGCACCACCTCGGATGCGGACATCTCAGAACGATATCAAGGCGACGTATCCAGCGAGCCGACAGCTCCTTCATCTTCTCCTGCATCATAGATCAGAAATTTTTGTATTATTCCGGAAAAACATGATGCGTTTGTAAATATGCAGTATTTTAACTTTGCTAGTGCTAAGCTTTTGATCTACTCAACACCTTTTGGCTTTGAGTTTTTTTTGTGTGCCTGAAATGTTTACATAAGCACCTGTATTTTCTCTATCTATACTTATCGTTTATCTGGCTTTTCGCCTCGTCCCTTTCGTGAGCCGGCTAAACCTTCCACCGGAAACTTTGCCGAGCAACGGAGCTCAATTGCTAAACCAGTTTAAACTCGGAAACAAAGCCGGCTTCCAGTACCAACAATTCACTACTCAGAAAATGCCCGCATCCAGCAATCAGACAAATAACCAAAGTAAAGACTAGAAATTTTAGAGTTATACCCGAAGGTAGCAATTTTAGAATCGGAAATCTAAACCAGAACGAACATGAGCATAAATTACTTTCAAGCATTCTGGGATTTTCGACTATGACATGATCATTCGGAAATAAGATGGTAAAAACTTCTCAGAAAAATCTTGAGGCAACCAAATTTTTTATTTCTTACAGAACATGTGCATATATATGATTACAAAGAAGGATAAACTAAGAATAAAAGGGATGTAGCTGAGCAATATTCCACGGTCTGTCTAACTCATCCGGATTTGCACTGCCTCCAGCTCTCTTTCTCTTCTTAGTAGCATGTATTTCTTTGACTGGCCTCATATCAGTTAAGTAGTACGATCCATTGTGCAATACTCGACTAACTAAAAAGGGCCCTTCCCATACTGGGGAAAGTGTGTGCTTTCTTTGTTGCACAAGCCGGAGAACCAAATCACCTTTATTGAAAGATCTATTTCGGACTCTCTGGCTATGATACTTGCGTAACTTCTGCTGATAGGCTATAGATCTCATTTCAGCAATGACGCAAACTTCTTCGACCAAGTCGAGATTGTTTTGTCGAGAAACCTCGGCATCCTCTTCAATATACGCGGCCACTCTAGGAGAGGTATGAATCAAATCACTAGGAAGAACTGCTTCTGCACCATAGACCAAGAAGAAAGGCGTGTATCCTGTTGACCTATTTGGAGTTGTTCGTAAACTCCAAATTACAGAGAGTAATTCCTCTACCCAAGCCCCCGCAGCACATCGTAGTGGTGCTTCGAGTCTCGGTTTAGGCCTTGTAGGATTAAACCATTTGCTCTTTCGACTTGTCCATTAGCCTGTGGATGTGCGACTGATGCAATGTCAAGCCGGACATTTTGCTCGTGGCAGAATTCAGCCAATTCTCCCATAGAGAAGTTACTCCCGTTGTCCGAGATAATGCTGTGCAGATAACCATACCGGATTATAACATCCTCGACAAATCTTTCGGCTCTTGCTCCATCACAACTAGTGACAAGTTTAGCCTCAATCCATTTGGTGAATTTATCCACCATCACTAAGAGGTGAGTAAATCCACTTGGATCTCGTTTACATGGTCTTACCATATCAAGCCCCCAGACCACAAAGGGCCATGTTATAGGTATTGTTCGCAGCTGATCAGCCGGAACATGAGCTTGCTTGGCGTACTTTTGGCAGCCTTTGCACGTCTTGACTAATCGTTCGGCATCTGCCTGAGCTGTAAGCCAGAAAAATCCGTGTCTAAAAGCTTTTGCCACTAAAGATTTGGTTGCAGCGTGGTGAACACACTCGCCTTCGTGGATTTCTCTTAAGATTTCTGCTCCTTCTTCCGGAGATACACAACGCTGAAAGACCCCAGAAACACTCCGTTTATGGAGCTCACCTTTAACAATAGTATAGGATTTTTCTCGTCGGATAATCTGCCGGCTCAGCACCTCGTCTTCGGGTAATTTGCCATCTACCAAATAATCGAGGTAGGGTTGAGTCCAGCTGGGAATTACAGTCAGAACTGCTATCAAAGGTGAGTCGGATTTGGTCGGATATTCCTCATCTACTCCTTTTATTGAGGGAACTTTGAGGTGCTCTAAAAAAGCACCATCGGGTCCTCTTTCCTCACAGAACCTATTCGATATAGTGCGTCTGCTTCCTCATTTTCTGCTCGAGGGATGTGTTGAACTTTGAACCCTTCGAACGATTTAGATAGATCATCCACGACAGCTTTATATGTTGCCATGTGTTTATTTGCGTTACAAATATCCGACACTTGTTGAGGAACAAGATCCGAATCTCCGTAACACATCAAACGTCGGATGCCAATATCCTTAGCAATCCAGATTCCATGCAGCAGTGCTTCATACTCGGCAATATTGTTTGTCGCTGTGAAGTGGATCTGCAACACGTATAAAAGTTTATCTCCTTGGGGTGATTTGAGCACCACGCCAGCCCCCAAGCCCCCTCGAGCCTTAGACCCATCGAAAAACAGGGTCCAATATTCCGACTTAGGGAGGATCATGTTCTCCTTCGTCTCTGTCCAATCAGCGACAAAGTCAGCAAGGATCTGGGATTTGATTGTTGTCCAAGGTTTATACTCAATATCGAAAGCTGAAAGCTCTATGCCCCATTTGGCGACGCGTCCTGTGGCGTCGCTATTGTTGATTATATCTCTCATGGGAGCTGTGCTCACCATGGTAATTGGATGCTCCTGAAAGTAGTGTCGTAACTTACGAGATGCTAGAAAAACCCCGTAAGCCAACTTTTGATAGTGCGTATACCGCTGTTTTGATTCTGTCAGGACCTCGCTGACAAAGTAAGTCGGACGCTGCACCAGGTGTTCCTGATTTTCCTCTGGTCTCTCCACCACCATGACGATACTAACGACTTTATTTGTCGCAGCAAGATAGAGCAACATCGGTTCCTGAGGTTCCGGTGCTGCAATGATAGGAGCAGATGAGAGTACTTTCTTCAAGTCTTGTAGTGCAGCTTCAGCTTCGTCAGTCCAAACAAAATCCTTGGACTTTTTCAGGAGTTTTTATAATGGTGCGGCTCTTTCACCGATCCGGCTTACAAATCGGTTGACCGCAGCGATGCAACCAATTAACCTTTGTACGTCCTTCAGGCGAGTTGTCCTGGAAATGTTGAGTATAGCCTTGATTTTGTCTCGGTTCACCTCTATGCCTCTTTGAGACACGATGAAACCTAACAATTTTTCGGCTGGTATTCCAAAGAAGCATTTCTTCGGGTTAAGCATGATGTTGTATTATCGTAGATTGGCAAATGTTTCCTCCAAGTCGGAAATCAACATTTCCTTCTTTTGGACATTACCGCGATATCATCCACGTATGCATGTACATTGCGTCTGAGTTGGTCATGGAGGCAACGCTGCATCGTGCGCTGGTACGTAGCTCCTGCATTCTTCAGCCCGAAGTGCATCGTAACAAAACAGAAGGTTCCGAAGGGGGTTATGAATGAAGTTTTGACTTTGTCAGATTCATTCATCCGGATTTTGTGATAACCGGAATATGCGTCGAGAAAACAGAGGAGTTCCGAGCCTGCCGTAGAATCGATAACTTGATCAATTCTAGGCAGAGCGAACGGATCTTTTGGACAAGCCTTGTTCAAGGCAGTATAATCAACACACATCCTTAAATCAGTGGTGTCCTTTTTAGGGACCATTACAGGATTAGCCGACCACTTAGTGTGGATGACCTCTTCTATGAATCTGGCTAACTCGAGACGTGCTAGTTCCTTAGCTATTGCCTTACGCTTTTCATCGCCAAACCGCTGTAGGGACTGTTTGACGGGTTTAGCGTTCCGGTTTACATTTAGAGAGTGCTCGGCACGTTCCCTAGGTACTCCGGTCATGTTAGATGGCTGCCATGCGAAGATATCTTGATTTGCTTGGAGGAACTTGACGAGCACGCTTTCCTATGCGCTACCTAGGCCTATGCCTATCTGGGTCACCTTGGAGGGGTCATCATCCTTCAACGGCGCTTTCTTCATCTCTTCTGATGCCTTGAACTCCGGATTTGGCTTTGTCACCTCCTTCTTTGTTGCGGGCATCTCAGACGGATCTATGCTCTTCTTGATCTCCTGGTACTCCTGGGCGTGCAGCACGGCTTCGGCAAAGGCGGCATTTCCATCCTCGCACTCTCGCGCTTTCTTCGGGTCTCCCCTGATGGTGATCACGCCGTTGGGACCTGGAATTTTCATCATATTGTAAATGTAACACGGACGAGCCATAAAAGCCCAGTAAGCCGGACGTCCGAATATAGCGTGGTATGCGCTCTTGAACGGGACCGCTTCGAAGGAAAGTGCCTCCGTCCAATAATTCTTTGGATTTCCAAAGGTAACATCCAAAGTAATCTCTCCCAGGGAATTAGCTTGTCTTCCTGGGACAACTCCGTGAAAGATCATAGAGCTATGGTTGAGCTAGGTTTCCGATATCTTCATCCGGCGTAGCGTTTCGACATAGAGAATATTGATGCTGCTACCACCGTCCATAAGGGTCTTGGAGAAACCATAACCGTCAATAAGTGGGTTGACGATTAAGGCATATTTTCCTCGCCTTTGTAACTGGGTCAAATGTGATCGCCACTTCCGACCAGTCCAGATATTGAGGGACAGCCGGAACTGTTGCATTGAGCTCGTGTAGAACTGCCTTCTTGACCTTTGCTGGTTGAGATCTGAGGAAAGTGACGTAAGTGTCCTTCTTGGTGGGAAAAGTCTTCTTCCCTTCCGGCTTGGGATTTGAAGCATCAGCTTCCTCCATGTCGGAATCTTCCTTGGTCTCCTTGTCCTTTTCGGGATTTTTCTTTCCCTTCTTCCGCTTAGCTTTGTAGCCCGTGCTGTCATCTCTTTTGATGTCGTCATTGAAACGACATTCAGCGTTGGTGTGGGATGAGCCCCCATTGGCGTCTAGGTGTTTGCCGGGGTTTTGTTCTTCTTGTTCTTCTTCTTTGCCTTCTTGGCAGCGCTGGTAGCAAAGACGGCTTTGGGTCCGTTTCCCGGAGTCAAGCTCTGATCGGTACTTTCGGACATCTGGACCTCGGGATTATCTCCGACGTCCATGTCATCCTGCGCTTTGGGAGAGTGTTCCCCGGATCCTTCATCCATGGCTTCTCCTTCCTCTGCAGCTTTGGAGTTATACTCTTCTTCATATTCCGCGGAGAACTTTCGGAAATCTGCTGACATCATCGATTCATCCGAGGATGCGGGTACGTCGGCGTTTGTTCCAATTGCCTCCAGCACAGAGTCCGTGTTTTATCCAGCATCGGCAGAGCCGGATCCGGATCCCACGTATCCGACGAAGTGCGACGCGTGCTTCCTGAGGTACCTGCGACTTTCGCGATCAGCCATGTCGATACTTTTGATGGTCTCGAGGATTGCATCTACGCTTTCGCCTTGCAGTATCATATGTCTTAGTGTGTACCTCAGGAAAGGCCTGTCTGCCCCGGCATCGTCAGAGCCGAAATCCATGTCGTTGATATGTTCCTCCTGAATTTCGACTTCCACGGGTGGGTCGATCTGGGATCCGGCTTCTCTAGGAAGATCCACTCCAGATTCGACTTGGACCGCTAGGTCTTTTTCAGGCTCGGATTTCTCCACTATCTCCGCAACTAGTGCGGGCTGGGTGGGATTAGGGTTTTCTGAGATCCGGAACTCTGCCGCCTCCATGGACAAAGGGGACCCAGAAGATTCTTCTGCCTCTATCATCACCGCTGGGGTGGGTTGGGCAGGTTCAGCGAAACTGATGTAAACGTCGATCTCGCCAAAATACATGATTGTGTAGGCAGTCACGGCCTCCCTAGCCGGAATCCAAGTCTCGTTGAGAACGATGAGAGGGACATCGCTGGCGTAGAGGATGCGACCGATGGCGATAGTCTCGCCGATTCCGATTCTTGCAGATTCCTCTCGGAACACAGATCCGAAGCTCACTTACCCCACGGTGGGCGCCAACTGTCGTCGGATTGAGGACAAGTACGCCATGAAGGGGTCCTCGAGGCGTGCGGAAGAGAGGGGTGTGAGACGTACGGTGTTCCAGGACGGTGAGCACACAAGTTTACCCAGGTTCGAATCTGCTGGCTTTGGACAGATCCTACTCCTGCTAGCAATCCAGTAATACCACAGAGCCGGATATGGGTTACAAGGGTTTCGCCTGTGCGAGTTGAGATTGTAGACTATTGAGGTGTTGCCCTAAAGGCTCTCCCTAGGACGGCTTATATAGATATCCGGCCTAGGGTTTACAGGAGAGATCTATCCGGCTACGACTAAGAGTCAGTTACAGAGTATATCTTGAACTATAACATTATGGGCCCAAGTCGATAAGTCTTCTGGGTCTTCCCGTAGCCGGATTGGACTCTGTCTTTCTCCCTGACTGGGCCGCCCGTGAAGCAAAGCTCTAACCCGAAGTGGTCCACCCTAGTCAATGAGAAACTGTGAGGATACCCGGAAGGTATATCCCCAACAAGGATCGTCGACCTCGAGTCTGACATGGAGGAGGAGGACAATGACGCGGCGGATAGCACCGATGATGAGGAAGGCGATAGCGGTGGCGGAAGCGGCATCGTAGATTAGGGCCACGCGGAGTTGGCGATGCAGAATCGTAATGTAACATTAAATTGAATATATAAAACTATTGGGAGGGGGTGTGACTGGGAACACTACCCCCCCCCCCCCCCCCCCCGAAAAAAATAAAATCACCGGCGCCTCCCCATATGGGCTAAAAATCGCTCCCGCCAGAGCCCATATAGGGGGGGGGGGGCAAGTGGAGATGCTCTTATTGAGAAGGTTTTGGCTATAATCAATGCATGGAAGGAGAAGTTTCTCTCTATGGGTGGAAAGGAAGTACTTATCAAAGCAGTTGCACAACCTATGTGATGAGTCCAACATTAAAACATATTTACCTTTTTGTTTTTGCATAAATAGAATAGGGATTTTGGTATTTCACTGCGCTTGCACGTACATTTTTGCCTTTGTTTCAACATGATCCCAAACTGCCAAGTTTATTATGAACATATCAATTGGAACTGTCATATTATGTTATAATATGATATTTTTAAGTGATAAAATTCATTTTATTGATTTACCTTCGCATCTGGGAGAATACCAAGCGAGAGGAAACCATCATCCGCGATAATGACCAGTGGCATGGGCGGAGTCTGCCCGTACCGTCCGCCCGTACCATGCAACAATGTGTCCGCCTCATCAAATACTCTCTCTTGGCGAAGACGGCAGAGAGATCCGACATTCACAGCCACCAGAAACCATGAAAAACCACATTTGAAAGGGATCTAAAGGAGGAACTTGGTGGAGGGAAAATCCCTCCTGCTGCACAGATCATTGGAGGACATCACATCATCCCCTTCATCATCAACCGCTGCATCCTCATCACCATCATCACCCCCATCTCCCATCCATTAGATCTTGTTGTAATTCCAAATTCAGTTGTAGTTTGCACTAGATTTATCCCTGTATTTTTATCCATCCATTTGATTATGATGATGTTGTTGATTGCTTCCATGTGTGAGTAGTTCCTTTGTTCTTGGGGATATGGAGAAACCCTAGCACTATTATGAACTTGCAATAAAGATGATCTATTCTTGTGTCCATATGACTGGCCAATCTATGATAGATTTATGATTTGTGTTTGATCTCTCCCATTAGATGGTATGTGTATTCGACCACATATCATTTGCCTTCGGGACTAAAGGGAGGGAGAAATCTTTTGGACGTGTTTGGGAGCATGCCCAGAATAGCTTAGTGACAAATTGGCATCGGCTTGTAACCTACACGGTCAAAGAAGGATAAAGAGGGACTCCCTAAGCTAATTACGATATCCACGGGGAAACCCTTAATTGCGGTGGTTTGTACGGGTGATTTCTCTCAGACATCGTAGTGGTTATTTAGAGGTTACCTCTGAAGGGTTCCGTAGCAGAAAACAAAAAAATTCTATCTACTCGAACACTAATACCAGGATCTATACTATGTAGACATAAGTAACAGAGAAGGGATACAATATTCATACCTTTGAAGACCGAGGGAGGCCTTACGCAGGAAGGCGTATATTGATGAAGACGAGAAGCACCCCAAGTGTGGTGCCTCCGAAGCTCGTCACACGTCCGGTGTAAGAGACGTCAACCGGACTCCGATCTAGCCGATCAGCGGAAGAAGTAGATGCCGGATCACAGATCACATGACGGTGGTGTGAAGGTGGATAACTCACCCACGAGGTCCTCTCCAATATTACAAAGAAGTCCTCAATGGATGAGAGAGATAGAATGAGAGGGAATGGGATGATTCCAAAGGGGGAGGGAGACCCCTATATATAGTGGGAGGGGGCGCACCACCCAGGGGCCAGGCGGTGTGGGACTAAACCCCACACCCGCCGGCCACCTAGGGGCAGCCGCCAGCCCTAGGTGGGCCCCACTAGGGCGGCCCACCAAGCCCATGCCGGCTGGCCCCCTCTCCCTAGGCGCCATGCCCTATTGGGCCTCCCTTCGGGTGAGGCCCATTAGCATTATAATGCCTTTAATAATAAAATAAGATATATATATTTAATATTAATTCTCCAATTAACATTCAAATACACATATTATATTATTCCTTCACTCCGGAACACCTTCCGGACCCCTTCGATCTCCATCGGATGTTACCCAGAACTATTCCGGTTTCTCTCTTTCTATTTCTCCTATGATGCCTCATCTACCCTAAGCGTCCCTACCCTTAAGCGTGACATCCTTCGGTTCGGAAACACTCCGGACATGATTGAGACTACTCTCACATCAATGATCAATAGAGGGACCTGGATGGCCATGTGACCCCCGTGCGTTTCACGAATATAATCTCTCAAACCGTGAGATAGTCGTTCCCCGTTCCCTTTGTCATTCGATACCTAATTCATCCGAGAATTGGTCTTCGGTATCTCCATACATTAGTTTGATCTTGTTATCGATGAACTTGTTTTCTCGTTCTCATGTCGTTGCATTCCGTGACCTAGTCACATGCTTGCAAGCTTCATTAATGCAACGTCACCGATATGGCCACATGTATTTGTCTGTTACATAGACTAGACAAATCCTGGTCTTGATATGTACTCCTCTACGCATTCCTTCCGAAAACCTGAGTGGCACCTTTTTGATCACCCTGTTACGAGATGATTCTTGATAACCATCTAAGCTTCTTCCGGAATGGTGATTTGCATTACCTCACAGTCAAAGGATTAGGTTGCAAGGTTCTCTATGTTTTATCATCAATGGTGAACTTTGTAACTAGATCTCATTAAGATATAATGGTCAGATGTTTGTCTATCATGTTATTCAACTAATAACATGACCTCATTGTCAGTTGGCATAAATGCCCATGATCTTGAAACCCAGACCATCCTCATGACCAATTAACTAGTTCGCTAGAGGTAACCAGAGACACAGTTTGTTTACATACCACACGTGTATTAACGTTTCGTATTAACATAGTTATAACACAGTATGAAACGTATTATAAACATATAGGAGATATATCAAATAATACACTTTATTATTCGCCTCTAGGGAATAACTCCTTCAGTCTCCCACTTGCACTAGAGTATAAACAAAACTAGTTTACAATACGAAGGAACCTAACACCAATGAAATCTCGGTGTTGTTCGTGCTTTTCCTCATGGAGAGCTTTAGTCAACGGATCTACCATATTCAGTTCCGTATCTACTTTGCAAATCTTGACTTCACCTTCGTCAATGTTCTGTCGAATGACGTGAAATGTAAGCTTGATATGTTTGGCCGTGGAATGAGTCCTTGGTTCCTTTGCGTTGGCAATAGCTCCCGTGTTATCACAATAGATTGTCACGGGGTCTTGCGCATTTGGAAAAACTCCCAGTTCGATGACGAAATACCTTAGCCAAACAACTTCATTTGCTGCATCAGCCGCAACAATATATTCAGACTCCATTGAAGATTGCGCCACCACCGGTTGTTTCTTGCTCTTCTAGCTTACCGTCCCACCATTTACCAAGAAAACAAATCCTGTTTGAGACTTCGAGTCATCATGATCTGAATTCCAGCTCACATCTACGTAACCTGTTACGTTTAGAGCTTCATCATTTCCTCCATAGATTAGGAACATATCCTTTGTTCTTCTCAGATACTTCAGGATATTCTTTACAGCTATCCAGTGATCCGGTCCTGGATTACTTTGGTATTGGCTCGTCAAACTAAGAGCCAATGCCACATCAGGTCGTATACTAAGCATTGCATACATGATAGATCCTATGGCTAAAAGCATAGGGGATGTAAGACATCTTCTCTCTATCATCGTCTGTTACAGGACATTGAGTCATACTCATTTTGCAATTCTTCATCATAGGTGTAAAACCCCTTTTGGTGTTTTCCATTTTGAACCTTTTCAAAATCTTTTCTATGTAAGCACTTTGACTCAATGCTATTAGGTGCCTTGATCTATCTCTATAGATCTTGATTCCTAATATGTATGCAGCTTCACCTAGATCCTTCATGGAAAATTGGTTACTCAAATATGCTTTCACGTTTTTCATAAGATCCACATCGTTTCCCATGAGTAATATGTCATCCACATATATTACTAAGAAAACAACTGAGCTCCCACTCGCTTTCTTGTAAACACAGAACTCTTGTTGATTTTGGACAAATCCAAAACTCTTGATCACTTGATCAAAACGTTGGTTCCAGCTCCGAGATGCCAAATTTCATAGTCGAAATGTGCAACAATTGCTATTAAAATCCTGACAGCCTTAAGCATCACTACGGGAGAGTAAGTCTCGTCGTAGTCAACTCCTTGAATTTGTCGAAACCCCTTTGCGACAAGTCGATCTTTGTGAACGGTCACATTACCGTTCGCATCTGTCTTTTTCTTTAAGATCCATTTATTTTCCACGGCCTTGCGGCCTTCTGGAAGATCCAGCAAGGTCCAAGCTTGGTTCTCATGCATGGATCCTATTTCGGATTTCATGGCTTCTAGCCATTTCTTGGAGTCATCACTATCCATAGCTTCTTTGTAGTTTGCAGGTTCTTCCTGTTCATCTAGGATGACAGACATTACAATACTATTGTACTAATCAGGAGTGGCACGAACTCTTGTAGACCTACAAACCTCAGGAGTCTTGACGTCATTGTTTTGATCATCATCAATGGGTTCTTCCTCCATGTTGGAGAGCGGTTTCGGAACAGCTTCCGTTGCGCTACTCGGAATTTGGAGAGAAGGGTCAACAATTTCATCTAACTCAATTTTCCTTCCGCTCACTCCTTTTGCAAGAAACTCTTTCTCGAGAAAGGTGCTGGTTTTTGCGACAAGCGTCTTGCCTTCGGCTTGATTGTAGAAGGTGTATCCAATGGTTTCCCTTGGATATCCTACAAAGATACATTTTTCCGATTTGGGTTCGAGTTTGTTAGGCTGCAGTTTCTTAACGTATGCCTCACAACCCCAAACTTTCAGAAATGACAACTTCGGCTTCCGCCCATACCATATCTCAAATGGGGTTGTCTCCACGAATTTGGATGGTGCTTGGTTTAAAATAAAAGCAGCGGTTTCTAACACGTATCTCCAAAAAGACACAGACAAATCAGTCAAAGACATCATGGACCGCACACTATCCAATAGGGTTTGTTTACAACGTTCCGACACACCATTACACTATGGTGTTCCGACTGGCGTAAGCTGTGGGATAATCCCATAGTCCTTTAAGTGCATGTTAAACTCATAACTCAAATACTCGCCTCCTCGATCCGATCGAAGGTGCTTGATTTTCTTGTTAAGTTGATTCTCTACCTCTTTCTGAAACTCCTTGAACTTTTGAAAGGTTTCAGACTTGTGCTTCATTAAGTAGATATACCCATATCTGCTTAAGTCGTCAGTAAAGGTAACAAAGTAACGATAACCATTGCGTGTTGAGACGCTCATTGGTCCACATACATCCGTATGTATGATCCCAAGTAGGTCTACAACTCTCTCCACTATTCTAGAGAATGGTGTCCTAGTCATCTTGCCCATGAGGCACGGCTCACACGTATCAAGGGATTCGAAATCCAATGATCCAAGAAGCCCTTCTGAATGAAGCTTCTTCATGCGCTTTACGCCAATGTGACCAAGATGGAAATGCCACATGAACATGGAATGGATGTGTGTATTGCAATCAAGATTAAGTAAGAATAAGCCATCACACACAGGATCATGAACATAGAAAACATCATTCATATAAATTGAACAACCATTTGTTCCCGATTTAAACGAATAACGGTCTTGCAACAAGCAAGCCCCACTCACAATATTCATACTCAGTGCGGGTACATAATAGCATTTATTCAAAACCAATAATAATCTTGACGGTAGACGGAGATTCAGGGTGCCGGCGACCATCACTTCGACTCTCGAGCCATTGCCGACGCGGATCGTCACCTCCTCCTTCCTTAGGTGCCTCCTACTCTGCAGATCCTGTTGAGAGTTACAAATATGAGCAACAGATCCGGTATCAAATACCCAGGTGTTACTCCTGGCGCTTGTAAGGAACACATCAATAACATGTATATCATATATACCTTTGTCCGTGGCGACTATTTCACCAGCTCGCTTGTCTTCAAGGTACTTGGGGCAGTTGCGTTTACAGTGCCCATCCCCTTTGCAGTAGAAGCACGAAGTGCTGGGCTTAGGGCCATGCTTGGCAGCCTTTGAGATGCTGGGAACAAACCTGCCATCCCTCTTAGACTTCTTACCCTTGCCTTTCCCCTTCTGTCCCAGTTTCTTAAAATTGGTAGTCTTGTTGACCATCAACACCGTGTGCTCCTTCTTGATTTCAACCTCAGCAGTTTTGAGCATGGCGAACACCTCAGCAAAGGTATTAGTCATCCCTTGCATGTTGTAGTTCATCACAAAGCTCTTATAGCTAGGGGCAGCGAGTGCAACGCCCTATCAATCGCGAGCTCCTCCGGGATTTTGCAATCTAGGGCGTTTAAGCGCTTAACGTAGCCAGACATTTTGACCACGTGCTCACTAATACTGCTGTGCTCTTCCATTTTAGCACAGAAGAAGAGCTCAGAAGCATCATACCTCTCTGCATGAGCCTGTGCAGCAAATACGGCCTTGAGATCCTCAATAATCTCAAAAGCGTTCATCTTCTCAAAACACTTTTGAAGCTCCGGCTCCATGGCATAGAGCATTCCACTCTGGATGAGGGAGAAATCGTCCGCCTTGGACTGCCAGACATTCTTTTCGTCTTGGGAGGCGGAATCTGCAAGCTTAGCCAGAAGCTCAGCCTCGATGACATAAGTCAACTTGTAAGGGACTAGGAGGATCCTAAGATTGCGGAACCATGTGGCGAAGTTGGTTCCATCAGTTTGTAGCTTGTCCTTCTAGAGGAAAGTGCTAAGGTTGAAGGTGGGTGGGCGAAACATCTACAAAGGATTTGCAAAGTGTTTAGACTATGTTCATAATAATGAGTTAAAGTTTTAACTAAAAGAACTCCCACTTAAACGAACATCCCTCTACTCGTTTAGCGATCACATGATCCCTATCCCCTGCACCTCCCCCGATCATCACGACCATCAGTGCAGTATCAAAGGTGGACATTCCCTAATGTCGATCACATTAACTATGTGATTCATGCTCGACCTTTCGGTCTCCTGTATTCCGAGGCCATGTCTGTACATGCTAGGCTCGCCAGTTCTAACTCGTGTGTATTCGCAGTGCAACATGGCTTGCACCCACTGTATGCGAACGTAGATATGTCTGACCCCCGATCATCACGACCGGCCTCATACCGAAGATATTTCTTGGTGGTGCACACACAAGGGGAATACTATAACTAGAATAATGTGAGGGATTATCTTATCATGCTACCATCGAATATAAGTATATATTAGCATAATAAGTAATACTTCAAAAGTAAAGTGTTATGACATGGTTATAGATTTATGATCATCATCAACAGCCTCAATGAGAGTTTCACAAACTTGTCATTGCCATGTTATAATACTTGACCCTATGCAATAATAAAGATAGACGCTTCTATTTTGTCTATTGCATTTTTTACGCGGCTTTAGGGCTTTTGTAGTAGAACCCCTTCTCTCCTACGAATATCGAGCCACAACATGGATTCAATGATTGTCGTTCTTCTTCCCTTTTCAGTGCCCTCCAATGTCAGTGCCATATCAACTACTGTAGAGAGACATACACCCCCCTAAGCCACTTTGATTCGTGGACCAGTCTTGTGAATCACGACGTGAGGTCGGTTGGGGGCCGCTTCATCAAACAGTGCCGCGATATCAACAATAACATTAAAGAGGGTAGCAACTAGAGAATCAATGCCCACATATCTCTATGTGTTCTATCCGTATGACATGTCTACCCATAGACCCGCTCTGATACCACTGAAGGGTTCCGTAGCAGAAAACAAATTTTTTCTATCTACTCGAACACTAATACCAGGATCTATACTATGTAGACATAAGTAACGGAGAAGGGATACGGTATTCATACCTTTGAAGACCGAGGCACACCTTACGCAGGAAGGCGTATATTGATGAAGACGAGTAGTGATGGCCCAAAATATATCGAGCTCGTTGGGGAACCCCAAGAGGAAGGTATGATGAGCACAACAGCAAGTTTTCCCTCAGTTGTGAAACCAAGGTTATCAATCCAGTAGGAGCAAGGAAACACTCCAAAGGTGTTGCTAGCTGAGCCTTGGCAGGGAGCACTACCGGTGCTAGTAGCAACGTGGAGACCTGCACAACACAACCACAGAACTTTGCCCCCAACTTGCGATGAGGTTGTCAATCTCACCGGTTTTGCTAAAAACAAAGGATTAAACGTATCGAGTGGAAGAAAGTAATAGTTTGTAGAAAGTAAACACAAAGCAGTAAACAGTTGATTGTAGATTGATTGTAAAAGAAAGGACTGGGTCCATAGTTCACTAGTGGTGGCTCTTTCGTGGAATTTTGATCGGGTACTTAGGGTTTCTGTATCGGAGGCATCTTATAGTCGGAAGGGGAGGCTGAGGGGGTGCCTGGGCTGGCCACACCACCCCTGGTGCGGGCCAGGCCTGGCCGCGTGGCCAGGTGGTGTGGCCGCCCTCTAGCCCCTCTCCGTCTCGTATTCTGGCTCCGTGTGTCCCTCAGTGAAAAACTGACTATGGCTTTTGTCCTGTCCAATTCTGAGAATATTCATTTTCTGACTTCCTGGAACCAAAAACAGCAGAAAACAGGCATTTGGCACTATGGCTCTTTGTTAATAGGTTAGTCCAAGAAATCATATGAAAAGTACTCCAAAGCTGGAACAAAACAAAAGAAAGTAGATAAAACCAAGCATGGAGCATCAAAAATTATGGATACGTTAGCAACGTATCAACATCCCCAAGCTTAACTCCTGCTCGTCCTCGAGTAGGTAAGTGATAAAAAGAAAGAATAATTTTTGAGGTGACATGCATCATCATAAACTTGATCAAAGTATTTGTAAAACATTGAAAGATGGGATCATAGTACTTCAACATAACATGAAAGACAAAGTTCTAGCAATAAGACAAAGTAACTATGTTGCAACATGAAAAGGTACAAACAAAAGATTCATGAATAACAATACTTTGCAAGACGTTTGTTTGTTTCACATAAAGAAAACATAGCATAGTAGCATTCAGCTTGTCCCTCATAGAGTAGAAAAACATAAATGCATAAGACACCTTCAAAGTTCATAAGAGTGACTAGATACAAATAGTTTAAAACAAGCAATGTCAAGTTATGCATCAATCAACAAGTCTTGGGACAATGCACATAGAACTAAGAATGACCACTATGCTCTCAAAGTAGGTGCATAAAGAAACAAGGTGGGGACTCAACATAAAAGTAAAAGAAAGGCCTTCATAGAAGGAAGTAGGGATTCAAGTCAAAGAGCTTCCAAAAATTATGGTACTTGTTAGCTTTCAGCTCTCATTGCCCCTATCATGAGCATCTTGAAGGTGATTAAGGTTAACGTGACACAACTAAGAGGATATGCTTGACAAGTTATAAGCCGAAATCTCATGCCCCTTACTTATGAAGACCGAACCTCATGCTACTCAACTTTAGTCACGAGTAAGCTCTTATCATTGTAAGTACATATGTATCATAAAGAACCGCCAATGGGGTACCACTTGCACATGATACATGAGCTATCCCATAATAAAAATGACAAAGCAAGCAGACAATGAGCCTCTCAGTGATCTTTTTCTTTGCTATTTGCATAGGTTTTTATTGATGATGCTTCATAGAGTGCTCATTATGGTGATGCTGCAAGTTTCCACCATGATTAGGCATGGCTTAGGCTAGCGGCCCAGGCGTTTATCTAACACACATACAAACTCCATGGTCTTACAAGTTCCACTTTTATTTCACACCGCCGGGATCCATAAGCAAAAGAGCATGATATCAATAGGGTACAAAGTACAAGTGCAATGTTGAAAGCGTTCCCCATGATACATGGTTATGCTAATTTCAACTTATAATGCGCAAGCATATACGCAACAAAGAAGGACCCAATGGTTCAAGTTTATTAAATGCAAGAAAGTAAAGTGTGCCATCAAGTTCGTGAGAGCTTTAATCACTAATTTTCACATGACAAATTTAATTTGGAAGGTAGACAAAAACATGAATATACTTGGAATAGCAATTTCTAATAGGTAGGTATGGTGGACTCTTTGGAATAACTTGGTTTAAGGAGTTGGATGCATGAGTGGAACTCATACTTGGTTACGGAGGCTAGCAAAAGACTGGGAGCGACAAACTAAGAGAGCAATAATGGCCATAATCATGTAGAGCGACAAAACATCATTGATCAAAGCATAAAGTGATAATCAAGAATACTAAGCATAAAGGATAATCAAGGCTATGGTTACTTTGGATAGTCATAACATGGTGTGAGCATGTGCCAAGTCAACCCAAATAAAGCATCAAAGGAGAATACCACAATACTATGCTTTAATATGCTAAAACAATGCATAATCCTTCCAAGGCACATTAAGCAATATCAATTGTTTATAACATGTCATGCTACAACAAAGAATACTAAGCATAAAGCCAAAACAATATCAAGCATGGCATGACAAAGCATAGGCCACAGTCAAAAACAAGCTCTCTTTACCACTTAAGCATGAACTTTCCTACTCTTTTCCAATCCAAACCAAACTATTTGAAAACCAATGTATGAAAGAGGGGGTCCAAACAATTTATTCAGAAAACTAAGAAAACCAAGCAATTGAAAAACTAAAATGAAAACGAAAAAGAAGACGCTCCAAGAACAACACAACTGTGCATGAAACAATAAAAATGAAGCGTTTGGAAGAAACCTGGGATTTTTATTGATGAAGAAGGGGATGCCTTGGGCATCCCCAAGCTTTGACGCTTGTACTTCTTGGATATTTTTGGGGTGACACGCGTGGCATCCCCAAGCTTGAGCTTTAGTCCATCCTTCATCTCATTACTCATTCCTTTCATACACCTGGAATTTTTCCTTCATACAAAACTTCACACAATCTTTATTAGCAACATTAGTGCACTCAAGATGATAGGTCTTTGGGTTCAGTTTCAACACCAATAAAACTTCCAATAAAACACAAGCTACTTTAGCACTTCCCTCAAAAATCTCAATTCCCCAAAAGAACTCAAAAAGGAACCAACAAGAAGCAAATGCAAATAATGGCAGAAATCTGTCAAAACAGACCAGCAGGTAAAGATGAATTTTTTCGAAGACCTTCTGTTGCTCAAATCAAAAAGTGTTGAACTAACTAAAGTTATATAACAACCTGGTGCAGAAGAACAAAAATTCACGCCTCAAAAGGACGTACAGAGATTTTACACGATTTTTTACGGTGAAGCACAGAAATCTGTTTTGGGAAAGCAACTTTTCCAATCATTACTTCTCTCTTATTAGAGGTTACTCTTGGCACAAAAAGCAAATAAAAAGGATAAGGAGAGGTTATTACAGATGTAATAACTTCCAAGACTCATCTAAAACTTTTGGGTTATCTCCCAATAAATACTTTTCTTTAACGCCTTTAAGTTAGGCATAAGAAGCAAGAAAAAAATCAAGTGTTCTCAAATGAAGAAGCATTAAGAGCAAATTTTGTTTTCATATGAGAGGCAAAATAAACCTTCTCTCTCTTCTTAGGGAAGTGTTCTATACCTTTCTTGAGTGTGAGTTGATATTTAATGGTGCCTTCCTTTATATCAATAATTGCACCAACAGTTCTAAGAAAAGGTCTTCCCAAAGTAATAGGACAAGAAGCATTATATTCAACATCCAAGACATAGAAATCAACGGGGACATAGGCATTGTTAACCATAATAATAACATCATTAAGACCCCCCATGAGTTTATTTTTAGCATTATCATCAAGTGGGACATTCAAATAACAATCTTCAAGTGGTGGCAAATCAAGCATATCATAAATCCTTCTAGGCATAATAGAAACACTACTATCAAGATCACATAAAACTTTGAAATCAAAGTCATTCACTTTCATATTAATGATGGGTTCCCAACCATCTTCTTGTTTTATTGGAATAGCAGCTTTATGTTTCATCTTTTCTTCTTTAATCTTTATGAGAGCATCAGTTATGTGTTTTGTAAATGCCATATTCATAGCACTAGCATTAGGACTTTTAGCAAGCTTTTGTAGGAACTTAATAACTTCAGAGATGTTGCAACCATCAAGATCAAAATCATAATTATCACCTAAAGTAGTAGAGCTATTACTAGCCTCAACACTAGTGGTAGTGATAGTAGAAACACTAATGTTTCTAGCAAGTTCATCTTCTCTTTCCCACTTAGCATGAAATTCAGCTAATAGTCTAACATTTTGATCAATTCTAACTTGTATGGCATTAGTAGCAGCAAAGGGATTATCAATAGTTTCAGGTTTAGCAGCCATTTTATTAATCAAAGAGGATTGTGCTTTAGACAAAGATGATATATTTCTTTCAGCATTAGAAAGTTTCAATTGTAAACTAGGAATTTCTCTATTCAAACTCTCAAGTTGATGACTAATATTCTTCAAAATTGTAGATTGTTCCTCCATAGTTTTAGTAACTAATTTATTTTGCTCATATTGCATTTGCATGAAGTTTTTAGTGGCTCTTTCAACTTCTAAAATTCTTCCTTCACTAGGTATTCCAGGTTTGCCATTATAACCATAAGTATTATTAGGAGGGTAAGGCCTATAATTGTTATTACCATAAGCATTGTTGCCAAAAATGTTATTTCTTATAAAGTTCACATCAACTTGCTCTTCTTGAGCAACCCAAGAGGCTAAGGGAACATTATTTGGTTAAATATGGGCTTTCCCATTAACAAGCATAGACGTAATAACATCAATTTTATCACTCAAGGAAGAGGTTTCCTCAACAGAATTTATCTTCTTACCTTGTGGAGCTCTCTCAATATGTAATTCATAATAGTTAACCATCATATTATCTAGTAGCTTTGTTGCAGCACCCAAAGTAATGGTCATAAAGGTACCTCCAGTAGCAGAATCCAATAATTTCTTGAAGAATAGTTCAATCCTGCATAAAAAGTTTGGATAATCATCCAAGCAGTCAGTCCATAAGTGGGACAATTCTTTACCAAAGATTTCATTCTTTCCCAAGCTTGAGCAACATGTTCATTATCAAATTGTTTAAACTTCATTATTTCACTTCTCATAGATATAATCTTAGCAGGTGGATAGTATTTTCCAATGAAAGCATCTTTACATTTAGTCCAAGAATCAATACTATTCCTAGTTAAGGAATTCAACCATTCTTTAGCTTTTCCTCTCAAAGAGAAAGGAAACAATTTAAGCTTAATAATATCTCCATCTATATCCCTATGCTTTTGCATCTCACAAAGTTCAACAAAGTTATTTAGATGAGCAGTAGCATCTTAATTACCAATACCAGAAAATTGTTCTCTCATAACAAGATTGAGTAAAACAGGTTTTATTTCAAAGAAAGTAGCTTCAGGAACAGGTGGAGCAATAGGTGTGCTCATGAAATCCTTGTTGTTGGTGCTAGTGAAGTCACACAACTTAGTATTTTCTAGAGTAGTCATTTTTTGTGTTTTTAATAAAGAAAGCAAACTTGTAAAACTAATTTTTTGTGTGTTTTTGATAAAGAAACAAGCAAACAAAGCAAAAGTAAACTAAGCAAAACAAAAATAACAAAGTAAAGAGATTGGTTATGAGGGACTCCCCTTGTGAAGATGTCCTTGAATCCCCAGCAATGGCGCCAGAAAAAGAGCTTGATGGCCCAAAATATATCGAGCTCGTTGGGAACCCCAAGAGGAAGGTATGATGAGCACAACAACAAGTTTTCCCTCAGTTATGAAACCAAGGTTATCAATCCAGTAGGAGCAAGGAAACACCCCAAAGGTGTTGCTAGCTGAGCCTTGGCAGGGAGCACTACCGGTGCTAGTAGCAACATGGAGACCTGCACAACACAACCATAGAACTTTGCCCCAACTTGCGATGAGGTTGTCAATCTCACCGGTTTTGCTGAAAACAAAGGATTAAACATATCGAGTGGAAGAAAGTAATAGTTTGTAGAAAGTAAACACAAAGCAGTAAACAGTTGATTGTAGATTGATTGTAGAAGAAAGGACCGGGCTCCATAGTTCACTAGTGGTGGCTCTTTCTTGGAATTTTGATCGGGTAGGGTTTCTATATCGGAGGCATCTTATAGTCAAAAGGGGAGGCCGAGGGGGTGCCTAGGCTGGCCAACCCACCCCCTAGCGCGGGCCAGGCCTGGCCACGTGGCCAGGTGGTGTGGCCGCCCTCTGGCCCCTCTTCGTCTCGTATTCTGGCTCCGTGTGTCCCTCGATGAAAAACTGACTTTGGCTTTTGTCCCGTCCAATTTCGAGAATATTCATTTTCTGACTTCCTAGAACCAAAAATAGCAGAAAACAGGCAGCTCACACTGTGGCTTTTTGTTAATAGGTTAGTCCAAGAAATCATATGAAAAGTACTCCAAAGCTGGAACAAAACATAAGAAAGTAGATAAAACCAAGCATGGAAAATCAAAAATTATGGATACATTAGCAACATATCAAACCGCACCCCAAGTGTGGTACCTCCGAAGTTCATCACACGTCCGGTGTAAGAGATGTCAACCGGACTTCGATCCAGTCGAGCAGCAGAAGAATTAGATGCCGGATCGCAGATCACACGATGGTGGTGTGAAGATGGAGAACTCACCCACGAGGTCCTCCCCAATATTACGGAGAAGTCCTCAATGGATGAGAGAGAGAGAATGAGAGGGAATGGGATGATTCGAAAGGGGGAGGGGAGACCCCTATATATAGTGGGAGGGGGGCACACCACCTAGGGGCCAGGCGGTGTGGGACTAAAACCCACACCCGCCGGCCCTAGGTGGGCCCCACTAGGGCAGCCCACCAAGCCCAGGGCGGCTGGCCCCCTCTCCCTAGGCGCCATGCCCTATTGGGCCTCCCTTCGGGTGAGGCCCATTAGCATTATAATGCCTTTGATATTAAATAAAAATATATATTTAATATTAATTCTCCAATTAACATTCAAATACACATATTATATTATTCCTTCACTCCGGAACACCTTCCGGAACCCTTCCGATCTCCATCGGATGTTACCTAGAACTATTCCGGTTTCTCTCTTTCTATTTCTCCTACGATGCCTCAGCTACCCTAAGCGTCCCTACCCTTAAGCGTGACATCCTTCGGTTCGGAAACACTCCGGACATGATTGAGACTACTCTCACATCAATGATCAATAGAGGGACCTAGATGGCCATGTGACCCCCGTGCGTTTGACGAATATAATCGCTCGAACCGTGAGATAGTCGTTCCCCGTTCCCTTTGTCATTCGATACCTAATTCATCCGAGACTTGATCTTAGGTATCTCCATACCTTAGTTCGATCTCATTACATATGAACTTGTTTTCTCGTTCTCATGTCGTTGCATTCCGTGACCTAGTCACATGCTTGCAAGCTTCATTAATGCAACGACACCGAGATGGCCACATGTATCTGTCCGTTACATGGACTAGACAAATCCTGGTCTTGATATGTACTCCTCTACGCATTCCTTCTGAAAACCTGAGTGGCACCTTTTTGATCACCCTATTACGAGATGATTCTTGATAACTATCTAAACTTCTTTCAGAATGGTGATTTGCATTACCTCACAGTCAAAGGATCAGGTTGCGAGGTTCTCCGTGTTTTATCATCAATGGTGAACTTTGTAACTAGATCTCATTAAGATATAACGGTCGGATGTTTTTCTATCATGTTATTCAACTAATAACATGACCTCATTGTCAGTTGGCATAAATGCCCATGATCTTGAAACCCAGACCATCCTCATGACCAATGAACTATTTTGCTAGAGGTAACCAGAGACATAGTTTGTTTACATACCACATGTGTATTAACGTTTCGTATTAACATAGTTATAGCACAGTATGAAACGTATTATGAACATATAGGAGATATATTAAATAACACACTTTATTATTTGCCTCTAGGGCATAACTCCTTCAACCTCACTCTTGGCTCAACAAAGTGGCTTCCTACGAGCCTTGTAGTGAACATCTTATTATGGAGCTCTCTCCACACATATCTTGACACAATAAGTATGTTATCTTAATTAATAATAATATCATGCTAGTGGTGTATCCTACATCCCCGATAACGTTTTAGCCCTATTGAGTTCAACCACGTTTTCACACAACCTTGTTACTTACTTTCTTTTATTTATTTTAATTACTTTTATGCACTCAACTAAAAACCTTTCAGTTACCCTTTACTTGAGATCAAAGGCAGCTTATAAGTATTCTTTGGTGGAAAGTGGCGAAGGGCACAAATGCCTTAACCAAATAGCTCTCTATGGGTATGATACTCTTATTTCGAAACTAGCTACAATTGATCTATGCACGTGCAGCCATCAAGCTATTTTCTGGTGCCGCTACTGGGGAGCTAAGTGCTTTTGGTCTTTGTTCTTAGTTGCTTATTTCACTAATTGTTTACCAAAAGTTGTTTACTAGTTTTAGGTAAGCATCATGACTGCACTCGGACTGATGAATCAGCTCGATGCAGCTAAATACCTCGGGAAGTTCAATAGAGGACTCGTTAAAGAATTCCTGACTGAGAGCAAACTAAAATATGAGGTTAACCCTAGCTTTATTGCTATTATTAAAGAGAAAACTTTTGTAGGAGATGATCCCAATGAGGATCCTTACACTCAGTTAATGCATTTTACTGAGTTATGTTGGAAAAATTGAGAGGGTATTATGATGTTGAATTGAAACTTAAATTGTTTAGCCAATCTCTAACCAACACTACTTTAGCTTGGTATAGAATTTTCCCTGCAGAGAAAATAGATACCTGGGAAAAACTCAAAGAAGAATTCATATTTCGATTCATTCCTAAGGTAAAAACTGCTGAAGCAAGAAGGGCGATCACAAATTTAAAGAACCGCCTAGGTGAAGGCTTGGTAAGGGCCTTCAAAAGGTATAAGTTGCTTCTTAATAAATGTCCCCATCATGATTTGCCCGAATGGTATGTTTTACATATTTTTTACAGGGGACTTAATCAAAAAAATTAAACATGAGCTTGACACAAATTCCAGAGGCTCCTTTATGGAGTTAACTATAACTAAAGCTTGGGAACTCCTAGAACAAATTCGTCGTAATAGAGAAACACGGGGATTTGATTTAGGCGGCGAAGGAGGTATCAAAATTGAATATGATTGTCTCAGTGCTTATAAAGAATCTAGTAAAGTAAAAGAAACTGCTGATGAACTTCAACTTGATGATGATATTATTTTGCAAATCCTTCAGTCTTTTATAGAACATATTGAGGCTCCTAAGAAAGATTGGCTCCATTATACTTCTCCACCCGAGACAGTTGAAGAAGTTGATCCAATAATTGCAACTCATGTTGAGCCATTAAGGGACGCACCCCCATATGTTGAACCCCTTCCTTTTCCAAGGACGATGAGAAAACATGTGATGGCTCGACATCTCGAAGATCAATGTGAAGAGGAAAGGCTATTCCTCAAGACACTGGAAGAGGAGGCACATACAAGAAAAATTGAAGAAGTAAGTATACAGGAGACCGGGGAACCAACGAAGGAGGATATCTTAACCATGTTTGCACATTGCAATGTGATAGAGCTGGATACCGAAGCTTCACAATTTGTTGAAGGGAAGGTAAAAGCTAAATAAGTTGGTAAGCCTATTCTTCCTTGTACTTTCAGCGGAACTTCTTATTATGGCCTCTGCGACATAGGAACATCTGTTAACATAATCCCCTTTAATTTTTATCTAAAAATCCAAAAAGAACTAACCTCAAATGAATTAGAGGATACTGACATGACTATAATGCTTGCAGATAAGACACCTAGACTTCATATGGGAAGAATTAGAGATGTTCTAATTTATGTTGGACCATATATATATCCCATTGATTTTGTGCTTATTGATATGCCTACTGATGTTTATTGTCCTATTATTTTCGGAAGAACCTTCTTAAACACCACAGGAGAAAACATTGGTTGCAAGAAACAAACTGTGTCTCTCAAGTTTGGTGAAGAGAAAATGAACTTTCACTTCTCTAAATTTGACCATAAGCCAGCTATTGAAGATTTAGATGATTATGAGTATGAACAAGAAGAGGAAGGTAATATCGTTAATCTAGCTTCAGTAGTCATTGAGACTCCTGATGATGATTTAGCAAGGAGTTTAGTCAATAATGATAACATTTTTCAAGATGTAGACAAATTGGAAATAGACAATTATCTCAACTCCACACCCGAGGTGGACCCCGAGATAAATCAAAAATATGAAGAACCTATAAGAAAAGGAGACAAGGCACCACCACCTTCTACTCTCAAAACTTTACCCAAGGAGTTAAAATATAGGTTTCTTGATGAAACTAATAATTTCCCTATTATTATAAGTTCTAACCTTGTAGAGAAAGACGAGGAAAATTTAATGATGGTTCACCAGATGCATCGGAATGCTCTTGGGTATTCAATGAGTGACTTGAAGGGGATTAGTCCCTCGATAGCCACCAATAGAATATTTATGGAAGAAGGGGCCCAACCGATCGCCGACTTTTAGAGGCGACTCAAACCTCACATCAAAGAAGAGGTAAGGAAGGAAATAATATGTTTTTTAGATGCTGGCCCTGATAAACTAGGTTGAGGTGAAATGTAGATGCTACCAAGAGAATGATGATCGATATGATAGGTGGCAGCACGCCTCCAATTCTACTTTTGATGGGTAGTGACAACTGACAACCAAATCACTAGGACCAACACATTTGTCATGTTTGAGTGTTGTTAGGTCTTGGTGATGGACAAGTGGATATTGATGGTAGTTGGAAATGCCGAAGCCAGGTGCTGACTGCTGACATGAGGCTGTGCATACTTAGACCAGGCTGGTTAGATCAGCGGCTACATTTTCCTATTTCAATGTTTCATGCAAAAGATATCTCCTCAACGTACGCCTTAGTTTAAATTGTGTGTACAGATTTTGTAGGTTTTAAGAATGTTAATGACCAGGTTATTCCCCAGCCATTCGTTAGAAAAAGAAACCGTGTAATCCCTTCACTTGATTTTTCTTTTTATCTTTATTACTGTTGCCGTTGACCAGCACATTTATTGTATTCAACAATTCCTCATTGTGAAGACATAAAAACTGAAAAATATTATTGAGTTAAGTGTAATGTTACACTCATTGGTGTCAGTCTGCGACTTTCAGGGGATATATTGTGCTGAGTTACGTTCAGTTGACAAATATAGTTTACTCGTAACGTCGAATCGCTATTTGCCTACCCACTAGAAAAAAGTAGTGGTGCTACTATGCCCCCTGACCTATTACTTCTTAGAATGTTTAGTCTCCTTAGTGCACTATGTTGACTATCTGATCAACTATTACCACAGATGATTTCCTCTCATCTTTTTAGGTTCTGTTAGTTAATTAATGACCTGCCAAGAAATATGCAACCTCTTCCCCTTCATATGTACAAAATATTTTGGTAAATGAGATACTAAGATTCAGTATAGTGTCAAGTTTCTCTTTCAAAGAACACTGAAAGGTGCCAAGATGCCACTGCACATAATATTCCTGTATTATCTGATAGTGACATGTCATCGTTATCCAATTGTCTTTTCAGGCAGTGCGAGATTGGAGAAACTTCATGGTCTCAAAAACAGTTTAACTTTCAAATGACAACTGACTATGTCTTTCTGCACACAGGGCATCTGTAAAGTAGTAATGCTAGAGATAAGTGTGTGAAGACTTCATCATGTTCGGTTGATGTCCCATCCACAGTTAGTAGCATAGTTTGCTATGCTACTGTTGACATAAGTGAAGAACTTTTTTCTTCTCGAACACACGTAAGTAAAAAGAACCCCTGTTCTTCTGAAACCGAAATGGCAGTAGTCTCTGTCACTTTATTGTATTGTATTACTTCCTTCCTTTTTGAACCCAAAATTGATGGATTTTCCATTTCGTCCCTCAAATTTGATCATGCATGATGCATCAACTATAACTTTTCAAGGACAGGAACAAACAGCAACTTGCTAAGTGCAATTCTTTTTTATGATGTTGGGTTAATGAAAATGATACTTTCAATCTATCGATGCATCACTGGTTCAAACTCTCGGTGTAAAAGTTAGTTTACACATGGATCACGAAGATAAAGTATCAGGTTTAACAGATATAGTAAACAAATTCTAACCCATCGGCTTTATGAATTCCAATCATAATGATTTGAGTTTTGTAGGCTCCAATTATTATTGATCTAAATTTCTTCCAAATATTTTCCAGCTAAAGAGAGATGAAATTGGCTCATCCAATTGTTGTAGGTGGATATTTTGCGCAAACTACAACAACAGTAATGCAAAATACTTGGAAGATGTGCTAATTTAGAAGCTGCAGTATGTTATTAGTCTAGTAGCAAATAACATGCACAGATCTGTCATATCTCTGGATTGGATAGTACCATTTTCAAAGTGATTTACTTTGACCATGCAATTAGAAGTAATACTCATCCATGAGAGGGAAATATCATACTCTTCACGCGTGAAGTGAGATTTCAAGGTGATGTCCCATGCAGAACATACCTAACAGATTAACATATCAACCTACCTATCAAATTTTCCCTTTTTTTGGATGCCTATGAACATCACATGGTTATCACTTTGCATTTTATAAATGACAATTATTGTTAATGTGTAGGCGACCTTAAGTATATATTCCAAGATCCCTTGCACCAAAAGGAGAAAAGAAGCAGAAACTAAGACCTAGTTTGCAACAGCGCATCACTGCTTTATCAAATTTTCCATATGCATTAATAATTGAATGTGCCAATCCGAAAGCTAGGAGTTCTCGAACACGTTAAGTTGAGAAAAGCATCTCAAATATCCAATCGGAATGGACAATGTGATCGCCAGCTAAGTTGGAACTATGTGCTAGAGCATGCATTTGAAGACATATCTGAACATGTGAATTTATTTTCGGATATTAATGCATCGATGAGTGACACATCTACTTTGTGTATTCAGATGATATAATTGCGGAGAAACCATTAGCTCCATATTGGCAAAACGAAAAAGTTCAAACCTATGAAATATATTTTTCCAAGCCTGGAAGGCATAGAATGACAGCTTATTACTGGAAACAAAAATACATAGTACCCATTCTAGTTTTGCATCATACTTGTTCCATGCTTGGTTTAGCTCAAGAGGGGAAAAATTCTAGCTATTCTCCATTGTCTTGACTCTTGATAAGTCTGACCACTGTTCTCTCCTGTTCCAAGTGGTGAGCATGGTGGGGTCCCCCCTCCTTTGGAGTCTGGTCCACTGCAAATTGTGAGACAATAAGGCCTATAAGATCTTTGACAATGACATATATCTTGTACATCAAACTGTCTTGGAATATTGCAAGGAAAGCATCTCTGGGCTTATCTAATTCGGGCACTGCTGTACTGCTGGGATCTTACTGTACGAAGATAAGAGCTACTTGACCAAGCTAGCTGATTCGGAGCTAAAGCCCAGCAAGTTGATGCATAAGGACCGTACTCTCTCCTTCTGGCAAGCAGCATATCGTTGTCCATTACAGTACGTATTCTACACCATTCCTTTCCTGCTCAATTTCTGGTTAGTACTGCTGTTCTCTTTGTAAGTTGATCTAAATCGGTGATATCGGAAGTGAGTTGAAGCAGGACTGCTGTACTACATGTCCATATCTTGTTAGGTATAACAGTTTGTTGCTTCACAAGTGCTGTCAAATTAAGTTTGTCACGAGGTGCTATTTAAGCAAAACCTTCACCCTTTTATTCCCCGGAAAGTTAATTAAGATCATATGTTTGTGTCATGAGTCTAATCTCATACTATGCTGGGCTGAAAGCTAAAAAGGGATACATCTCCTGTTGTAAGATCATCTGATTACTAAACATAGTTGCACCCGGTCAAAAAAAAAAAAACCCATAGTTGCTGTGAACTTACAGGCAGTCGGCAGACGGTCCATATATGCAAGCAAAAATATCTTTCAGTAAGCGGCAGCTCCGTACTTAATTAGCCGATTTTATACTGAAAGGTCCTGGCATCAGCTCCCTTGTGTTTGTTAATCGTTCTACACTTAGTTGGAGCATATTCCTTAGCTGTGTGATTCATTCTTCTCGCAATTTCTTTTAGTTTTCAATGAAAAGCATAATGCTGCCAGTAGCACGTTAAATGAAAGGCCAGACAACCTTTTTAGGGACTATACCTATGCCACACAATTCAGCAGGAAAGTCCTGCTGATTCTCTTCAGTCTAGCTAGACAGTCTTGTAACGGTAGTCAGTTTTGTATGACACACTTCTTATCGTTGAATTTACTACATGGTAATGTACTAGTGTTCAAAAATAAGCCACTCATACCTCTGCTGCCGTTACCTTTCGTACACGGAAGCCTGGCCACTAAAATTCCACAATGTCATGTACCCTGTCCAATGCTGATCGGGCGCAGAATCAACGCGGCTCTCGAAATGACCAAACAGTTGATGGTGCATGTACTCGTGCCATTCACAGTGACCTTCCCTACCTTCCACTCTTCCAGTGGTATAGGGCCGGAGATGTGACGGATCCCTCCTCACGTACGCCATCGATCTAAACCTGATTCGACCTGTTAGACGACTCGCCAAACAGCTGAATGGGCAACGGTTATCATGGCCATTGGATCTGATCAGTCTTTTTTACTGCACGAGAATAGTGCGCGTGACCCTACCCTGAATCTTTTTCAGTGCACAACAACAGACACCGGGCGTGCTACTGCTACTGCGCTGCTAGCTAGCTATACATACGCGCCGAGCCCGCCCCCTTCTTATACCCACACCCCTCCACTGAACCTCCCTGCAAAACACGCGCACAGTTTCCTTCGCACAAAGTAGTCACCCACCACAGCCCGGGCTTTTTCCGTGTTCGAAAGCCTAGTCCGGAGATGTTCCGCCATACTACCTCCACACCATCGTACGGCGACGCCTTCATGGCGGCTGCAGGCTTCTCCTCCGCTGCCCTGGCTACGGTCCCGACACAGATCCCGCGCTCCACCACTGGGGGATACCTCGATGGCGGCAATGTTGGCGGCGTGTTGTTCCCTCCCTTCGCCCCCGCGTCGTCTCCGCCGTCCTACTCCTCGTCGTCGTACTACAACAACATACACAGGAGCATCAGCTCGCACTCGCTCCCGCTCCAGCTCCACCAGCTCAGCGACGCCCTCAACAACAACGGCGGTGGCGGCGCATTCTTCTCGTCGTCGTCCCCGCACCAGCTGTCGTCGCTGCCGCCGCTCTCCTCTTCTCCGTCCTCCTCCTGTGGCGACTTCTACGAGTTCACCTCGTCTTGCCCCGTCCGCCGCGTATTCAGCACCGGCGATCTCCAGGTACAGTTACAACCCCCGGACCCCACAATTGTGATCGGGCTGCATGGGGATTGGAAACTGACCAGCTGCTGTTGACGAATATAAAGCAGGGTATGAACGGATCATCGCCGGTGCAGTCCGGCGACAGCTGCGGCCAAGACGCCGGGGGCGGGGCGTTCTCGCAGAAGGTCGGGCGATACAGCGCAGAGGAGAGGAAGGAAAGAGTGGAGAGGTACCGCTTGAAGCGCCACCAGAGGAACTTCACCAAGAAAATCACCGTACGTCCTCCTTAATTACACCCTGCGAATACAAATGTAGTACACTCGAACTCGATCTTTCTTGCTACTGCGTGCGTGCTAACGACGTGTGGGTTCTGTCAGTACGCGTGCAGGAAGTCGCTGGCGGACAGCCGGCCGAGGGTGAAGGGCCGGTTCGCGAGGAACGGCGAGACGGAGGCGGAGAACTACGACGAGCGGGAGGCGTCCGACAACAGCTACGAGTACTGCGGGTACAGCGAACCCAGCAGCAACCAGAGCACCGGCAACAGCTGCTACCACCACGGCAAGGAAACCGCGCTGGTGGGTAGCGGCGGCAGCGGGGACAATGGCGAGTGGTGGTGGCGGGCGCCGGGGGCCACTCCCACCGTGGAGGCGGAGGGGCAGCGGCAGGTCGGCTTCGACGTCGTCGACGAGGAGCTGTGGGCGAGCCTGACCGACATGCTGTCTGTGAACCTGGCCTCGTAGGGCTACTGGTCGTCCGCGAGATCAACGGTCGAGGTGCACGGATCGGTCGTTAGTGGTCGGTGGGGTCCGGCCGGCCGGCGCACGCACTAGCAGCTGGGTCGATCAGGGTGGCGGCTGGCTGCCGTGTGCGCGGCACAGTGCAGCGATCGATCGATCGAGGATGGAGGTCAGAATGGCGCCCGTTGACCTTGCCCCCCTAGGCTTGTATTATTGTAACTTTTTAGGCAGAAACATCATGAGAGTTGAGAAACAAAAGAGAGAGAGAGAAAGAAAGAGATGGCCTTCTCGTGTTGCTAGTAGACTCGAGAGAACAGCAACCTGTATGTTCCGTGAGTTCCGTAAAAGCTGAAAAAAAATCACTTATTTGTTGTCCTACTTGACTCCAGCAGGTCTGTGTCCAAGTGCATGCTCCTCTGTAGTCCAAAACACACCTGAATTTCAGTCAGTGCAACCTTGGCGTTGCCGTGTTGACATGCACTGATCGTCCCGGTCAGTGGCACACTTGTTTCAAATAATAATTGAAGTCTACGCGTTACATGACATGAGATGAGAGCGCAGTCAGTGACGTGACATGATGCTTTTGCATGCAGTCTGCTCGCGTTTCAGCTGACTGGCCGTGTGGCCGTGGCTGTGTACGTGGTTGGGTGGGGTGGGGTGGGGTGGGGTTGGGGGGATCGATCGATCGATCATCGATGGCAACGCCAACGGGTCTGGCTGCGAGCGAGAGAGGTCAAACGGGTACGTGCGGATCACTGTCTTGCTCTCGCCCAGGCAAGCAGCCCGTGACGCGCAACCATCTCCGGCCCCTCTTCTCCTTGGCGATCTGGCGACATCTATCTCAGCTTTTCACGGGGGTGTAATGGCCGTCTCTCGCGAGTTCTCATTGGCCTGCACGCACACACGTGATCCCGCCCGAACCAGTCCCCGAGTTGGTTAGCTGTTCGATCGGTCACTTGCAGTGCTCAATTTTCACCCGGTGGCAAGGGGGGAAACGATAGGAGCTGAGCAACATTTGCCATGAAGTGCTTCCTATAGACGGACGCTCTGAACTCTGATGCTCTTCGCTTCGTTGTTACGGAGACATTCCCTGGCCCCTGGCGCTCTCGGATTTTGGCATTTTTTAGCTCGTCGATGTCCCCAAAAGACAAGAGAGCAAGCCAGCACGTATCGTATTGTATGTGAAAGAAAAGGACAACTGCGGCGCGTAGAAATTCGGGCGGGGATAAGACACCAGGCCAGAGTTTATCACGAACAATTTACTCCACGATAAATTCGATTCGCACGAGCTGCCTCAAATGCGACTAATAATCTGTACTGCTAGTACATCATCCTTTTTGACCACCCAATGCAAAAAAGCAGAGCAGATTTATATCGCCAGAGAATAAGCGCGCCAATTAGCTGCGCCTCCAGATGTAGCAGGACAGGGAAATGCGGTAAAAGGACGTGCGGGGAACGCACGCAACGGGAAAGAATTCAGTTCCACTGATCGCCGGCCCCTCCCTCTCATGCATGGAGGAGTATATTTCCTGACATTTCGATTTTGGGAATCGTCCAATCCATCGAGGAGTTCTAAAAATGAAAGGAAGAACCGGAATGAAAAAGCCTTTAGGCCGATCGCAACGGGCACGATCGATCGTCGCAAGGCAGCGCAGGACAGGATACCGTGAGTGAGGATGAGTCAAACGAGAATAAGAATCCCCCTAATGGTGGCTGTCTTGGGGACTCAATCATTAGAACTTAGAGCGATGGAGAAGCCTCTATGCTTTCCAAGGTGTTAACTATAGTGCCACAAAATACATACAAGAAGCCTAAGATGCCAATATGTGCCTCTTGCACTTTGCAGAGAGCTGCCTCTCACGTTCATCTGTCGCTGTTATATATTGTCACTATCACCCCTGATTATTTACTGGTTGTAAAGGAACGAGGTTTTGACAGCCATTTGTTGATTAGTCAGAAATGGTAAATCAAATCGAGAACCAAGTGCTGGCTTGGTGGCAAGACTAGCGAGTGCGCAACCAGCCCACTTGGGTTTGAGTCTACAAGGTGACCGAATTAAACTAGGTTTTATCTGAGCATATTTTATTCGCTGCTGGAGAGGTCTCATCTATCTAACAACGTACAGCTCGCGAGAGATCAATCCCTGAGGGTCCACGTTTTAGAAATGGTAAATCAAGCACAAGCCGAACTCACCTGCATATTGACATCTGACATCACATTTTTTTTATAAAAGAAATATATTAATATCGTGGAGATACCAATTACACTCAGCCTCTGCAGCATTACCGATGCATTTCACTACAATGACCTATTTCTTGTAGCAGCAGTACAAATACCACCAAGACAACACCCGAAGTCCAAGTTCTCCAAAAGCGACATCTCCAAAAAAGGAAACATTGCACAAGCGCCAATCATGTCTCGATCATAGATCATAGGTTTTCACTCCGAAGAAAATCCACGCTTTCAAAACAATGCCTTCAACAAGACCATTGTCAGACACAACCAATTAAGACCAGACCTTGGATTTTTACCCTAAAAGATAAGATTTTGGAGGGATCATTCCCCGGGGGTCAATGTTTTTTAGAAATGGTAAATCAAGCACAAGCCGAACTCACCTGCATATTGACATCTGACATCACATTTTTTTTATAAAAAAAGATATTAATATCGTGGAGATACCAATTACACTCAGCCTCTACAACATTACCGATGCACACAATCCGAAAACAGAAAGAAAAATAAAATAAAGAAAGTTTCACTATAATGACCTATTTCTTGTAGCAGCAGTACAAATACCACCAAGACAACACCCGAAGTCCAAGTTCTCCAAAAGCGACGTCTCCAAAAAAGGAAACATTGCACAAGCGCCAGTCATGTCCCGATCATAGATCATAGGTTTTCACTCCGAAGAAAATCCACGCTTTTAAAACAATGCCTTCAACAAGACCATTGTGAGACAACCAATTAAGACCAGACCTTGGATTTTTACCCTAAAAGATAAGATTTTGTACTTCTCCTGTGCTACCGTCCCCCACTTGCCTATGCCGCTGCTACAAGTCATGAATCACCAAGCAAATTTCTTATCATCTTGAAGACACGAACTACCATTGCTAGTCCTCATATCTCAGCCTCCATAACATTTCGCGTCTCTGACTTCACCATGGAACGTAAAAGACATATACCTTGCTGGCAATAGACAACGAAGCTTCGCATCGCTCCCTCTTGAAACCGCGGTCAGAAAAATAAGGGTGCGCTCAACCGAATCTCATCCGATCCAGCAATCTACAGGCATGAGGCGACGAAGGGAGATCGCCGGCGGAGCCTTTCGAAACTCGTCACCGGTCAGATCATTGGGGGTAGGCTTTAAGCAGACCACCGTCTTGGTGCGAGAAGAACCCTAGGACCACCATCTCAGTTGTGCACATGCGAATAGTAGGGCAAACCATCTTTATTCCGATCAAGGGCACAACAAAATCTGGCCTCAACCCGCCCAGGCCATGGAGGCTACACGCAAGCCGGCCATAAGATGCAACGCGCCCTGCGCACCTTGAACACCAGAGGAAACGACCATCCGCCATGTGCCGTAGACTTGATCAGAACCTCTGTCTTGGACGCAACCCGTGACGGGTCCTGGTGGGACTCGAATCCACAGCGTCACCCCCTCCACAGAACGTCGTCGTGCACCGTCAGAGAAGGAAGCCAGCGTCGTCGCCTCGACTGGGATCACCGCCCTAGCCGCCGCATGCGACGGGGAGCCACGCGCAGCCCCAGCTTTGCCTGACCGTTGTCGCTGCCGTCTGCCCCCCAACACCTTCGGCGCTGAGGCCCTCCGCCGCCGTGGACAAAGGCCAGCGGCAGCGGAGGCGAAGATCTTCTTAGGCGATAGAGTGGTCCGGCGACGGCTAGGGTTGGCCCCTGGCGCCTCCCTGGGGAGGGTGCGAGAGGCTCGTGACATGTGACATCACTTAGCATTAACCAGGATTAATTCAACTGGAACTCTTCTATATGTAAATGAATGTACTTTTTGCATGTGACGGTAGGATTCATGTGATCAGTTGCCTGCTTAATTATGACATGAAAGTGACCGATGCATCTTGCACTGAATTACATGAGGTCTACATCTCCCAATATTGTTTCCCTCTGCTATTACTTGTAGGTTTTTTCTTAATCGCACAAGACATCCTCAAGCTCACATGAAGACCACTGCAGTTTGAAGCCTGCATATAGGGTAGGAGAATTAGCAAAAGGAATTATTAAGCTAGGAGAGCCCTATACTTAAGGGCGCACTGACTCCCCCACTCAGTATTTTAGAGCAAGCAGCAGCATGCATCTTGGCTCTCTGGCTCTTTGGAATTTGTTGCTTTCCCCACGGCTATCTCTCTTTCCCTCCTTCCCTAGAGGTGGGGAGTGTCACTGCCGATTCTTTGTCGGCCGCTAACAAGGGTACTTTTCACTGATAATATTGTCAAGTAGTAGCTATGATTTCAAGTGTAATTAGTACTCTTTTTTGGCACAAGTTCTTAGTTCATGGATACGTGACTGTTGCTGAATGTGCCACTATAGTATTAGGTAAAATGCCGCATTCTGAACCTGCTAATCTGAGTCCTTTTCAGCTAACGGCGCCGCTCGACAGTTGATGTTGGCTAATGCGCCGTTGATCTCCAGGTAGAGTAGCTACATGATGATGAGAATGTGTTAGGGTAGGGCATTTTTTTGTAGTAGTCATGCAAAGTAATCGGCAGAACAATTTACAATTAGAAGCACCAAAACACTTTCTCCAGTGGAGGAGGAAGAAGAGAATCATGTGAGGTGTTGCATTCGCTAGCTATATATATATATATTTATTATGTCTCTTAGTTCATTTTAATGTAAATTAGCTGCCCAAGTGGAGGCCCATGAATCAAATGATGACATTACCTTTTTTGAAAAATCAATCATAACTAAAACACATGGCTTGAACATCTAAAAAGTGCACTCTTGGATGCTATTGTTGACCCTAGTAAGAAATGTAGCAAATGTAGGGGAGTATCCCGCCATAAGCCCTTCACCAATTAGCAAGCTCTTACTTGTGGGTTAGAGCAAAATAAAAATAATGTGATCTTTGCGCACTCGGTCGAGGGATCCCCAAATGGGAAAGTATCATTAGTTTGTCCAAGACAGAATCGAGATTAAGGACACTGAACGCAAGAATCAGGTCAAATTACTTCATAAAAATTCCTTCCTGAAGTGGGGAAAGGGCATGGTGAAAGTATGGAATCAGCAAACGACGAAGTATATTTACTAGCAACAAGAATATTTAGGACATCATCAAGAATAAAGATACTGAAGTTGAGAATAAAGGGCTGTTTGTTAGTATAACTGGTAATAATAATGGTCCTTGCCACTCCCACAAATGGAAAATTTAAATGACTAGCTAGTGGTTGCTTGTCACTTGTGGAAAAGCTAATTACCAATATAAAACCAGTTGCTTAAGCATTTTTGGAAAATGCATGAAGCAGCTGAAACGTATTTTTCCCAAAACTTCTATTTTTTGCTATAATCAAATAACATTTACCGACAAGATTTCGAATGTGTGAGTAAGACATATCATTACGTTCTCTTTTTATTTTTGAACTGGGTGAACTTTATTAATTAGGCCACAACGTTATTACAATCTCGCAAAAGGGCGTCCAACCGCAGGAAGGAGCGGCCCCTTGCAGCACACCACACTCACGCTTACCTAATTGCGCAAGATCATGCTCTACCTTATTACTCACCCTAAAAACCTTACTCAGGCGACCATTTGGCAGAATACCAAGTAATGCCCTTGTCTCCAATATTAAGCACCAGTGTACAGAACAATCATGCTCAGCTGAAGATAGCACGGATATGAGGTGCTCAGTCAGACTCCAACACGCCAGGGTGCTGCGGGTGCGCAACCAAGTATTGGATGCCCTCCAAACAAGCCAAAGTCTCAGCTTCCTCGGCATTGGCACATAAGGGCAAAGTTTTCCATTCAGGGCGCAGCACGGTGCCCTGTGCGTCTCGTATGACTATCCCAGCGCCTCCTGCAGCTGATGAAGCGTTCCAGCCAACGTCCGCGTTAACCTTAATCCAGCCGTGGTTAGGTCTTTGCCAGTTCGACGACACCTCCGTCGTAGATCATTCAGCTGGTCGAAGGGGCTCTGATGGTGCCTTCCTTTTCAAATCAGACTCAGACCGCCCTGGCCGAATGGATTCAACATAGCTCCGGAGGAAAGGAACTGACGCCGAGACAGAGGCCTTGCCATCTCCATGCACAACATTATTGCGATGATGCCAGGTGCGCCAAAATAGGAAGAGCAGCTTGATCCTCATGTCAACATTGTTGCCATCAAGCAAGAGAAGGAACCAATTTTGGCCAGTGTGACGGAAATCCTCTTCACGTGGCAAAGCCCACTCCGTTCTCATACCATCATGTAGAGCTCGGGCTAGAGTACATCTCACCATCGCATGATGATTCTCTGTACTCCATACCGGACATATGGGGCAGACTTTCTGAATGCGGTGGTGAATGTTTCCTGTGACTGCTAGTGAATCAGTGGCTAGACGCCAAGCAAATACACGAATTTTCTGGGGTACTGGTGTCTTGCATATCAGGTTCCATATACTCCTCTCACCATCAGGTTCGGAGCTACACTATCCGTGACTAAGAGCCTGGGTTTTCGGTTGCATACCTAGCCTGTATGCACTTTTGACTGTAAACACGCCAGAGTTCTCCATGTGCAACGCAACAAAATCATCCGATTGACGTTGAGGTAGTTTAATCTGAAGAATGGCCTTCGCATCATGGTGGTAGCAGTAGTGTGGAATGGTGCCTTCATCCCAAGTGCGAGTTACCGGGTCAATAAGCTGCGACACCCACCTCCGTCCGCGTGTCTCCTTCATGCCTGGCAGCTTAAGATTATCAGCTCGCGGGATCCAACTGTCCCGCTATATTTTCACCATTGTACCTGAGACAATACGCCATATGGCTCCCTGCTTTAGGATGTATAAACCATGCATCACGCCTTGCCAAGTAGGAGAAACATCTTGGATGAACGCTGTATCAAGGAGGTGACCAGATGGGTAGTATTTGGCGTTTAGGAGGTGAGCGCAGCAGCCGCACAGGCCTGTCGAGCAAGCAACGCCTGGTTGTAGACCTTAAAATCTCAGAACTCCATGCCTCCACACATTTTTGGCTGTGTCACTTTGTCCCAAGAGAGCCGGTGCATGCGACGACAGTCGTGCTCGTCCCCCCAAATGAAATCCCACATTAGCTTGTTTAGCTCCTCAATCAGGCCGGCGGGGAATCTAAACACGCTCATGGCATAAAGGGGAAGTGCCTGCAACACCGCTTTACTAAGATTTCCTTCCCTCCACTTGACAGGTACTTTTCTGCCCAATCGCTGAGCCGCTTCAAAAATCTCTCTTTCAGAGTTTTAAACTTCCCTTTTCTCATTTGACCCTCAGGGACGGGGAGCCCAAGGTACTTATCTTCAAAACTTTCAGAGTCATATCGAAGAATTTGTAATTTCAGCTTGTACCTGCGTAGGCACCCGTCGACCATACATAATCGAGCATTTTCCGAGGCTAACAAGTTGGCCCGTGCCATGCTCATATCTGTCCAGTACCTCCTTTACCACCATCGCTTGCTGCACCGACCCTTGGAAGAACAATAGGCTATTGCAAACAACAAATGGGACATTCCAGGGGCTCTGCGGCAGATTTTTAGCTCGTTCAAGCTCCCATCCTCGACTTCCTTGTGAATCGACCGAGATAATCCATCAGCTACTAGCAGGAACAAATATGGCGAAAGAGGATCGCCTTGGCGCAGCCCTCGTGTAGGCGTGAAGGTGTCCAACGCTTGTCCATTGAGGCGAACTGTGAATCAGACGGTGGTGACACACTGCATAATCCACCGAATTCATGTGCTATGAAAGCCCAACTTCGCCATTACACCTTCTAAGTAACGCCAGTCTACGCGGTCATATGCCTTAGCCATATCCAACTTATACGCACAAAATTTGGACCGATCAGCCGAGTTGCTCTGAATCGCATGGAAGCACTCGAAAGCCATCAGGGAATTATCAGTAATAAGCTTGCCTGGAATAAAAGCACTCTGCATTGGTGAGATGATGTCATCCAGTAGAGACCGAAGCGATTAACCATACATTTGGAGATTATCTTGAACACTACATTGCATAGGCTAATTGGCCGGAAATCCTTTATGTCCTCTCGTAATAGGTCCCAGTTGCACTGCAAAAAGCGGGCTAGGAACCCGCCCGGCCTAGGGGCCTTTAGTGGGCCAATATGGAACAAAGCATCGCTTATTTCCTTCTTTGAAAACGGAGCACACAACTTGGCGTTCATTTCCTCATCCACACGTCTAGTGAACAGATCAATCAGCTCTATTGAATCCACATTGTCTTCATGAGTGTACAACTGCTGGAATTTTGTTGTTGCCATATGTCCAATCTCACCGGTATCCTCTGTCCATGTCCCATCCTCTCTACCTAATCTGGAAATTTTGTTTTTCCTCCGGCGCCACGTAGCCTTGCGGTGAAAATAGCGCGTGTTCCGATCTCCCTCGCGCAACCACGCGATGCATGAGCGCTGCATCCACATGAACTCCTCTCGGTACAGTAACTCGTCCATCTCCCCAAGGATTTGCCTCTTCTTAGCTTCACTCGTATCATCTGTCAAGTGCATCAGTTCAGCTAACCTCTGACGCCTTTTATCTAGTTCCTTTGAGACCGGCTTGAAATGTTGTTTCTTCCAATCATAGAGCGAGCACATAACAGAACGCAGGGATGAACAGATGTCACCCAAGTCCTGCACACCCACCCGCCAAGACTATGCCTCCTCAACAGTCGAAGAGAGGGAGGGCTCCCGCTCCCACATGACCTCGTAGCGCTGGATCGGTTGGCTTCTCTTCTCCTCCTTTGCCTGAAACAGGGACAATAGCAACGGGCAGTGATCAGAGCGTCGAGCTTTGAGGTGCTACTTGGTCCAAAACAGACTAGAGCAAATGAGGCATCTACGGCAAATAATGTACACATGTCGGGACCTCACGACGAGGCCTGACATGAGCAATGAGTATTGCAGGCTGGAACTGTCGGGGGGCGGGGCAATCCCCAAAATTTCAAGAGCTCACCTGCCTAGTGCAGGCCCATAACCGTAGTCTACTATTCCTCTGTGAAACTAGGCAACATCCTGATCACGTTCGAAACCTTCGGCACCGGCTTGGAATGAAGGGTTGCTTCGCTGTTAAGGGAGAAGGCATAGGGGGCGGACTCACACTGTTTCCTTCAGAAGATGTTGAAGTGGACTTGCTATCTTTCGGTCAGCGCCACATTGATGTACATGTGCAGGGTGGACCTTTTGGTGCAAGATGGCATGGAACGTTTGTTTACGGGGAGCCAAAGGCGTCCGAACGGCACAACATGTGGACCCTGCTCTGGCGCATCAAGAATGTGTCCTCAGAGCCCTAGATGCTACTCGGTGATTTCAATGAAGCCATGTGACAGGAGGAGCACTTCTCACGCCCGCGACGGTCAGAGCGGCTCATGATGGACTTCCGTGAAGTCTTATCACACTGCGATGTGCACGACCTTAGCTTCAAGGGGACACCATGGACGTTTGATAACAAACAAAGTGGCCAGCGCAACATTAAAGTCCGTTTAGACTGAGACGTGGCTTCCCCGGCATGGTCGAGTCGCTTCCCCGAGGAGAGTATCATTACGTTCTCATGTGAGAGGGTTTACCACAATCACCAGGCATAATAAAAAATACATGTATCGTCACATTGCATGGTACATTCTCGCAACAACAACAACAATAACATAATTCATGGCATACATAATCTGAAGGTGGGCTGTTTAAAAGCGTCATATTTATCAACAAGATAGATTAATGTTTAGGACCTCCACCTAAATAGTTGTATTTTTCATCTAAAGGCAATTTGGGTGAATTATTTGTATCCACCAAGCTCGTTACGGTGCTGGTTCCACGATTGCTTCATTGCTCACCTAGGTATGTTTGTCCTAAAAAAACATAATGGGTAAAAAATTGTCAAGGAGCTATTAAAAAATGAAGCAAAAATGGTTGAAGGGACTTGTGAAACTAGATTTTTCTTGAAATACAGTATATAAACGATGGTTCTCGCACGCACTTGATGTTCCTGAGAAGAGAGGAGAGAAGCCAACCGACGGTCTCCTTTCAGTGACTATGGTTTCATATTCCTGGTATAGACTTATAGTCAATTTAAGATTGTTATTAGAAATATTTTCCATAACCTAATATAAAAAAATAAAGGTTTGCTCAAATCATCTTATACATCCAATTAAATCTATCAGCTTAGTATTAAAGTTGAGTACTTAAATTTCTTAATAGAATATTTAGCACGCTGTGCTTTAAATGGGGCCACACACTCGCAGGACGGATCCGTTATACGGATAGGAGTCGTCAATACGTTGACCGACTAATATATAAGGTATTTACTTTGGTTACTCAGAAGAGTAAGGGTGATGCACCTCAATGCGTTTACAGGAGATCGATCTCACAACGCGATACACAAGATAGTGAGCCGACGCTTTTAGAACCAGAAACCCTGGTTTCTCGGGAGGGGCCCATCCGAGATTCCGGCAACTATTGGTTGGGCTAGTCGATCTGATCGCCCTAACTCGGTTGTCGATCCTTCGATAACGCTAAGTCGCCGAAGAAATGGAAGCATAAACAAGGGTTTTGAGGATAAAAGTAGACTGTATTGGTTTGCCGATTGTGTTTGCTTAATTTGAATCGTCCGTCAGCCCTTCCAATTTATAGGGAAGCTGGTCTTTCTGTGCAAGCTTAGGACACTAACACACGGGCATATTGCGGATTAAACAACATGAAAGAATAACTCTACATTAGACAACTACAACCTGCTTTGTATTGGTACCAGACTCCAAGCATCCCAGTCAACTCTGTTGAGTCGTCCTACCTTCTGTGTTGGCATAGTTTTCATGGTCTTCGACTTTCTTTCTGGATATGTCATGGTATCTTGGGCACAGTCAGCTCTTCCTCTCTTGATCTAGCATCTAGATGCTTCCAACTAAAGTCCGTTCCGCGTATCGTAAGTCACCTCCATCTGGGCCCGCTCCTCTAAAATACTCCTTTAGACCCGGCTATCCTTTAGTCTCCAACTTTTCGCCGACCAAGTTCCTACAAGTAACCAAATACATCCATTTTCAACTTACTTATTCTTGATCCGGCCAAGCCACCGACTAATGGCCCAGAATGGGTGCTAACACAACCCTTTAATATTTTCTTTACAAACACTATTTACAAACGTTGTTTCAAATATTGATTATTCTTTAGTCACAATCTATGATTGTTAAATTCATTTATATATTTATACATATAAAATGTTGTGGTTGATGTGTAGTTTCGTTTTCTCTAAAATTACCCATATCCAGAAATTCTAAAAGTAACCTAGAGAAGAATTCTATACCCAAACAATTTACGTATACAACCATCACGCTTGAAGTTATATATCCTGCTATCATATTTTTGTTTGTCTCATGTAGCATAAGTTGTTTGTGCACATAGATGCGCTTATCATATTTAATTTTTATGCTTGTTAAATTAAATTCTAATTTTATATATTCCACATTTATTTAAGTCTTGATCGTAGTAATTTTAAATCGCCTATTCACTCTCCTCTAGATGACATCTATGACATTTCAATTGTTGATGCTTTATCTAGAGTAGGTCACCTTGCAGTGTGGGTGCAGGAAGTAATTAATTGCTTTGCAGTTGATCCCAAAGATCAGAAATTACTGTAAGATTTGGCCATTGTTGGCACCATTGAACTACGTTATTCTTTGAAAAATAGATCCAGATCGAGTAAATTGCATAAACCACCATAAATGGGGCTAGGTTAACAAGTTATTACCTATTTTTCATTTTGTTTCAAAAAACAACCAAGTGTGACTCAACATTACAAATTGACCTATTAGTCCTTCGACACAACTCCAGATTTCAAATATGACTAGTAGAGACCATTTGTAAATGCTGAGTTGGAAGCACACCTAGATGAGGAGATGACGTGTATGTGGGGCCCACATGTCAGCCTCCCATCTTCTTTCACCTCTCTCTTCTTATTGTTTCTCCTGTCGTCTCTCTCTCGGGCCAAAATCTGACGAATTAGAGCTTCATCTGTTGACCCTGGGACTCCAATGCCGTTCACCGTGCCTAGTCAATGATGTCCCTCTCCTCCCCCGGTTCCACAAGCCTCGGTCACAGCTCCCGCCACCGGCGACCACACGGGAGCTTCCGTACATCGCACATGGAACAAAGGAGCGTGAAATTTTGGCCGACTATGACCGGCGCATGGGGATCTAGGTTTTCCAGAGACTCGCTCTACGGGGAGGATGCAGATGGCGCATCAGAGTCAATGTGGAGGCCAGATGGGCGAGGGGTGGCATGCCTCTACTGTGGTTCCGCTGGATGGAGCGAGAAGCCAAGCTAGTGTGAGCATGCATAGTTTTGAGAGTATGGCTGGCACATGAATGGCTGACTTTGCACATGGATAGCTATCCATCCTAGAGTCCATAGCCTCTCTCATATGCTCGAGAACTCCATCTCTGACAATGATGATGACCAAGAGAGGAAAAGGAGAGGGGAGAAAGAAGAGACATGGACTAACAGGTGGGACCCATGTCCACCTCAGCTCCTCCTGCACACGTGTTGTCAACTCAGCACTTACAAATGGGCCAAATTGGTCAGATTTGTAATCAGAGCGGCGCCGAACAACTATTAATGTGATTTGTAACACTTTGCCTTAGATTTTGTAGTTTTTTGTTTTGAAAAAATTAGCAAAATAGGTACTACCTTGTTAACCTAGACCCAGTTGTGGTAGTTTTATGTAACTTACTCACCAAGATCAAACAAAACAGTAGGGTTTATGTGGGAGCTAATGCTGGACTACAAACAATAATTATTCTAGATTTTCATGACTGTTATGGGAGGGCATTTAGATATCTGAGCTAGTTATAAGAGTGTGCATAATTTCTTTCCACTAGGTTTGAAACAATATGTGGACATTGTAGTCAAGCAATGTGCTATCTGCCAACAAGCAAAACATGAAAACTGCTAATCACATGGACTTTTATTGAGGGTTAATGAACTTTATTGAGGATCTCCCTGAATCTCGAGGATATTCTTACATATTGGTGGCAGTGGATGGACATACCGAATCAACACATTTTATTCCTCTAAAACGCCCATTTGCTATTGCAATAGTGGCTCATGAATTTGTAGTCAAAGTGGTGAAGTTGCACAATCCAAAATCCTACTAGTACATTCTAAAAATATTTGTTCAAGAGAAGTGATACAAATTGTGATCTCTGCACACTAACATATCGTGCACAAAGTGATGGCCAAAATTAACATGTTAATCAATGATTAGAAATTTTCTTACGTTGTGCGGTAAGTGACACACCACAAATAAGTGGGCATCTCGAATTTAATTGCAGAATTATGGTATGACACATATTATCACACAACATTGGGGTCCACTCCATTCAAGGCACATATGATACAACCAAGTATGTTAATGCTACTTGCAGGGGCAGAAACATTGTCCATTGAAGCCTCTACGATAACAATACCTTTTTTGGCCAACATTTGCAGGCAACTCAGATCAGATATACCGGTATGTTAACACGAAACGCTATGCTTGTGAATTTAGTGGGAGATACAAGGTATATCAAAAAGTCCAGACTTATGCTTATAGCTCGTTATGTATCAAACCTTTCCCAAGTTGGAGATGAAGGTCGTTGGGCCCTATTCTGGTCTAGAAAAAAGTGGGGCCAGTTGCTTATAAAGTTACCTGTCAATAGTCAAGTACACTTGGTGTTCCACATTTCTCAACTAAAAGAACATGTGTCGAGTCATACTCTGGTGCACACTGAATTTCCCGTGTCACTAGAACTGGCATATAAGATGTACAACTAGAAACTCTTGACAAACATCTGAACAAAAGAGGTACGAACACCCTTTTTTAGCTATCGGTGAAATCTTCGTTGTTACTAACATCTATGGCCACCTGGAAATGGAGACAATGTAAAAGGATCGTTACCAAACATCACCAGTTAGGGGTCAAAGTGGTTCTCAAGTAGGCGACAATGTTAGGTATTCCATGATAAAGGAAGTGATAGAATGTTCACCTGACATTGTGCTATCTGACAATGTGCGACTGTTGTCTAAACACTAACTAAAGATTCAGAGACAAGTGAAGCCGGGGTAAAGAAAAGGTACTTTCGAGTTGTAGCTTAGTGTGATCCACATGTGCTTGTAATGATATGGCCGAGAATAGTGGACATAATGTTGCGTTGTTATAAGACCAGAGTCGTTTAAGATTGAACTATCGAAATACCCAAAAGAAATCTAAAATCCTCATATCCTCATCCTTGTTCTTCTACTTCTCACTGGATGCTCTGGCGATCCCTACCAATCTATGAGGGAGACAACATGGGGCTTGCCTGTGGGATGATGCCTTATATCGCTTCATTTCTTATACAAGTTTTGTCCAATTTTTTTTGCATTGTAGCAAGTTTACCCAAATTTCTAGGGCATGTTTGGTTGCCCAAAAAACCTTTTCTTGCACCCCAACAAGCCAAGAAACAAGTGTTTGATTGCCCAGCCCATCTCTAAATCTCGGACCGCATGCTCCTTTAAGCACATGTTTTCGTGCACGATGGGGAATGCCCAAATCATTCGTTTCTACAGTAACATGTTGCACGCATCCGAAAGGGGGAAAGTTGCATCACGCTCATGTAGGCTCGGTGATGGCGCAAGCTCCCGCGTTTCCTCAAAAGTCAATGGGAGAAATTTTCTCACATCCTGCCAGTTAGCAGCTTTGTATATCACCACCAGGCTCACCACCAACTATCGCACCACCATTTCCACCCAGTTCAAGATCTCCGTCATGCCAAGGAGCATCACCGACGAGCATGTAAGCGATGACATCAACATCAGTCGTTGTAGGAAGGCGGCGGTTGATGACTCCGAAGTACAGGAGATCAATTGTAGTACCTTTCAATAAGAAAAAGTTGTCGGACCCATGAGGAGCTGAAGGTATTGGTTAGCAAGTTTGACTAGTAAAGCAATAAAAGATGCAGTGTGTTTGGGTTTTATAGTTTGCAGTAATATAAATTGCTGAAAGTAAATTGCAATAAATAAATGATCTTAATAAGAGAAATCCCAATCCCCTGTGCAGCAAGAGGACAAGCTCAAGTGTGTGTTCTTATATGTGACAAGCATTCTCGAGGGTATCATGGATTTACTTAGGATATAGATTTCTATACAATATGGTGAATAACTTGTCAAGTTTAATTCTCTTAGGGTGGAGTCTAGTTTAGGTGCAGCCATAGATATGAGAAAGTACACCCCTTATGATGGGTCCTATAGCCATTTTCATGAGCAAACATAGGAATCATTAAGAAATAAATGTCCCACCGTAGCAGTAAGTTAATGGGTCCCAGATATAAATCCCTCCAATGAAACTCAAAGTATTGGAAAACGGTTTGTGTCATTCCGTCCCTTCCAACCCTCTTCATTGCATTAAAGTGCTGTCCTTTGAGCCCATATAGGTGAAATGATATGCAGTCGATGTTCGCACATCACCATCATAGAACAACATAAACGATATGACCAAATACTCATTGCATATTATATGGAAATCATAGCCAGTTCATCTTATGCCCTCAGGAACATGGGGATCTACTCAAGTATCAAACATAATATGGATCAGTGGAATATGGATTACTACACAATATGAAAATATTAATCTCTCCACCAAATAAAGACAAGTTGCCAATCACAATCATGCAAATATCACTTAAAGGATATCTAGGGTTCAATCAATCACAAACTATAAGGGGAAAGAGTTGGATCTTGGAGATGGAGATGGAGATGGTGATGATGTTGGTGTTGATGGAGATGTTGATGGATATGTTGATGGAGAGGCCTCTCCCTATGCCAAGGAGGAGTGTTGATGATGATGGCATCGATTTCCCTCTCACCGGAGGCTCCGGTACAATAGGATCTTCCCTCTCCTAGAGTAGGAGAAGACTTTTGCCTCCGCTGCCTCTATAAATCGTGGGGAAAATATGGCATAGGTTGTATGGCGAAACGAAGGTGTTTGTAAAAAGGGAGAGCCAAGACGATGCTCGAGGGGAAAATGGGCCTAGGTGGCATGTGCGCCCTGGTGGGCCACACCACCTGACCTCTTTTGGTCTTCGTGGCTCCCCTCATGCGCTTATTTTGCTCCATGGTACTTTATTTGATGAAAAACTGATCAAGTATTTTTTGCCTCTGGTTTATTAACGTCTAGAAGGTCTGTCAACACCCGGATTTTTAATCCCAGATGCCTGTTATGCCATATATCGCAATCCCAGGATTACCATTTTTGCGAGACATAACAGATTGGATATCACAGTACATCATCCATTACAAACCATAATAAGGTCTTACACAAATAAAGGATCTCATGATCTAGTCTTAGTACAAACAAGTAGCGGAAATAATAAGCGTAGCGGTGGGCTCCATCTTCAGTGTCACAGGCAATGCTGACGATGGGAGATGATCCTAGTTGTCGTAGCCGTCCTGCCGTCCTCCTTCCGGATAGTCCTCCTCATAGTCTGGCCACGGGAATAGCCAGGGACAAAGCCATGAGTACTCTTTAAGTACTCGCAAACTATCACTAACAAGTAAGGTAGTTCTAGTAGGAATGCTAAGCTCTAAGTTTATTTGTAAAGTTAAGTTTGAAACCTAAGCTGAGTTCAGAAACAAAGAAAGATAAAATAAAGTTCTAAATCACCTAAGTGGGAACTTAGTTCTCATAGTCACAACCATGTTGTGGTCAAGTCATGTCACAATTCATTTCATAAGTCATTTTGAAAACATCTAACAACGGAATAGTATGGCCACTCCAACTGTCCATAACCGCGAACGTGGCTATTTGAATAGTTTGACACTCTACAGAGGTGGTACACTTTCACCACAAAATTCAATAGATCTGTCAGGGATAACCCTGAATCATCATACTTAGTATGCGGATAATCAAACATAACCTTTCCTTTACACACCCTAGTATAAGCACCTCTCCTATGAGCTTGGCCTCCCAGCCATGGCCATCTGCCATCCTGGGCACTGCATAGGTGGACAACATTGAGAGGTAGCCTCAGCTCAAACCTCTCCCGCGAGGGAACTAATACTAATGCATATAAACTTCCGGCTAAGCCTTACCCAATTCAGGTATTGTGGTTGTATGGTAAAATTGGAATGGTATCGCATCCGAACCCAACCATCAGTTTTTATAAAGGGTTAAGGCTCATGCCTCAACATTTTCATCATCATAAACTATTTGTGTTTCTCAACACATGTCAAAACATCTCAATAGAATGACTCATCATTCCAAAGTTTTCACAAGTTATTTTCACCAAGTATTCCCATCTAAAGTGATCAAGTTTTTGGTTTAGCTCTAAACTACTAAGTTAAGAGTGTTCACTAAGGTGGGATGCTAATCTCAATCTCATGCCATATAATGACATCTAAGTCTAACTAGATAGGCTAAGTTTTATACTCTTTATGCTATCCATAAACCAGTAAAGAACTTTGGTAAACTAAAAGAAAGTAAAGCTTGTAAGTAAAACTTCGGATTGGTATAAATCAAAGAGGTATAACCAAATCATGCCTAATGCATCTTGCTTAGGTTATCTTGCTTAATTCTAGCCTGCTAACAATAGCTTGCCTTGATTGGTGCAGTGGTTGAAATTCTCCTCGTCTTCTTCGGGGTAGAACTCCTCCTCCTCGTAGACTTGGTCGGTACTGTCGTCTATAAATACATACGGGATACACAATCACCAAACAATACTTAACTAGTCTATTTAGCACACTAAGGCACACACTTGATGATCTAGTATCATCACATTCATCACAAGATTCAATGTACTAGTTTCATTTATTTTATTTGAGAAAAGTAATTTCTACTTATTGAAAATAACTAAGATTTAATATTCTCCAATTAAAATATGGGATCATGTGGACATATGTCATCACCACATATTATAATACAATGGGAATGGGATTTAAATGTTTGATCATATTTCACTAAGTTTAAGTTTATCATTTAAATGATTTAAACCGACTAGAAATGCCTATATAGCATTATTTTGGTACTAGTCCAAAGTCACTGCATGCAAACCTAAATATAATTACATATTCAGATATGTATTGTCAAATGTGATTTTTGAGAGTTAGAATCAACTCAAAAGCTATTATGGTTGATTTTTGAAAAATGTTTGAATCTAGAAAAGTCTCTGTTTTGTTATTTTTGCTATATATGATCTATAACTCTAATTGATTTAAATCCGACGATCTTGGATAGAGATTTAAATTATCTTTCCAACAAAATTGGAATCATGTCATTTGGAATCTTCTGAATTGATTTTTAAACAAAGGGACATAAACTAGATTAAGTCTAAATAGAAAAATCTATATTTGAATTCTAGGGCCAGCGCGGGAACACTAACGGGCCGGCCCAGTGACACTCCGCAGCGCAGAGGATAGCTGATAGGGGGGTCCTGCATGTCAGCAGCTCTTCTAACGCGAAGTGGTACGGGGCGATGTGGACCGCACAATTAGAACCTAGATCGACGGTGGTGGATCATCGTCGACAACTGACTGGTCGCCAGCGAGACAAAACCCTAGTGGTTTGGTGGGGGTGCACTGGGGGCTTACCAGGGCTCCAGCTAGTGTGGCGATGGGGGCGATCGAACGAGGAGACGACGACTGGCTCAGGCGAGGTCGCGAAGGCTCCTGGGGTGGACGAAATCGTCGGGCCCCTTTCTTCTCTGCTACGGCAAACTGCTCCTCGAGAGGCTCCGGCGAGAGGTGGGGAAGGATCAGTGGTGAGAGGGGAGTGTTGGAGTGTGTCAAATTGGTGCTGGGAGGGCTCCTTATATAGGCTCGACGAGGAGACCGTGAGGGCGACGGTGAGCTCGTCGGTGACGACAGTACAGGGCACTAGAGGCATGGGCGGTGTAGGCGGACGGTGGCTTGCCTCCTGGTGGTCAGCTACGACATAAAGGCGACGCTAGGGGCAGTGGCATGTGGTCGGGAAAGGACGACGCTCTGCATGGCAGAGGCGGTGCTCGACGCGGCATGCGGTGGCTACTGGTTGCGCGGCGGGGAAAGGGCGTGTCTGGGGGTGTGCTGGGGTTATGGAAGAGCGGCGCACACGAGCTGAGGGCAAGGCACGGCTTGTGCGGGCCGGTCGGGGACGACGCTCTGGCGTGAGCTGTGCACGGTGCAGAGGCGGTGGGTGCGAGCTTTCCTCGGTGGTCCTGGGGCTGGCAAGGCTCGGGGAAGGGACCAAGGACAGCGGTGCTTTCACGCCTACCTCCCCTGAGCGACAGAAGAGGGCGGGGCGTGCTCCTGCGACGTGGGCATGGTCGGCCGGCGATCATGGCGTCGGGGTGGCACGACACTGCTGCTCCAGGCTAAATGGTAGCTCTGTGCTGGCTTGGTTAGAGCTAGGGGAGACCAGGGGACAAGAATTAAACCAAATGGCTCGACAATGCTTTGATCACAAATAGTGATAGTTAGGCAGATTTTATTTGCCTGCCAACTGTTCGACACAATGGCCACAAGAACAAAAGTTTTGAATTTTGCAAAGATTTTTGGTGGAGTTGTTGGTCCTATGCTTGAGTATCCGTGGTTTCTTGGGATTGTCAAGTTGAACTCATTTGAGTGGTTTTTACAAAAGTGTGATCTATGCATGTGAAATGGATTCCATTTTCAAATGCCATTTAAATTTAGTGTTTGTAAGATTTCAAAGTGGGCCTTGGTAGATCATTACTTGTACTAACAAGGGGTGCAAAGAGTTAGAATTGTTTCTGTTTGAATTTGACTTCTAGGAACACCTAAAGTGACCTAGTGGATTAAAATGGCAAAAGTGACCATTTGCCTTTATTAATTCCAATTGGTTTCTTTTTCTTTGGATTTTTCTTGGGAATGATCTAGATGATGTGGCATTCACCTTAGAATCATTTTACAACCATTAGAACAAACAAACATGGAAATTCAAAACAATTCCATATTAATGCAACACACATATGCATTCTTAATTATTTAAAAGAGAAAAAGTTTTTGTTAACCCTAAATTGGGTGATTTGGATCTTTATAACCTTGATTAAAGATTTGGGATGTTACAAGGTCCCTGAAATAGGAAAATACGAAAAATGAGGTTTTCTTCCTCCTGGAAATTAAATATCAAAGAAGGGGACTTTGTAGGAAAGTCTCGTAAATCATCTAAAAATGAATAAATAATGATAAAACAATGCAAATAACATTCTAAATTATCATATATGTTGCTATTATAATGATGCAAAATGCACGTATCAACTTTCCCAAGATTGAACATTTGCTCGTCCTCTAGCAAATAAGTGAATAGATCATATCATGTATCAATGAGCTTATGATTGATAAAAGAAAATATGATCATGGCATCATCAATTTATGCATATTCACTTGTCTTAAAAGATTTATAGACTAACAACCCCACAAATGAGGCCAACATATATGGGAGTTCTAGAAACTACTCCTTATTTTTGAACAATGCTAACCATTGTATGTTGGACAATTGAACATGCCTCATTTTCATGGTATTTACTGTGCTATTTTTTATATCAATTTTTTTTCCTTTGCAACAAATATAAACTCTCATAGAATAACTAGTTAAAATAAGAGTGTTTTTAAACAACAAGATAGACATGAAGTTCAACTTTGTCGAACACTTTCACCACTTTAATGGCATAAGTTAACAGCCATGACTCCTAGTAACCAGTATAAACCTTATTCATGGACATTTCAATCATGCCATATACTCTATTCATCCTTTGCCTTTCACTTTGCATGGCTAACCGAATCCTAAGGTGCCTACCTTTTCATTCACTTTTCCATAGATTATATGTATTGAAACATCCACGACCCTTAGTTTACTCATTGATTACTAAGTTAAACAAGAGTATCTCGTGTCCCCTTGTTACCATCTCTTCCTAAATTTTTATGTACAAAAACCACCTCTCTATTCCAAATTCAGGATATTCTTTTTGATTTTACTTGCTTGGATGTTTCCGTTTGTTGTAATTTTTATTTTTAGTTAAGTTCTATGATTGTCCAACACACTCAAGTTAATTTAGTTCAAGGCAAGTTGTAACTGAAACTTCTAGATATGATGCGCACATTTGCATGAGTGTTACCTAGAAATCTCCAAACAAGAGAATCATGGATGAAACCATACTTCATATTTCATTAAACACTCAATCAAGGATACATGATGATGCTCTAAGAGATTTTTAAGCATTGATATAATCGACACCTAATAGATTCAAGCATGCCCAACCTAAAAATCACGAGTAGATGCATATGATTTACTAACAAGCATACAAGACTAGGTGAAACTCCCCAAGCTTGATTTGTTGTTGTAGATCTTTACTTCTTGTTCTCCTTCTCTTTCCCCTTGGAATCATGGTGAATTTGAAGATTTTTTAGTACACTCTTCATGAGATCATAGGCTTGCTAGAATTGCTGACAGGATTGTGCAAGATCTCCCCAGAGCTTTTCTCCAACTTTATCCTTGCTAGGCTTCCACTCCGGGCTTGATCCTCTCTCCTTCCTCTTTGGAAGATGATGATCCCACGCACTCTCCAGGAAGATCTTTTAGTTGGGACATGCATGAACACCCAACGATTAAGATTAGCAACATGGTTTCTAGAAACATGGCAGTGCCTAGGAGCTTTTCCACTAGTACTCATGTGTGCGGTTTGCCTCATCTTCTTCGGACATGGCATCTCACCGCAGCAAGGGGTATAGGAGAAGGGAGAAGCTTCCCCTTGTACTCAGTGTTGGTGATGTGCGTGTGGTCATCCTCCTCATCATCCTCTTCATCTTCTTCATCATCAATGTCGTATTCATCATCGGAGTAGTCCTTCCTCTTCCTGTTCCTCCTCCATGATGACGTAGGGCTGAGACCCTCAAGTTCATCATCATCATCATCCATGGAGGAGCATTGGTAGGAGTACCCCGAAGACATCACGGAGGTTTTTGGTGGAGAGATCTAAAAGACCGACAGAAAACAGTGCTCGCCATGAAAAGGCTCGGTGCGAGATTAGATCGGTAGAGAGAGGTATATATTGACGATTTTTAGGGTAAGACTAAGAGTTGGAGTAGAAACCAGGGCGAAACGAGGTTCGAAGGGGGAAAAGAGCCGAGGTGGCGCGTGCACTGGTAGCGTCCATGCCACATGTCCTCTTTCCCTCTTAGGGACTATTTCGTCTAATTCTTTTGCTGCATGCCTTAAATTTACAAAAATAACATCTTTCCTAGAATATCGTGATATTTCGAGATGATTGCGTACCTGAAAGTTGCTTTTTAATGATTTTTGGTATTCGGCAAGGGATATTTCTTTGCAATTATGGCCTTGGGAATCTGGAGATTCAACTCTTCTACGTTTCCAATGAATTTTTTTGGCTTATAATATAATGTTTAATACATTGTCCATTAACAACATGAGGTTTACCTTTGTAGTTTCCATGAAGGAGGATGGCTACAGAGGGGTACTGCACAACTAATGGACCTTGCCACTTTGATGCCAACTTCCCTACAGAAAACTTGAAATGAGAGTTGAACAATAATACTTGATCACCTACTTTGAAATCCTTTATCTTTATTTTCCTATCATTCCAAATCTTAACTTTTTCTTTAAACAAGCTAGCACTTTCATAAGCTTCATTCCTCCATTCATCTTACAAGTTTAGGTCTAGAATTCTTTTCTCTCTGGTAGTCTTGAATTCAAAGTTTAGTTGCTTAACAACCCGCCTAGCTTTGTGTTCTAACTCTACTAGGAGATGACATGCTTTACCATAAACCATTTTATAAGGAGAATACCCATAGGATTTTTAAAAGCAGTTCTATAAGCCCACAAAGCATCATCAATTTTAGTTGGCCAATCAAACCTAGCTCTGTTAACTGTCTTTTCCGATATGAGTTTGATTTCCCTATTACGTAGTTCAACTTGACCATTAGTTTGAGGATGATATGGAGATGCTACTCTATGATTAACACCATACTTTCCTAAAGTTTTTCTAAGAACATCACTTAAGAAATGAGAGCCACCATCAGTAATTAGAAATCTAGGTACTCCAAACCTAGGAAAGATTATGTCCTTGAGCATCTTCATTGATGTAGCATGATCTGCACTTCTGGTTGGAATTGCTTCCACCTACTTTGTAACATAGTCCACTGCAACCAAAATGGAAGTATGTTTTGTTTTTGATGGCAGGAATGGTCCCACAAAGTCAAATCCCCACACATCAAATGGTTCAAGTGGCAGTGCATAGTTCATAGGCATTTCATTTCTTTTACCAATATTTCCAACTCTTCACATTTGTCACATGCTTTAACATAGTTAGCACAATCCTTAAATAAAGTAGCCCAATAAAAACCAAATTTTAATACCGTTGCAACGGTGAGGTCTCCTGCATGATGTCCTCCATAAGGTCTATCATGACAATCTCTTATGACATCCTGCTACTCAAATTCAGGCACACAACATCTAATAATACCATCCACACTTTTCTTATAAAGGAAAGGATCATCCAAAAAGTAATGTCTAAGATCATAGAAGAATTTCTTTCTTTGTTGGGAAGTTAAGTGTGGTGGCATGACTTTTCCAACAATAAAATTAGCATAATCAACAAACCAAGGGGATGCTACTCTAGCACTAGATACATTAATTTTTGCAAGTTGTTCATTCGCAAAGCTATCATTAATAGGAATATGGTCTACTGGAGTGATTTCCATTCTAGATAAGTGAACAACAGCCGGATTATCTTGCCCTAGAGGCAAATAATAAAGGTGTTTATTATCATAGCTCATTAGTTTATAATAGTTCTATATCATATTATAACTGTATCAATTGGAAACATTGGTAGATGTGTGATATATAAACAAACCAAAGGTCCCTAGTGGCCTCTATTTAACTAGTTTATTGGGCAGCTGATGATCAAGGTTTCTTGATCATGGTGCATTTATGCCAACGTAAAATGAAGTCATATCATCTGGAAAATGATGTGATGGACATTACCCACCGATGATTGTTGCAACATGATCAAGTCACAAGTTCACAATTGCAATTGTCACACACGGAGTGTCCTAATCCTTAGGCCGTGAGATCAAATTTAATCACTATCACCCGAGGTTGCTTTGAGTGCATCAACCGTCATGACTGTAACTAGGTGACTTTAAATATGTATGTTGGGTATTACATAGGGGCATGTTGAGGAGTATGTACCGATATCGGGATTTGTTCTCCTATGTGATGGGAAGATACACTAGGTCCACTTGGTGAATTACATCCATAAGCTGCACATCATATGACTAGGTCATGGGGATGAAATGTCATGTGAATGAGTAAAGCAGTACTTGTCGGAAACGAGATTGAACAAGGTATCATGATACCGATGATCAGATCTCGGACAAGTCAGGTATCGAAGTAACAAGGGAATTGGATCCAACATTTATGGTTCGAAATGACGTTGACATCATGGAATGCACAAGGGTCATTATGGGCATCCCGGTCTCGCTATTGATGATTGATTAGAGATTGTCTCGAGCATGGATGTGCCATTCCTGAACAGTAGGGTAACACACTTAAGGGCATTAACATGCTTGGAGATCATTCCAGAATTGATGGAATCACATAAGAAAGAGAAGGGAGAAATCGTAAGTGTTCCGTGAGAGAACCAGAATCGTTCCGACAGGATATGAAGTTGTTCAGATTAAACCGAAAGGTGTTTCGGGTCAAAGGGAATTTAATAATATGTAATTCATATTAATTATTAGGAGTAAATAATAGAGCTGGATTGTTTCGTCTCAAACTTCTATCCACGTCATCCCGATTCTTTTCGGCCATGGGATGGAGGCCGAGAAAGACATGCGGCGACGTCACAACGGAACCCTGCTATCTCATGAGGCGGGCCTTGCTATAGGCCACTTCAAAATATTCCTTACTGCGGACAGGTGTACTGCATGCCGCTGTACCACGCGTCGCTGGATGGTGGACCACACGCACGACATGGGCCCGCCGTTAGTGTACGTGGGGAGGACCGAGCTCTATGAGAGGCATTCCCGGCATGATACGCCTTCGCACCCGCCAGGTGGCAGGCCCCACCGAGAGCCGGCGTGGCACAGTCAGCCCATGCCGGCTGCATGCTCTTGCGGTCGTGGGGACCACCCTGAGATGATGTGGCACCCTAAAATTTAGGTGACCACGTTTTCTCATGGATAGGGGTCCAGGCAGATCCAACATGACTACAGACGGTATGGTCGGACGCGGGTTATTGCCACAATGGGGCTCACAAGGAGCTGACTTGGCGCCATAAGCCCATGCTGATTGCGGTTTCTCACGGACATGGGGCCTTGCATAGACAAAGTGGCATCGTAATCCCATGTCGGCCGCGGTTTCGCGCGGCCGTGGGTCCGTTCGGAACCAACGTGGTGTAACACCCCAAAACTCTAATCCAAGGTTATTAAGATCCAAATCATCAAAACTAGGGTTAACAAAAACTTTTCCATTTAAAAATATTAAAACATTCATATGTGTGTGCATATAAATAGGAGTTGATTTGAATTGCCATGATTAAGTGATCCATTACTTGTAAAATGATTCTTAGGTGAAATAAACATCATCTAGATCATTCCCAAACAAATCCTAAAGAAAAACAAATCAAAATGAATAAAATAACCAAATGGTCATTTGTGCCATTTTAACTACCATGCCTACTTTGGCTATTCCTAGAACTCAATTCTTAACAGAAACAAATATGGATCTTTGCACCCCTTACTAGTACATGTAGTGATGTACCAATGCCCACTTTGTGATCTACCAAAAACTTGCAAACACTAATTTTAAATGACATTTGAAAATTGAATGTAGTTCATACGAGAAGATCCCACCTATTCAAAAACCACTCAAATGACCTCCATGTTCAAAACCCAAGCACACCCAGAAGCTCAAGCATGTGATCAACCACTCCACTAAAATTCAGCCCAAAATTCAAATGAAATTTTCATGCGGCCATTGTGTCGAACACCTTGCAGGCAAAATCAAACTGAGCCTAACTTATACTGTTTTGATCAAATCTTGTCGAGCAATTAGAGCCGCATTGATCACCCTTGTCCCCCCTGAGTCCAACCAAGTGATCACCGGCCTATCCCTAAGCCATAGCAGCAGTGGAGCGCCGCCCCTTTTTGGTCACCGCCGGCCAGAAGAGGGGAATGCGCCACAGACCACGCCGCGCCGTTCTAGCACCACCACTAGCTCCTCCTAACCCTACCGCACCTCTCTGCCCCTTCCCCAAGCCCAGCCAGGCTCTGGACCACACCCCAGCACCACCGCCCATTCTCTCTGCGTCGTGCTCAGCGCGCGCCAGAGCGCGATCGTCGCCAGCACGCTGCAGACCGCCACTTGACACAAAATCCCGCACGCCGCTCCGCCTCGACCCCAGCATCCCGCCAGACATGGCCGTGCGCCGCCGCGCGACCCATAGTCGCCGTGCGCCGCGTCGAGCACCGCCTCTGTCTCCCAGAGCGCGGGACGCTCCCGACCAAACGCCACCGCCCCTAGCCACGCATTAATGCCGTAGAGCATCGCCAGGAGGTAGGCCACCGTCCGCCTACGCCGCCCATGCCTTTAGCCGCCTGTATCAATGTCACCGACGAGCTCACCGTCGTGCCATTCGGTCCCCTCATTGCCCTATAAAAGGAGCCCTCCCCAGCACCAATGACTCACACCACTCCACTCCCCTCTCCTCACTGATCCTTCCCCACCTCTCGTCGGAGCCGCTCGAGCCATAGTTCGCCGGAATTGCGCCGGAGGAGCCCGCTGTAGAGGAGGAGAAGGCACCATCGATTTCGTCCACCCTAGGAGCTGCCGCGACCTCGCCTGAGCTCACCGTCGTCCACCAGTTCGTTCGCTCGCCTCACTGTAGTAGCTGGAGCCCTGGTATGCCCTCACCGTACCCCACCGAGCCGCTAGGGTTAGCTCTCGCTGGCGACTTGTTCGCCGGGACGACGCTCCTCAGCCGTAAATCTTCCTTTTAATCGCACGGTCCACGTTGCCCCGTACCGCTTTGCGTTTGATGTGTTGCTGACCTGTGGGACCCCCCTGTCAGTTGTCATTCGCACCGCGTAGCGTCACTGGGCCGACCCGTTTTCTTTCCCGCGCTAGCCCATGAATTCAAATATAGATTTTTCTATTTTAGTTTGAACTTACTTATGTCCCTTAGTTTAAAAATCAATTCAAGGAGATCTACTAAACCAAATTGAGTGATTCAATTTTTGTTAGAAAGCTACTGAAAAGATCTATCCAAGCCCGTTGGATTTAATTCATTGAGAGTTAGAGATCTCTCCTAGTAAAAATAACAAGATAGAAGCTTTTGCACATTCAAACATTTTTCTAAAATCAACCATGATAGCTTTTGAGTTGATTCCAACTCTAAAAAATCACAATTAACCATACCTATCTAAATATGTAATAATATTAAGGTTTACATGCAGTGACTTTGGATTAGTACCAAAATAATGCTATATAGGAATTTCTAGTCACTTTAAATCATTAAATAATAAACTTAAACTTAAGTAAATGTGATCCAACCCTTAAATCACATACCCACATGTTAGAATATATGGTGAGGACATGTGTCCACATGATCCCATATTTTAAGTTGTGAATATTAAATCTTAGTTATTTTCAATGAGTAGAAATTACTTTTCTTAAATAAAAAGGATGAAACTAGTTAATAAAACCTTGTGATGCTTGTGATGGTAATAGATCATCAAATGTGTGCCATAGAGTGCTAAGTAGACTAGTTAAGTATTGTTTGGTGATTGTGTACTGAGTATGTATTTATAGACGATAGTACCGACCAAGCTTTCGAGGAGGAGGAGTTCTAACAAGAGGAGGAGGAGGAAAACTTCAACCACTGCACCAACCAAGGCAAGCTAACCCTTGCAAGTATAATACTTAGAAAGCTAGAATTAAGTTAGATAACCTGAGCAAGATGCATTAGGCATGCTTGGTTATACCACTTTGACTATTACCTACCCCAAGTTTTATTTCCGAGCTTTTTACTTTATTAAAGTCCTTACTTGTTTTGAAGGTAGCATAAAGAGTAGAAAACTTGACCTATCTGGATAACCTTAGATGTCATTCTATGGCATGAGATTGAGATTAGCATCCCACCTTAGTGAATACTCTTAACCTAGTAGTTTATAGGTAAATCAAAACTTGATCCACTTTAGATGGGAATACTTGGTGAAAATGAGTTGTGAAAACCTTGGAATGATGAGTCATTCTATTGAGATGTTTTGACATGTGTTGAGAAACACAAATGATTTATGATGATGAAAATTTTGAGGCATGAGCCTTAACCCTTTTACAAAACCGATGGTTGGATTCGGATGCGATACCATTCCAATTTTACCGTACAACCACAATACCTGAATTGGGTAAGGCTTAGCTAGAAATTTATATGCATTAGTATTAGTTCCCTCACGGGAGAGGTTTGAGCTGAGGCTACCTCTGAATGTTGTCCACCTATGCAGTGCCCAAGATGACAGATGGCCATGGTTGGGAGGCCATGCTCATACGAGAGGTGCTTATACTAGGGTGTGTAAAGGAAAGGTTATGTTTGATTATCTGCATACTAAGTATGATGATTCAGGGTTATCCCTGACAGATGTATCGAATCTTGTGGTGAAAGTGTACCACCTCTGCAGAGTGTCAAACTATTCGAATAGCCGCATTCGCGGTTATGGACAATTGGAGTGGCCATACTGTTTTGTTGTCAGATGTTTTTCAAAATGACTTATGAAATGAATGATGAATCTTGACTTGACCACAACAGGGTTGTGACTATGACACTAGCTTCCCAACTTAAGTGATTCTAGAACTTTATTTTATCTTTTGTTTTAGAACTCAGCTTAGGTTTCAAACTTAACTTTATAGTTAAACTTAGAGTTAGCATTTACTTTAGTAATATCCTACTTGTTAGTGGTAGTTTGTGAGTACTTAAACAATACTCATGGCTTTTGTCCCTGGCTATTCCTATGGCCAGACTATGAAGGAGACTACCAAGATGACGGCCAACAGGACGGCTATGATAACTAGGACTATCTGCCTTCGCCAGCATTGCCTGTGCCCCTGAAGATGGACCCCACCGCTACGCTTATTATTTATTCCGCTACTTGTTGTATTAAGACTGGATCATGAGATCCTTTATTTGTGTAAGACCTTATGTATAGTTTGTAATGGATGATATACTGTGATATCCAATTTGGTATGTCTCGTAAAAATGGTAATCCTAGGATTGCGAGGTATGGCATAACAAGCATCTGGGATTAAAAATCCAGGTGTTGACACGTGGCGACATCAAGCCATGGAATTTCTTAGTGTAGACTTTAGACGACGTGGGTTTTCACGGTGACATCGTGTTGTGTGACCTATTTTTAGCCTACCTGGCAGAGTTATTTCTAGCCTGGCAGCATAGCCTATACACGACCGCGGGTTGTCACGGTAAGATCATGCACTAACAGCAAGAACGATAGGTTGGTCCGGTAAGCGGTGGCATTAAGCTTACACGGACGGTAGCCTTCATGCGCACGCAAACTCTGCGACTGAATGTACGACTCCACCTCTATAAGTATAGCCTCTCAATCGACTTGCTAATGCAGTACATTGCTTTTTCTCTTCTCCCTCTCCTTGTTGTTCTTGCTCTGCCTGTTGCTAGGCAGGAGTCTCGATCGATACAACGCTGGCTGTTCTTCAGCCAGCGCTGGGTCAAACTTTATTCTAGCTTAGCGTGTGTGCCGCAATCGATGAGCAAGCGTTGCCACATTTTCTTTCTCTTTAGTTTACGATCTGTAGCATGCTTTAGTCTCTAATTTCCTGACATGCTATGCTATTTCTTGCTTATTGACGTGTTATCCTACGTTTTATTACAGTTGTGGACTTCTCTTCTCCATGTATCTTCTCTAATCGCTAGTCCGCACATTCGTTATACTCTCGATCTTTAGAAAACCTGCAAGGTATGTTTTTATGTTTACCTTTTGTTGTCCTTACTATATTTATTTATCGTCCTTCACTCTTTATTTCTTGCGTTCATTCTTACGATTTCTTTCTTGCGTTCATTGTGCGCTTTTCCCGAACAAGTATGTACGTGGAACACATTGGTACATGCTCAGCGGAGGTGAAGAAAACTTATGTCGGCGGAAGTCTACATCTGATGTTCGATGTGGATGAAGATAGTACGGTGTTGGCGTCTTCATCGTGCACTGTGCCGCTAGTTCGTAACAAAATGCGCAAAAGCCTCATCAAGTGAAGCCACTCATGTTTGATGCGTCTTCTTCCATCACATGCCATGCATCTTGCTTTGCTGTTATTGCGGAACCGTGCTCCCCGTCATGACATGCGGAAGACAAGGAATGCGGCCTTGAAGACATAGGATTTTGGGTTACCCTCTTGAAGACTCTAGGATTAGGTTACTCATGTGTAGTCGTTTTCTTACATTTGCGAGCATATTGTAAACATGGAGACACGAAAACATGTCGAATAAAATCGGTCGAGTAGCAACGATTGTGTCTTATATTTTCATTGTGTATATTTTTTGTGTATCTCTCTTGAGTGGTTCGGTCTTCTTTTACTAGGCTTGACCATTTCTTTTTCGAGTCGTATTTTCACTTGGTTGATTGTTGTGATGTTTGAGCGCTGGGAGTCTCATTTTTTGTGTGACTTTTGCGTGCCATGCTGCCCTATCGGTAGTAGTGTCTACACGGTGTGTTAAATCCTACATGCTTGATGCGTCATTATCGCTTTGCCGCCGCCGTCTTCTTTGACACTCAACATCGAGTTGTTTCAGCGCTTGCTCTGAGGCGGTGCTCACCCTAATAAGTATCTCTACCAGCGTTGGTCACCGCTATCTCTTCCCCACCTTACTCCTCCATAGCATTTTTTACAACGCTTTGAGTTTCCACCTGCCGCGTTGGTGCTCTCGCCGAGAATCGATGGCGGACCCTTTACGCATGCGGTTAGCCGTACGCATCCTTGAAGAAGCTAGTGATAGGATCCAGCGATGCAAGGTGTCGGTGACCACCTCTTCCTTTCGCGCCTTCGGGGACACTTCGGAGGCGACGCCTACAAACACGGTGGTGCTACCGTCTGCCTCAATGTCACCAATGCGTTAGATCTCAGGAGTCCAGGGGCGCCGAGCGACATGGAGAGTTATCCACCCTTAAGGTACGAAGACCACAAAGGCCGTTTCTGCACCATTGATGGTTCGAGCTTCTACAGGGCGGGTGGGTGCCGTATCCATCTTATTATGTGGCTCTAGCAGCTTAATCAAGCGAGAAGGCTAGGCTTCATCCAAGAGGAGCGGTAGGCAATAATGCCCGAAGATGAACTTGACGGTATGATTTCAGTAGTGAGTAGAATGCGGTTAGCATTCGTCGGCGAGTGCACCTTCGTCTTTAACTTAACGATGGAGCAACGCTTTGTCATCAACATGACAATGATAAGGAATGCCTGCACCTCAAGGGTGCCGGCCGAAACTTTTGAGTCATGAGCTATCTGATTGCAGGACTTTTTGCTAGAAGTGGAGGAAGGGATAGATGTTGTTGTACTATAGCTCCCTAGATGCAGATACATTTTTCATGAATCCTATATTTTCACATGGTTTTCGTCCAACACTGCTATATGCCCCCTTTGTAAAGGGGATGTAAAGCACTGTTTTTAAGATGATTGTATTCGAACTTTCTACTTATCTATCTTTCTTATAAGACAAAGGGTTTCGCGGGACTGTTGTTCTTGCGACAACGTGTCTAAAATTTTATTTTAGCTGCTATGCGGGCATGCACTTGCACGTGAATTGTACAATATTAGGCTTATCGACTAAGACTCGAATCATGAAAGTGTATGCTTAATGCCAAGCGCTTAGTCTACTAGCCGTGCCCCGGGGGGATAAAAGAGGAGTCTAGTTGGAATTAATATTTAATAAATATTTAAAATTAAATTTATTAGGCAAATTCCACTAATGGGCCAAGTTCCCGAGGGAACAAGGCCCAAGAGGGAAAGCGCCAAAGGAAGGGGTCGCCGCCGCCCTAGGAGGGGTGGGTGGGTCTTGGCCGCATGGGGCCCATGGCCATCACGGCCGGCTGGCCAGCACCCTCTCTCCTATTACCTCGTTTAGTCCCACATGGGGGAGCTCTTGGGAAGAGCACACCCCCTTCTCCTATATAAAGGAGTGCCTATGGGTGGGAATAAACACACCAACAACACAAATAATTATCTAAGGCAATTTTCCTTAAAGAAATAAAGCTATATCTCTCTCGTTGCCTTTTGCGGTCGCATGGTCCCTTGAGGTCGGACAATTACAACTACATCATCCATGTATCTTTTCTATGGCTTCTATCTTAGCATGACCCACTTCAACACCTCTTCCTAAAATGTGGTTTCCAAGAACAACACCTTCTGTCACCATGAAATGACACTTTTCCTAGTTTAGGACTAAGTGTTGGTCTTCACAATGCTGCAAAACTTTGTTAAGATTGAGCAAGCAATTATCGAAAGAGGTACCATACACAAAAAAGTCATCCATGAATACTTCCATAATTTTATCAATATAATCAGCAAGTATAGCATTCATGCATCTTTGAAAAGTAGCAGGAGCATTACATAAACCAATTGGCATTATCCTATAAGCAAAAGTACTAAAGGGACATGTTAAAGTTGGCTTTTCCTAATCATATTTATGCACAGAAATTTGGGAGAAACCTGAGTAACCATCTAGATAGAAAAATGTGAATGTTTTGACATCGATCAATGAATGGAAAAGGGTAATGATATTTATGAGTAGATTTATTAAGTTTTCTGAAATCAATGCACATTCTATAACCAGTAACAGTTTGTTGAGCTACAAGTTCATTCATAATTTGAAATAACAGTTATTCCGCCTTTTTAGGCACATAATGAATAGGGCTGACCCATTTACTATCAGCTATGGGATAGATCATACCTTCCTCGATGCGTTTGATTACCTCTTTCCTTACCACTTCTTTCATTTTTGGATAAAGACGGTGTTGACAATCAACAATAGGTTTTGCATCTTCTTTCAAGTTAATTTTATGCATACCTAAAGCAGGGCTTATACCTTTCAAGTCATCAAGTGAAACAACAAGAAAAGTGTCCATCCACAACGACTTGGCCCGTCGGTCGTCGTAGAATGCGCTTCTTCTGCGATGAATTTCTCGGCTCGACTATGGCCGATGGATTTTTTTTCTAGTTTTGCGGCCCTCTACTACGACGAAACCGCTAAAACATGGAGGAATCTCGGACAACACGTGGCAGAAGCAAGATTTTCGGTTCCTCGCGCAATGTTGACTCGCTGATGTCTTTTGAGGCGTGTGGATCCCGGACATCAGTGTCTCTAGCGGACCATACCTTTCGGTCGCGCCTCCTTGATTTGAACTCGATAACATTGGTCGATGCGTCTGCCGTTTAGTCAGGCTGTTGGGTCCCACATGTTAGCCTCTTGTTATAAGAATCATGTGTATGATGGATTTTTTCCTTCGCTCCTCTTACCCTATTCCGAACTTGATAGCGTTGCTCGATGCATCTACTGTTTAATCAAGCTGCTAGGATCCACATGCCATCCTCTCATTAGAAGAAACATGTGTATTATGGAATTTTTTCCTTCACTCGTGCTACCTTATTCCGAACTTGATAGCGCTGCTCGATGCATCTGCCGTTCACTCATGTTGATGGCCCCATGTCAGCCTCACATTAGAAGAATTGCGTGTATGATGGAATTTTTTCATTCGCTCGCGCTAATCTCTTCCGAACTTGATAACACTATTCAATGCATCTACCGTTTAATCATGCTATTGCGCCCCACATGCCATCCTCTCATTAGAAGAAACGTGTGTATGATGGATTTTTAGCCCTCGGTAGAGCCTTCATGTTCCGAACTTGATAGCGTTGCTTGGTGCATCAGCCGTTTATTTAGGCTGGTGGGTTCCTTATGTTAGCCTCACATTAGAAGAATCGTTGGTATGATGGAATTTTTTCTTCTCTAGCCCTACCCTGTTCTGAACTAGATAGCATTACTCGAGGAATCTGTCGTTTGGTCACGTTGTTGGGTCCCCCATTTCAGACTCTCATTACAAGAAACGTGTGCATGCTGAACTTTTTCTCACTCGTGCCTCCCTGTTTTGAACTGGCAACATTGCTCGATGCAGCATCTATATAAGGTCGCACTTGCTGGGTCCCACATATCAGCCTCTCTGTAAATGAAACGTGCGTATGATGGACGTTTTTTGGCCCCGTCCGCTGTTTTGACCATATCAGCCTCTCTGTAAATGAATCATGCGTATGATGGACTTTTTTGGTCGTGTCCGCTGTTTTGACCTTGCCAACTTGTTGGGTCCTAGATGTCATCCTCCTCTATGCAGGAAATGTGTCTATGCTGTGTCCCAGATGACAACCTCTATTTGAAAGAAACGTGTGTATGTTGTGCTATTTTTTCGGGTCCCAGATGTCAGCCTCAGAGTACAAAAATGTTAGTCTAGAAGAACACAAATTGCCTAGGATTAGAACCTGAGGCCTCGATCAGCAGTAGTCAACTGTGTTCCTTGCCACTATGCAAGAAACACTTCGTACACTAGAAACGTTAAACGGCATCACTATAATTATGAATTTATCTCCTAAAAAGACTTTCTTTGTCCATGGTTATCTCCCTTCAAATAATAAGGCACTGCTCTTGGCAGCTCAATTAAAAACTACTACATAATGCAGTAGTTTCTACACAAGAACATAGGTAGGCGGAGCTTTTTTATGGGGGTGAAGGTGGGAAATTCTTATAAAGGCTGAAATAAAAAGATTCTAGGCTAACTCGGAGTAGATGTCCTATTCATCATGGGCTATATTCCATGGGCTCAGTCCTAAATTGAATGGGCTATGGTCGGTGGCCACAAGACCATGAAAAGACCGAATTAGAAGGTTTTGGGCTATGCTTGGGGCTAATAGGCTAATTTCATGGGTTATGCTTCGGCCTGCTGGATCCGACATGTCAGCTTCTTTATAAGTGTAATGTGTGTATGATGGAGTTTTTCTGGCTGCGTCCGTTGTTTTGACCTTGGCAGCCGTGTATGGTCTTACTGCTGGGCCCCTATATCAACCTCTGTGGTATGTTCTGGCTTGTGGGTCCCCGATGTAGCCTTGTATGTTCTGGCTAGTGGGTCCCTAATACCAGCCTCTCTATACAAGTATTTGAACTTTTGTCAAACCCACCCTTAAAAAATCTCGAGGGACATTGCAGGTTGGTGGGTCTATGATGTCAGCCTCTCTATAATGCGATATTGCTAGAAAAAAATATAAACCCAATATATATATATGCATGCACATGGTATTTGAACAAAAGACCTTCAAATCAAATAAATGTAAACTAAGTGCATTTCCACTACAACAAAGATATTTATAGAAAAAATATCATTAAACTTTTATTAGTACTACACCTTATGTATTAGTCTTCTTAAAATTATTTTGTGTGTCTATGTTTATCTCTTTTAAAATATAAAAGGGCAGCACTCCTGGCATCTCAATTTATAAAATGCCATATAATGGAGTATTTTATTAAAACATGGGTAGGTAGAGTTTTTATTTTATTTTGAGAGGTGCAATACCCAAAAGGACGAATTAAAAAGAGATTGGCTATTCTACATAGGCTGCTCTACGTGGGTTATACTCCATAGGCTATACTCCATGGGCTTCTTTCTAAATTTTCGCTGGATTGTGCTCAGCAGTCCCTTGACCCTTAAAAGGCTGAATTAATATGTTCCGAGATATGCTCCATGCTCGCTAATTATACACATCTTATGATATTGCCATGGGCTTCAGAAAGGTCGGATATGTAAAAGACCGTATACGTAATGGGTTGACCCAGATGTGGGAACTAGTAACAGTAACTGGGTAGAATAGTAACATGACATAATAGTAACTGGCCAGAACACTAGCATGCAAGAACAGTAGCATGCCAGAACAGCAGCAGGCCAAAACAGTAACGGGCCAGAGCAGTAGCTGACCAGTACAGTAACATGCTACAACTATAAAAGTCCACAACAGTAACAAACCAGGACAATAACATGCCAGAATAGTAACAGGAAGAGCAGTAATGGGCTAGAATAGTAACATACCACAACTGTAAAGGGCCACAACAGTAAAAGACTAGAACAGTAAAATACCAGCATAGTAACAACCAAAAAAAATCAGACAAGAACAGTAACATGCCGAAAAAATTACCAGGCCAGAACATTAACAGGCCGCCTATGGGTCCGAATACTTGACGACCGGAATAATAAAACGCCAAAATAGTAACAAACCTTCTCAAAGAAGGGCTGTTAGTAGGCGGCCCACGACGGGCTGTGAGAAAAGTGACAGGACGACTGCATGCCTTAACAGTACCAGACCGACTTGGCGCATGCCGTTAATGGGCCGCACAACATTGGACCAAGGTGGGCCTTCTATAGGTCGAAACAGTATCGGGCCTGAAATTTCGCGAGCTGTGACTAGCTACATTAATGGACCCATTTCAAACAATGCACGACGAAACAGTAAAGGCCATACTCTTATTTGGCTCTCCTCATGGGCCGACCCACTTAATAATTAGCAGGCTTTGGCTAGGCCAGGCTTCTACCACGGTTTCTGTGATCGTGAATGACGGTAACGACGTTTTCCACGTAGCAGTTTGCATGACGTCAGCAGTCAACATGGCTACCAAACAGATCTACGACGGAACAAGTTTTCGTGGCTGAAGGGTGTAATACGCCACGGTCGGAAAAAACCGTGGTAGATTTATTTGTGAGAGGTTTTTTTACCACAATAGTCATCCATCGTAGAAGACTTTTTAACCATGAAAGGCGAGCCTTCAACCACGAAAATCATCCGTTGTAAAAGCTAATTTTTCTTATAGTGTGAATATCCAATGGCTTCTTATAGTGTGAATAGCCAATGGCTAGCCTATGAGCTTGAAGCACTTCAAGTAACTTGGATTCTTCTTCAATAGAAAGGTTAACACTAATAATAACAAGATATATTTTGCTTTCATCAAGGAATGCATATTTCATATCTTTAGGCAAGGGTTTAAATTCAAAACTAGGTGACATAGGTAGGACTTATTGGGTTCCCAGGATTGGTATACCTGGTACGTACCCAGACTACAGCCCATAAAGCCCACAAAGAACTAAGATTCCCGGAAGCATCCGAAGCCCAGGAACCTGACATGATGATCAGGGTAGAAGCCTAAACCTACATAATTGTAGAGTTGTATTTACATCTTGTAACTGATCCGTATTGGACTCTGAGACCCAGCCTCTCATATAAATATTAGGAGGAGCCAATAAAGAGGGCACCATAGCTTGAGCAAACCACAACCCGCCGTGAGTTAGATTGCATCTAGCGAATCAGCGACTCTGTAATCATCTTCTTCAAAATCATACAGGACTTTGACTCCCTTGTTTGTCTGATAGGCTGAAAAAAATCAGCGCTCTCTCTTCCCCGAAACCCTAAGTCCATAACAATGGGCATTGCCGAGGTCACCCCTCAACAATTAGCACCATTGATCTCCTTCCACACCACCTAATCTTCTTTCGACCTTCGACAACCTCGACCAGGAGATAGATCTGATGATCGTAAGCCTCAACTTTCGCATTACTTCTAAGGGAACTTTCTACCTTTCGGCAGCAACCACATCACCAACACTGACGGCCTCCATCAGATCCACTAGCGGGACAACTCCACCCTAGCTATAACCATTAACAAGTGTGACTACATCATGAACTAGGAGGATCTCACTGATCTAAGTGATGGTGCTCCTTTGGGTCGAATAAAGAGCTAAGATCGGCTCCGGTGATCCACATCATAGTTTCCACAAACATGGACGATGGTGAACTCGACGACATCCTTGAATCCGGGATCAAGAAATTTGAACCCTACCTAGAGATGGACTCACTAGATTTCACGTGTCTCAATGATAGTGTCTCCGACGACTCCAACAACCACAATTGCTGCCCGTACTTGAGAGACTGAGACGTCATCAGGTGTACATGATAATAGGAGGCATGGATACATCCAACGCGGAAACCTCGGAACCGTGCGAATCCAATGGTAACCCTATCATCGATCCCAACAATGTTACTTTAGACAATGATGCAAGACCTCACAGGAATGAATCAGAGCCAACCGTAGAAAATCACGTTGTCCAAGGTGGGGGCAGAACACACTACGGGGAGCGAATAACTCTTCGACTGTCACCAACAGTATGGGAAAAGCAAGAAAAGTTGTCTCGAGTGAAGTACCTATGACGGTAGATGCCACATGTGAAGAGATGATTGCCTACCAACTATCTCCTTCACAAGAAGAGGAGAGAATTTGTTAAGCCGCAAAGGAAACCAGAGGAGCAAAAGAGGATAGCCGATGAATCAAGCATACGACGGGCGCAATTAAGCTCCACCCACAACTTCGGGAGCGTCGCAGGAGGCTCACAAGCAAGAAGGGGTGGTTCTCGGCTGCAAAACATACCAAAAGGCAAAAGGCATGACTTGACCTGAGACCTAGACAGTCGTTCATGTTAGTAGACTCAACATGCAATATCAAAACCAAAACACCACAAGCAGCCATTGTCGATGCACAAACATACCTCCTTGCCACCCAACCAGCAGCAGACAATCCACTTGTAGCCATCTAACACTCCGCCCTCATGGGCCTCAGCATGGTTGGAGCGTCACTCGCACAAGGGGACCAAGAGATTGTCCCGCAAACCAACAGATCACCACGCCATCCTAGCAACCCTCGGAAAGTAGAGACATGAAGATCCATCTCGCCGCACCACGTGCACTTCACGCACTCCTCACATAGCCATGATGCCAGGAACGACATCACACAGCGCAAAGTCGACAAATCTCTAGAGGACCGTAGCACCCAAAGATATTTGGATGCGGAGAGTGATGGCAACCGCGAACCATGCGGCATGAGTTAATTTACTCGTCAGGTTCACAAAACGCCCATACTCAAGGACTTCAAGCTCCCCCGCGATCAACAAAAAAAAGATGGCCTCCAGGAGCCACATTCATGGTTGAAGGACTATCTTCAAACTGTAAAACTCACGGGGGATCCAAGGCCACCGCTATGCAGAACCTACAACTACACCTAAGTGGCGCCGCACGCTCCTGGCTCAAAAGTTACCCGAGAAATCTATCAGCAGTTGGAGCAGCCTGGAGGACAAGTTCATCTGAAACTACAAATCCACATTCAAGTGACCCGCATGCATTGAGGAGTCGCGAGCATGGAAGCAGAAATCAAGGGAGATGATACGCGCGTTCATCCAGTGATGGAACATCATCAAAAACCCAGCCAAAATATCTCTGATGAAAGGGAAATCGATGCCTTTAATGGTGGCATGTGTCGAAAGAAGTTCATATAGGAGCTGGGTTAGGCCAAGCCAAACACAATTGCGCAGCTAATGGACATTGCCAATCGATGGGACGACGACAAAGACAAAGTGAACGATAAGTGAGGGCACTCACCTAAGGAAGACCGTGATAGGTGCAACGCTGAAAACAAGAGGTGGCGCACCCACAACTATCATGACTACAGTGGACCAGGCCACACCTCGGTAGGTTTTGCTAATGAAGGAAACCTTAGGGAGTAGAACCGCGTGATGGATATTGAAGCAACCGAGACGAGGTTGGGACAAGTAGGATGACCCAATAGTATCGTCCAAAATCTCCTCTGGATGCCCCAATTTCACCTATGTAGATTATTGAAGGACCATGCCACATCCATTACTATATCGACTCAGAAGGACGGAAATGTTCGAATCACCTCATTAAGGTCTGTCTTACTTTCTTGGGCCTGCAAGGGACCTGCGACACCAAGGTGGCCAACGTAGCAAACCAGGGGTACATCGCCGCACCAGGCACCCTAGCACTCAACGCACCACCACCACCAGGAGGACCTCCAGTGTCCGTGGCAATTCAGCAACAACCTGCGGTAAATAGGGCCCAGAATGATGTACCCGAGAACTAGGGGAATAATGCACATGATTCAGAAGGGACACTCATCCAACATAAACCAAAAGCTAATCACCCAGCAAGTCAACATGGCAGTAAGGACGCCACCACCAACACCTGAATATCTCCACTGGTCTGAGCAGGAGATTACCTTTAGCAGAGCTGATCACCCCCTTCAGATCCCATGACTGGGTCATTCGACACTAATAGTGTGGTGCCCCCGGATTGATCCTCCGAGAATTCCTATTATGAATACAACCACGATCCCATGATCAGTTAGTCGTGGCACATAACAGACAGGTATCAAAGTAAACATCCAATACATAACGATTACATGTCATACCTTAGTTGCCATTATGGCTACATTGATCAACAACAGCGGAACTTCATTAAGCGTAGAGCCCGAGCCATGCCTTAACCTACACGCACCTGATTGGGAGAACGTCCTAGTGATGACCCACAAGTATAGGGCATGTATCGCAGTATTTTCGATAAGTAAGAGTGTCGAACCCAACGAGGAGGAGAAGGTGCTGGCTAGTGGTATGGATCAGGAATTCTCTGCAAATACTTAGCAAATGGATTTTTAGGGGTTTTCGATAAGGCAAGTAAAAAAAGTACAAGTAAATAAAATACAGTAAGAATAAATGCAGCAAGTGGCCCAATCCTTTATGCAGCAAAGGACAAGCCGGTTGTATTTCTATAGATGACCAAACGTTCTCAAGGACACATGGGAAGACTGTCAAGTGCTTTCGCTTCATATAGTCGATTAATCTTCTCTAGCTTGCTAAGTGTTGTGTGGGTGAACCTGTGCTAATGTACCGCCCCATCCAAGACTAATACATACTTGTGATTATACCCCTTGCAAACATCCGTCAGTACAAGAAATTAATTAAGGTAGAAACCTAACCACAGCTTTAAATTCTAAGACCCTTATGTCCCTTGTGCAATGGTTTCCTAACGGGGGTTCAGGTTTCTGTCACTCCGGCAACCCATACGATTAGTAGCCAAATACACAATGCATTCCCCTAGGCCCATATAGGTGAAGCGTCATGTAGTCGACGTTCACATGACACCACTAGAAGAAGTACACCACAACTTAAATAACAATCTATTGAATCTTTCTCAACACAACTCCACTACTAACAACAAGACTTCTCCCATGTCCTCAAGAACAAAACGAACTACTCACAAGACATCATATGGATCATGATCAGAGATGGAATAATGATGTATAACAATCTGAACATAAACAATAATTCGACAAGGAGTAATCAACACCGGGAAAGTTTCCCCTATGAACTATGCAAGATTCAACACAATTATTACAACAATATGGAGATGGTGATGAGGGTGCTGATGGTGATGATGGTGGTGATGATGATGATGATCCCGATGAAGTCCAGCTTGATGGTGGTGTTGATGGCGACGATCTCCCCTCTTCGGGAAGGAATTCCCCTGGCAAAAATCTGTCTACCGGAGAGATCTTTCTCTCTCGGTGTTTTCCGCCCCGCAGAGGCGGCGGAATCTTTCTATGGTTGCTCCCCAAGTCTTAGGGTTTCGTGGGGACGATATACGCTAGAGGGGAGAGGCTGGAGTGGGCCAGGGTGGCCACACCACTCCCTGGCGCGGCCTAGGCCTGCCCGCGCCATGGGGTGGTGTGGGCCCCCTGTGGCCCACCTCCACTCCATCTTCTGGCATCCTGAGTCTTCTGGAAAAATAGAATTTTCCGTATATTTTCCTGGATTTTCTGATCTTCGCGAATTTTGCCTCCAAACATCACCTTTTCCATCAGAATCCTGACTACAGCGGTCCATGCTCCAAAAGTCATCAACCATGCAAAAATAGATGAAATAACATAAGTATCACCTCTCAATACGGAATATATCAATGAATAATAGTGAATTAACACGTAGAATAGTGATGCAAAATGGACGTATCAACTCCCCCCAAGCTTAGACTTCGCTTGTCCCCAAGCGAAACTGAGCTCAATAAACATGACCTCAAGTTTATGGAGTGAAGAGTCGATAAGGATACGGACAAGAAGCATCACATTCATCTAATACATAGATCATAATAGAAAACAACTCAGTATTATATAACTCAACTTGCAATGAGTAAAGGAAACACAATAAAGATACATAAAGTGAATCATAATTGGTAATGGCAAACTTAGCTCTTGGTCGAAGAATAGTTGATAATTTGCTGGAGTTCACAAATAGCTGGTTTTTCAATGAAAGCTTTCAAAGTAGTAAACTTCAAGATAAGAGCAATGTGCAAAACAAGGAACATAAGAAACATGAATGCATAAATCATCATATGAATGAATGAAACACATCAACTCAAAATGCTTGCTGAGATAGAAGGGAATAGGTTCACTGACTCAACTACAAAGTAAAAAGAAAGGCCCTTCGCAGAGGGAAGCAGGGATTTCAAGTCTCATAAAGAGCTCCCAAAAATTATGATACTTACTAGCTTTCAGCTCTCATTGCCCCTATCATAGGCATCTTTAGGTGATTAAGGTTAAAGTGACACAACTAAGAGGATATGCTTGACAAGTTATAAGTTGAAATCTCATGCCCCTTACTTATGAGTACCGATCCTCATGCTACTCAACTTCAGTCACGAGCAAGCTCTTGTCAGTGTAAATACATGCGTATCATTGAGAACCGCTAACGGGGTACCCCTTGCACATGACACAGGAGCTATCCCATAATAAAAATGACAAGGCAAGTAGACAGTGAGCATCTCAGCGATCTTTTTATTTGCTATTTGCATAGGTTTTTATTGAGGATGCTTCACAGAATGCTCACTATAGTTATGCTGCAAGTTTCCACCATGATTAGGCATGGCTTAGGCTAGCGGCCTAGGCGTTTCTCTAACACACATATAAACTCCATGATCTTACAAGTTCCACTTTTATTTCACACCGCCGGGATCCATAAGCAAAAGAACATGATATCAACTAGGTACAAGTACCAATGAGGTGTTGAAAGCGGTCCCCATGATACATGGTTCGGCTAACTTCAACTCATAAAGCGCAAGCATATAGACAACAAAGAAGGACCCAATGGTTCAAGTTTATTAAATGCAAGAAAGTAAAGTGTGCCATCAAGTTCGTGAGAGCTTTAATCACTAATTTTCACATAACAAGTTTAATTTGGGAGGTAGATAAAACAAGAATTTACTTGGAATAGCAATAATGCTACTAGGTAGGTATGGTGGACACAAATGGCAAAGGTTTTGGTTTAAAGGAGGTGGATGCATGAGAATAATACCCTCTCAGTACAGGTTTTTGGCTAGCAAGGCTGGGTAGCAAGTACAAGAGTTGAAGGAAACAACCAAACATAAAAGTGATAAAGACAAACATGAAATCTTCCTTGGAAGCACAAAAGATCTTAACTAGAGAATACTAGACTTATGAGCAAATCAAGAAACAAAGATGATGAAATTATTTTCCTCTAGAGTACGTCTATCGTTTTCTTTTCAACTCTCAAAAAGGTGTTGCTACTGACCGAGCCAGGTTTTCCAAAACCAACTAAATTAACTCAATGATCCCAAAGTGCTACCAATACTAACAACAAGATCAATCATATAACCGCGAATTGAAAACTAACATAAGCTATGCAAAAGAGTGAATGATAGAACTTCTCATTAATATTCCATAACGGAAACTCACACCAAGGGATACATATCTAACGAGAGAGGGGACACTTCCATAATGCAAACCATACTACACAATAATCCTCTATGCATGATATGACTCTACTAATAAGGTAAAAAGATAGAAGATAGTGATATGATACCGCGGCACTCCCCCAAGCTTGGAACAAACCAAGGGGATGTCAAACCTAACGACGAATTACTCCTTAGGTGGTGGTGGTATCCTCTCATATTCGTCCGTCTTCCAGGGTAAAGCCTTCCCAGCAACAAATGACATCGTGGTTTCCAACATCCTGAAACTTGCAGCAACACTTATGCGTTTAAATCTAGCCTCATACTCACAGTTTTGATTTTGAACGTCATAAAACTTTGCTTGCAGTTTTTTGGTTGTTTGGCGGAGTGAGAGGACTTCGTCTTTGAGTTCAGTAGTCCCCTTTTGGTGCTCGGTGATGAGTTCGGAGCAAATCTTATGGATGATATCCACTTCGCGCTCCGCCATCTTCTTGTACCTAAAGACTTCTTGCTCCAGTGCTTCCATCCTGTCCTCCAGACTTCCTTCACCTTTAGGGCCTTGAACCTCTTTAAACCGGACCTCTCCACCTTTGAGCAACAACTCCTTGGGATGAATCTTCAATTCGCTCATGTATGGGTTGATGATATCTTCTAAGGAATCTCCCTTAGATGTTCCAGAGGAAGTCATTGTGGCTCTCAATCTGGGATTCCACTTGGCAGAAACAGATCGAAACAAAAACACGACGAAAACATGATATACGAACCTCGGAAGATCCGGGGGGTTATATATTACGAAGTTTCATACCAAAAGGAAGGTACTGGGAGAAAACGAGTCGGAGGCAGAGTCCTGGGTGGCCTCACCACCTGGTGGCGCGGCCAGGGGTGGGCCTGCGCCATGGGGTGGTGTGGGCCACCCTGGCTCCGGTTCCGTCCCTTTTGCGCTTCGTAGCTTTCCTTATTGATTGAAAACTGCAAAAATATAGTTGGATTGTATTTTCGTGGAACTTTTCTTACCAGAACTGTTACCTAGTTGGAAACGGACTCTGCAGGTCTCTGAATTTGGTCCTCAATGAATTTCTCTGGAGTTATAACTTGAAAGGCATCAACATCTTCATTGTAAGAATCTCCAGCAATATAGTGTTTGAGTCGCTGTCCATTCACTACTTGTGTAGTATTATCTTTTAGAGAAGAAATTTTTATTGCTCCTGAACGGTATACTTCTTCAATGATGAAAGGTCCTTCCCATTTTGATAGTAGCTTACCTGCAAAAAATTTGAGACGAGACCTATACAATAGAACTTTCTCACCAACATGAAACTCTCTCTTAAGTATTCGCTTGTCATGCCATCTTTTAACTTTTTCTTTAAAGAGCCTAGCATTCTCATAGGCTTCACTCCTCCATTCATCTAAAGAACTTAAGTCAAAAAGTCTTTTCTCACCAGCTAGCTTACAATCTCTATTTAGTTCTTTCACTGCCTAGTAAGCTTTGTGTTCTAATTCTAAGGGTAAGTGGCAAGCTTTCCCATAAACCATTTTATAAGGAGACATTCCCATAGGATTCTTATAAGCAGTTCTATAAGCCCATAAAGCATCATTCAACTTCTTAGCCCAATTTTTTCTAGACCTATTAACTGTCTTTTGCATGATAGATTTAATTTCTCTATTTGATAACTCTACTTGCCCACTAGTTTGGGGGTGATAAGCTGAAGCAATTCTATGATTAACATCATACTTAGCGAGGCTCTTCCTAAAACCGCCATGAATGAAATGAGAACCCCCATCAGTCATGAGATACCTAGGCACTCCAAACCTAGGAAAGATAACATCCTTAAGCATTTTTAGAGAGGTTTCCCCGTCAGCACTTTTCATAGGAATGGCTTCTACCCACCTAGTAACATAATCAACGGCAACAAGAATATGAGTGTAACCCTTCGAAGGAGGGAAATGACCCATAAAGTCGAATCCCCAATAATCAAAAGGTTCAATAACTAGAGAGTAGTTCATAGGCATTTCATTGCGTCTAGAAATATTACCAACACGTTGACATTCATCACAAGATAAAACAAATTTTCTTGCATCTTTAAAAAGGGTAGGCCAGTAGAAACCTGATTATAATACCTGTTGTGCAGTTCTATCTCCTGCATGATGTCCTCCATAGGCGCTCCCATGAAATTTATGCAATATCTCTTTTTGTTCATACTCTGGAACACATCTTCGCATAATACCATCAACCCCTTCTTTGTATAAGTGTGGGTCGTCCCAAAAATAATGCCTCAAATCATAAAAGAACTTTCTTCTTTGCTGAGCTGTAAAAGTTGGAGGCAAATACTTGGAGACAATAAAGTTAGCATAATCAGCATACCAAGGGCTTCCTCGCGAGTTCACCCCTACTGCGGCTAATTGTTCATTTGGAAAACTATCATTAACAGGCATAGGATCAAAAGAGATGTTTTCCAAACGAGATAAATTATGAGCTATAGGATTTTCAGCACCCTTTCGATCTACTATGTGTAGATCAAACTCTTGTAAAAGCAGTACCCATCTAATAAGCCTAGTCTTAGCGTCCTTCTTTGTCATAAGATATTTAATAGCAGCATGATCAGTATGAATGGTTACTTTTGAGTCCACAATATAGGGCCTAAACTTATCACAAGCAAAAATAACAGCTAGAAATTCCTTTTTAGTAGTAGCATAATTCCTTTGAGCAGCGTCTAGAGTCTTACTAGCATAATGGATAACGTTTAGCTTTTTATCAATACGTTGCCCAAGGACAACACCTACATCAAAATCACTAGCATCACACATTATTTCAAAGGGTAAACTCCAATCAGGTGGTTGAACAATAGGGGCTGTAGTTAAAGCCTTCTTAAGAGTTTCAAAAGCTTCCTTACAATCATCATCAAAAATGAAGGGTACATCTTTTTGAAAAAGATTAGTAAGGGGTTTTGATATCCTGGAAAAGTCTTTAATAAACCTTCTATAGAAACCAGCATGACCAAGGATACTACGAATACCTTTTATGTCTCTTGGGCATGGCATCTTCTCAATTTCCTCAACCTTAGCTCTATCAACTTCTATGCCTCTTTCAGAAACTTTATGCCCAAGAACAATCCCTTCATTAACCATGAAGTGGCATTTCTCCCAATTAAGAACAAGATTAGTTTCTTCACATCCCTACAAAACTTTATCAAGGTTGTGCAGACAATTATCAAAAGAAGTTCCGTAGACAGAAAAGTCATCCATGAACACTTCTACAATTTCCTCACAAAAGCCATGAAAGATAACAGACATGCACATTTGGAAAGTAGAAGGAGCATTACATAAACCAAAAGGCATACGTCTATAGGCATAAGTTCCATAAGGGCAAGTAAAAGTAGTTTTTTCTTCATCTTGTTGTTTAACAGCAATTTGAGAGAAACCAGAATACCCATCAAGAAAACAAAAATGGGTCTTTTTAGACAACCTTTCCAACATTTGATCAATAAAAGGAAGCGGGTAGTGATCTTTTTTTAGTGACTTTATTGACTTTCCTAAAATCGATGCACATCCTATAGCGTACCACTATTCTTTGAGGAATAAGTTCATCATTGTCATTAGGGACAACGGTAATACCTCCCTTTTCAGGAACACAATGAACAGGACTAACCCATTCACTATCAGCAATAGGGTAAATAATACCAGCATCAAGGAGTTTCAATACCTCATTCCTTACCACTTCCTTCATCTTAGGATTTAAACGTCGTTGGTGCTCCCACTACTGGCTTCGCATCTGGTTCTATGTTGATAGAATGCTGACATATAGTAGGTGAAATCCCTTTCAAATCATCCAGAGTATAGCCCATAGCTCCTCGGTGTTTCTTCAAAACTTCCAATAATCTTTCTTCTTCCTCCCCTGAAAGTTTAGCGCTAATAATAACAGGATATATCTTTTTATCATCAATAAAAGCATATTTAAGATCATCGGGGAGAGGTTTTAGATCGATAACCGGGTCCTTTTTAGGTGGCATCGTGGTACCCAAGTCCTCTACAGGCAAGTCGTGCTTAAGCATCATAGGTTGATCACGGAGAATCATGTCAATCTCATTCCTTTCTTACATGAAGATTTCACTTTCATGTTCTTCCATAAATTGCTGCAAAGCATTGTTAGGAGCAAGAGAAATAGAAGCAAGTTGTTCAACCCTAAAATCCTCATTATGGGTTTCCTCTTCGCAAGGTTCTTTAGCAAATTTCAAAAAATTAAACTCATAGGATTCCCCATCAAACTTAGTCAAGATTTTCTCCCTCTTGCAATCAATAATAGCCCCACAAGTACTCAAGAAAGGTCTACCGAAAATGATAGGATAAGTTTTACTAGCAGCTGAACCAAGTACTAAAAATTCAGCGGGGTACTTAATCTTACCGCAAAGAACTTCCACGTCTCGCACAATACCAATTGGAGAGATGGTCTCTCTATTAGCAAGGTGAATAACCACATCAATCTCTTCCAACTCGCAAGGACTGATCTCATGCATAATTTCTCTGTAAAGCTCATAAGGAAAAGCATTGGAACTTGCACCAATATCACATAAACCATAATAGCAATGATCACCAATTCTAATAGAAAGCACAGGAACACTAGCCTTTTTAGTTCTATTGGGATGTGAAACAATATTAGAAGCATCTTCACAAAAGACTATGTGCCCGTCTTCTACGCTTTTAGTGACAAGGTCTTTCACAATTGCTACCATGGGTTCAATGTTTATTTGTTCATCAGGTTTTACAGTTCTTTTTTCACTTTTGGTGATAACATTAGTTATCATAGGATGGTCCTTTACCTTTTCGGGAAAGGGAATCTTCTCGATATAAGGTTCGGGTAAGATGGGATCAATAATGCAATACTCAGCACTTCCAATAGGAGCATAGTCAGCAATATCTTTGTAAGGTGCACGGTATTTCTTCCATCCCCTTTTTGGAATTTCGATATAGGAAGAAAAAGCTCTAAAACAATTCGTAATAACTTGCAAATCAAGACCATAAAGATTACTAATATTTTGAAAGTCATCAGTTCCCATAAAAGATTCAATGCATTCATAATCATAATTTATACCTGACTTTCTACCTTTGTCATTCTCCCAAGCTTCAGCATTGTCTTGAATACGATCTAGAAGGTCCCATTTAACTTCTTCTTTCCATGCGAGTGAATGATCCAGCACAAGAAGCATCTAATAAATCCTTGTCATGTAGAGGGAGCCTTGCATAAAAGTTGTTGGTAATAATATTGTTGGGGAGCTCATGAATGGGACATTTGAGCATTAGTAACTTCAATATCCCCCAAGCTTGAGCTGTACTCTCTCCATCAAGAGGCCAAAAGTTGTATATTTGATTCCGATCTTTATGAATCTCACTAGGAGGATAAAACTTTGAATAAAAGAGAGGCACTATTTCCTCCCATTCTAGAGCTTGACCATTCTTCAGCAGCTTATACCATTCCTCAGCTCTTCCTTTCAGCGATAATGAGAATAACTTCTTCTTAACTTGATCTATAGTAATACATGCACACTTGAACAACCCGCATAATTCGTGTATAAAGAGTAAATGATCACCGGGATGGACGGTTCCATCCCCAACATAGTAGTTATCCGTAACACGATCAATAATTCTTGTAGGTATTTTGAAAACATCTTTCTCAGCAGGTGGTGGCTTATCTACTACCTTAACAGTGGTAGTAGCATTACCAAATAAGAAACTCAGCGAATTATCCATAACGAAAATAAAGCAACTAGCAGAAGTAAACAATACTCAAAGTAGAAGTTTCCTTTACCAGTTCCACTCTCCAATAACGCTTCACTCCCCGGCAACGGCGCCAGAAAATAGTCTTGCTGACCCACAAGTATAGGGGGTGTATCGCAGTATTTTTGATAAGTAAGAGTGTCGAACCCAACGAGGAGTAGAAGGTGCTGGCTAGTGGTATGGATCAGGAATTCTCTGCAAATACTTAGCAAAAGGATTTTTAGGGGTTTTCGATAAGGCAAGTAAACAAAGTACGAGTAAATAAAAGACAGTAAGAATAAATGCAGCAAGTGGCCCAATCCTTTATGCAGCAAAGGACAAGCCGGTTGTATTTCTATAGATGACCAAACGTTCTCGAGGACACATGGGAAGACTGTCAAGTGCTTTCGCTTCATATAGTCGATTAATCTTCTCTAGCTTGCTAAGTATTGTGTGGGTGAACCTGTGCTAATGTACCACCCCATCCAAGACTAATACATACTTGTGATTATACCCCTTGCAAACATCCGTAAGTACAAGAAATTAATTAAGGTAGAAACCTAACCACAGCTTTAAACTCTAAGACCCTTACGTCCCTTGTGCAATGGTTTCCTAACGAGGGTTCAGGTTTCTGTCACTCCGGCAACCCCTACGATTAGTAACCAAATACACAATGCATTCCCCTAGGCCCATATAGGTGAAGTGTCATGTAGTCGACATTCACATGACACCACTAGAAGAAGTACACCACAACTTAAATAACAATCTATTGAATCTTTCTCAACGCAACTCCACTACTAACAACAAGACTTCTCCCATGGCCTCAAGAACAAAATGAACTACTCACAAGACATCATATGGATCATGATCAGAGATGGAATAATGATGTATAACAATCTGAACATAAACAATAATTCAATGGTTCACTCAATAGCATCAACTACAAGGAGTAATCAACACCGGGAAAGTTTCCCCTATGAATTATGAAAGATTCAACGCAATTGTTACAACAATATGGAGATGGTGATGAGGGTGCTGATGGTGCTGATGGTGGTGATGATGATGATCCCGATGAAGTCTAGCTTGATGGTGGTGTTAATGGCGACGATCTCCCCTCTTCAGGAAGGAATTCCCCGGGCAGAAATCTGTCTGCCGAAGAGATCTTTCTCTCTCGGTGTTTTCCGCCCCGTAGAGGCGACGGAATCTTTCTGTGGTCGCTCCCCGAGTCTTAGGGTTTCGTGGGGATGATATACGCCAGAGGGGAGAGACTGGAGTGGGCCAGGGCGACCACACCACTCCCTGGCGCGGCCTAGGCCTGCCCGTGCCATGGGGTGGTGTGGGCCCCCTGTGGCCCACCTCCACTCTATCTTCTGGCATCCTGAGTCTTCTGAAAAATAGAATTTTCCGTATATTTTCCCGGATTTTTTGATCTTCGTGAATTTTGCCTCCAAACAGCACCTTTTCCATCAGAATCCTGACTGTAGCGGTCCATGCTCCAAAAGTCATCAACCATGCAAAAATAGATGAAATAACATAAGTATCACCTCTCAATACGGAATATATCAATGAATAATAGTGAATTAAGACATATAATAGTGATGCAAAATGGACGTATTACCTAGCTCGCATAGTCGTCAACTTCATCCTCTTCTTGATATCTGACCAAGTTAATAGCCAGGGACAATGCCAGTGAGTAGTTTGAATGTACTCGCAAACCACCTCAAGAAAATATTAATAACAAGATGATATGCAATATGGCTGTGGTAGTAGGAGGGCTTCAAGATAGGTTCTTTTCTCAAATAGTTTCTCTTGTAGATATAGCATCTACATATCTTTATTGAAAACTTTGTAAACCATTTTGGAAACCTTTTTAAAAGTTTTGTAAACACTAGGATTGGGGTACCCATTTGTTCCTGTCTTCAGGTCGTCCCACGACCAAACTCCTTTCTCCTCCTTCCGACCATCCCATGGTCAAGACCTTTCTCCTTTGCAACCATCCCATGGTCAAAACATTTACAAAGCCATTTCTTTTCTGAAATCCTTTTTGAAAACAAAACCAGCACCGCTCTACAAAAGTTTGTCCAACCTGTCCATAACCGCGGACATGGCTATTCGAATAGATTTACACTCTGCAGAGGTTGTACACTTTACCCACACCATCCGGGTACCCTACCTTGATCTACACCGATCGTGGGTCGAGTAACCGATCAAGACTCTCTGGATGCCCACTCTAATATAAGTGCCTACCCTATGAGTGTTACTCACCTCAAAACCGGGACGTCGGGTATCGAGGACCAACCGGAGCGCTTTTTCCACTTCTCGAGTGTGCGCTTTCAATGAGGGGCTCATAGTAACGTGTGGAGGCTCGCAGACCCTTCGTTCCTTCTCCAGGTCGATGTCCCACATGGACCCTTCAGGAGAAGGCCCACCCTCCAGGAGTTTCATCCCCTGTAGTAGTTGCGAGGCCGCTTATACCAGAGTAGACAAACATCAAATCCAGCCATGTCCCATTACAGAGTAATGTGGTTGCATAGGGTTAAGTTGTTATAGCTAAACTGCAAAGAACTGGGTGCGTTTTCGTAAACCTTTTTCCTCCAGCTTCCTTCAGCATTTTGTAAATCAAAACCTTTTTCTTTCTCAATATCTCTTGGGAGGTCCCACCTCACCAAGGTTTTATCATAAAACATTTGGCAGAACTTTTCTGGGGTCTTCCCATCCTAGCTTTGCTTCGGCTAAAACGGGGTCTCCAAAGGGGTATGGTGTGTTACACTATCTACCATACTAGGGACAAATAGGTAACATCGAGAGGGTTGTACTTAGTAGTACCATTGAGTAATGGTTTGGAGGAGCCAAGCCACTACCAGATATACAACATCATATAGTAAAACCGTGCAGTTTTAATAAACAGTAGATAAAACATGCATAAGTAAAACAATCGGACAAGGCTTATGAGCAAGAAGGGGGCTTCCCTGATGATCAGCAGTATGGCAATATGTCCCTGGAATTCTTCTTTAGAAAACCAAGTATACCAATACCAATAATAACAAGATCTCTTCTTCTCGGTGTCAATGCAAGCGCAACTATCATCGTCACCGAGTATACATGCAAGCAAGCAAGACCACAATCAAACAAGGCATTCAAGCATCAAAACCATACATCAAGAAAATGACAATACAAGTTTACAAATTAGTAGTGGTGTTGAGAAAATGGACTAGAAGGATTGGGAGCATGTCTTGGAACATTTGAAGGAAACCATATGGTTTTCATAGTCTAGAAACTAGGGATGAGAGGGTTTTGGACCAAGAACTTATTCTATAAGATTCCATGGTAAAAACATGATACCAACAGATAGGTATTGATAAGAGGAAACCAACAAAAGTGGTTTCACTATTTTATCACTTTTCTTTAATTTCTTATGAATATTCTAGTAATAAAAGCTCTAGTTTTAGGAAATAATTTACCAGAAACGTTCTGGAGCTCCAAAAATTATTTCTTGGATGGTTAGGTAAGGCTTGAGGTACTTGTTCACTGAGAGTTGGAATCATGTCAAGATAATTACCAGAATGCCCTCAGGAAATTCCCAAAGGCAGTTTTGGAGCTATTTTGTCTTTTTCACCAGATTAAATCTACAAAGGATTTTGAGTTGATTCCAAGGGAAAATGGTAGGTATATATAATACCTTTCTGTAGAAATTAGAATCACCTCCTTTGGAGTTACAGAGATACTGGAGTGATTTATCTAGTGATAAAACTATATATAGAAATGTTTAATTCATTTGAAAACCTTAGTGGCTCAATAATTCCTGAGCTCCTGGATGATGATAGTTATTGAGGAATCACATCATGGAGAGTTGGAAATAAGTTAATAACAAGTTTGGTTTGATCCAGAGAATTTCCTAAAATCATAACCCTACTATTTTTGTTATTTTTACTATGGGCAAAATATAGCTCAACTAGGTATGAGGCCAGGCCATAAATTAGGCACATGGGATACCGTCCATAGGCCATTGGATTTGTTTCAATTGGAGATGTGAATCTCCCTGGGGGATTTATTGATTGAGATAGATACATTTTGGTAGATGAATTTCTAGTAAATAATAAAGATTATTTTGGTCAAAGTCTTAGTACTGCATGTTAGAGGGTTTGTCAGGGAACATGTACAGAATTAGATCTGGGCATTAGAAGTTGTTTTCCATTTTCATTTTGAATTAATCCAAACTGCAACAAACAGATCTGGAGGAAAAGGAATAAAAGAGAGGTAGAGGCGGGCAACTTTCTAGGTGAGCTGGGCTACGCAGGGGAGAATTTGGCCCACTGGGTGAGGTGCTGCGCAGGAGGGGGGAGTTCGAACCTGACTGGCGGGGCCAATCGTGGAAACCAGCCATGCCGCCCCTCTATGGGCTCGTCACCGACCGCCGCGTCGCCTGGCTCCAACCTCCTCGCCTCCCAGGGCCGCAGGTGAGCTCCCCTGTGCCGCCAGACCCTCCCTAGGGTTAGCTTCCCGCCGGTGTTCGTTCCACGAGGAAGACGAACCATAGCCGCTAATTCCCACTAGATCCGACGGCCCATGTTCCCCGATACCGCTTCAACGCTCCTCCACTGCTGACTAGTGGGAGGTGTCTGGCACGACGGTGACCAAGAGATCCTCGCCAGAGCTTGGCGGCGATATATGCAGAGCAAAATCTGGGCATAAAATAGAGGGGGATTAGATGCAGGGGAAGTGGGGGATCATGGCATGGTGACATGCAGAGAGAGAGGAGCAAGGGAGAGGAGGTCTTGCCCATCTTTTTGCCAATGGCCGAGAGGCCATTTTTCTTCTCCTTCAGGCAGGGCAGATCCAGAGAAAGGATGGGGTCTCGGGTGGGGGGTGAGTGTGAGTGATTTGGGGCAAAAGAGAGGTCGGGAGGGGGATGCGGTGGCCTCTATCTTATTTAAACCGGGGAGGGCGAGCTTGATGTACAATTACAATTTTGGACATTGGGAGAGGTGGTGGCCAGGGGTTGGTCGTTTTGGGCGGTGGAGGGTTGTTGGTTATGTCCATTTCGTGGTTTATAGTGACCAGGAGAGGGAGTGGGGTGGGTGCTTGGACTAGTTGGCCGAGATGGGGAGCTTGATGCTCATTGGGGATATCCCCATGAATGGTTGCATGGTTTTCAAGCTGGGCTGGGTCTTGGGGATATACTTTCCGGGTATCCTCATAGTTCCTCACTGACCAAAGTGGCCCACTTCGGGTTAGAGCTTTGCTTCACGGGCGGTCCAGTCAGGGAGAAGAGACGGAGTCCAATCCGGCTACGTGAAGCCCCAGAAGACTTACCGACTTAGGCCCATAATGTTACTTGTAGTTCAAGATATACTCTGTACCAACTCTTAGTCGTAGCCAGATAGATCTCTCCTGTAAACCCTAGGCCAGATATCTATATAAGCCGTCCTAGGGAGAGACTTTAGGACACACCTCAATAGTCTACAATCTCAACTCATACAGGCGAACCCTTGTAACCCATATTCCGGCTCTGCCGTATTACTGGATTGCTAGCAGGAGTAGGATCCGTCCAAAGCCGGTGGATTCGAACCTGGGTAAACTTGTGTGCTCACCGTCCCGGAACACTGTGTATATCACACCCCTCTCTTCTGCACGCCTCGAGGACCCCCTCATGGCGTACTTGTCCTCAATCCGACGACAGTTGGCGCCCACCATGGGGCAAGTGAGCTTCGGATCTGCGTTCCGAGTGGAATCTGCAAGAATCGGAATCGGCGAGACTATCGCCGTCGGTCCCATCCTCTACGCCAGCGACGTCCCTCTCATCGTTCTCGACGAGACTTGGATTCTGGCTAGAGAGGCTGTGACTGCCTACACAATCATGTCTTTTGGCGAGATCGATGTTTACATCGGTTTCGCTGAACCTGCCACACCCACCCCAGCGGTGATGATAGAGGCAGAAGAATCTTCTGGGTCCCCTTTGTCCGCGGAGGCGGCAGAGTTCCGGATCTCCGAAAATCCTAAACCCACCTAGCCCGCACCAGCTGCGGAGATAGTGGAGAAATCCGAGCCTCGAAAAGACCTAGCGGTCCAAGTCGAATCTGGAGTGGATCTCCCTAGAGAAGCCGGATCCCAGATCGACCCACCCGTGGAAGTCGAAATTCAGGAGGAGCTAGTCAACGACACTGATTCCGGCTCTGATGACACCGGGACAGACAAGCCTTTCCTAAGGTACACACTGCAACGTATGCTGCTGCAAGGCACAAGCACGGATGCAATTCTCAAGACCATCAAAAGTTTCGACATGGCTGATCGCGAGGGCCACAGGTACCCCAGGAAACACGCGTCACACTTTGTCGGATATGTGGGATCTGGATCCGGTTCTGCCGATGCTGGAGAAAACTCCGACTCGGTGCTGGAGGCAATTGGAACAAACACCGACGTACCCGCATCCTCGGATGAATCGATGACGTCAGCAGATTTCTGAAAGTTCTCCGCGGAATATGAAGAGGAGTATAACTCCAAAGCTGCAGAAGAAGGAGAACCCATGGATGAAGGATCCGGGGAACACTCTCCCAAAGCGCAGGATGACATGGACGTCGGAGATAATCCTGAGGTCCACATGTCCGAAAGTACCGATCAGAGCTTGACTCCGGGAAACGGACCCAAAGCTGTCTTTGCTACCGGCGCTGCCAAGAAGGCAAAGAAGAAGAACAAGAAGAACAAGACCCCGGCAAAAGACCCTCTGGCAGAAGAGGTGATTGCTGAGGAATACTAAGAAGACTCGGATGGAGCACTTATCCTAGAAGAGCCGAAAAAAGAAGAATCGGTGGATGGTCACGTGATCACCGAAGGTGCGCGTAAACTCATCGATGCTGCATTAACCACACCTATCCCTACAGCAGCAGAACTTACTGCTGAAGAGCTGGACGAAAGGGCCCAAGCCCTAGAAGCGCGTCGTCAACAACTCTTGGATGAAGCCAAAAACATCGAGGAGGAGAAGAAGCATATGGCAACTAAGGATTACATGTCTCGGTTGCATCAGAAGACACAGAAGCGTCACACCAATGATGACCAATTCCCACATATCCGTGCCGTCCTTTTCGGAGATGAGATGGGGAAGCCACGGAAAGATAGCAAAGGAGATTGGGTATATCCAACCCCAGTACAGAATACAGTGGCGGCCGAAGAAATTTTATCGGCTAATCTAGGACCAGAGGAGATCCGTTTGGGTATCAAACTACTCAACAAGGGACTGGAGCAGCGAAAGGTCGCCCTGTCCGGAAGTCAAAAACTGGTCTCGGATTCCGACCAATGTCGCACAGATCCGGCATGGGCTGACGTAAGACCCCATCGCGTCCCGGAGCAGTATCATCACCCCGAATGCCGGGAAGATAATTATTCAAGAACCGGATTGTCAGGACAGCATCACAAAACTGCGCGTGACTAGAGCAACGTCGCCCCAGCGGCCGAAAAAGAGGCCATTGCTGCACTGAATCCGAGGAACCCTCCCCGACGAGAGTCTAACGATCAAAGAGGAGAAGATAAAGAGAAACGTCGGGAGGAGGATCGTCAAAAAATGCCACCTCCTAGACACGCAAGCCGTCCGGTTGACCCTCACCGTGGTGGGAACAACGGATGAAGTAACAACGGAAACCATGCTGGCACAAGCCGGCAGGGGGCTCGTCAGAGTGAAGACCCTCCTCGAAACCGGAATAATGACGTTCCGGATGGAGGCCGGCGATCAGTCGGAAACAATTCAGCTGCCCCATCCTCTCCACCAAGCAGTCATCACAACGGCTCCCAAGGGGGACAAGGAGGACGACGTGGCAGAGGAGGTGGTGGCAGAAGCCGAAGTCTGGCTCCAAGGCGCCGCAACCACAACCGACATTCGAGACGATCTCTATCCCCGAACGATGCAAGGCACATGATCAACTCCAACATAGAGGCGCGGCGCTATGAAAACAATGATATCTACGTGGGCCCAAAATGCTTCGGACCACGCATCAGAGCTACAAGATTCCCGGAAGGATTTGCCATCTCAAGACATATCCAAGCCTACAACGGCATTGCTCGGCCAGATACCTGGCTACATGATTTTTTCCAAGCTTGCTGCATCACTAAAGGCGGAAACAGCCTGGTCGCAACCCGATATCTCCCACTTATGTTGCGGAAGACGGCACGAGCATGGCTCAATGAACTTCCGGAGAACACCATTCATAACTGGTATGACATGCAAAGCGCGTTCTTTCGGAATTTCGAAGGCACATATCGGAGGCCCTGTACGGTCGGAGACCTACAACGTTGCACCCAGAAGGCCGGAGAAACTTGCCGAGATTACCTTGGATGATGGATCGACACCAAGAACTCCTGTGAAGGAGTAAATGATCAAACCGCGATTGAAGCTTTCATCGCAGGACTCCCAATTGGTCTACTACGTCACCGCTTGAAGTGTGACAAGGTCACTGACTTGGGAGAGATGATAGAAACAATGAGCAAGTATGCAGATGCTGACGACGATGCAGAGGAATTGCTCAATGCCCTAGTTGTGCCTCAGTCGGCAAAATAACCAAAGCAACAAGCTCAGAAGCGCAAAAATACCTCGGAAGAAAAACCCAACGCGGAAACAGTAGTGGTCACTGCTACTTTCGAGTCTGGAGGACGAGGAGGACGCGGCGGAGGCCACGGGCGTGGCCGTGGGACTTCAAGGGTCCAAGGTAGAGGAGAACAGCAACCAGGCAAAACCTACTCTTGGGCCGACATTGCCAATAAACCATGTGTGCATCACCTAGACGCCAATGGGGGCTCGTCCCACACCAACGCTGAGTGTCGTTTCAATGACGACATCAAAAGAGATGACACCGCGGGCTACAAAGCTAAGCGGAAGAAGGGAAAGAAAAATCCTGAAAAAGACAAAGAGACCAAGGAAGATTCCGATATGGAGGAAGCTGATGCTTCAAATCCCAAGCTAGAAGGGAAGAAAACTTTTCCCACCAAGAAGGACACTTACATCACTTTCCTCGGATCTCAACCAGCAAAGGTCAAGAAAGCAGTTCTACACGAGCTCAACGAAACAGTTCCGACTGTCCCCCAATACTTGGACTGGTCGGAAGTGGCAATCACATTTGACCGCGCTGATCATCCGCCTAAGTTGCACCGAGGAGGAAAATACGCCTTAATCGTCAACCCACTTATTGACGGTTATGGTTTCTCCAAGACCCTCATGGACGGTGGTAGCAGCATCAATATTCTCTATGTAGAAACGGTACGCCGGATGAAGATCTCGGAAACCTAGCTGAACCATAGCTATGTGATCTTTCATGGAGTTTTCCCAGGAAGACAAGCTAATTCCCTAGGAGAGATCACTTTGGATGTTACCTTTGGAACTCCAAAGAACTATCGAACGGAGGCACTTTCCTTCAAAGTGGTCCCGTTCAAGAGAGCGTACCACGCTATATTCGGACGTCCGACTTACTAGGATTTTATGGCTCATCCGTGTTACATTTACAATATGATGAAAATTCTAGGTCCTAACGGCGTGATCACCATCAGGGGAGACCCAAAGAAAGCGCGAGAGTGCGAGGATGGAAATGCCGCCTTTGCCGAAGCCGTGCTGCACGCCCAGGAGTACCAGGAGATCAAAAAGAGCATAGAGCCGTCCGAGATGCCCGCAACGAAGAAGGAGGTGACAAAGCCAAATCCGGAGTTCAAGGCATCAGAAGAGACGAAGAAGACGCCGTTGAAGGATGATGACCCCTCCAAGGTGACCCAAATAGGCGTAGGCCTAGGTAGCGCATAGGAAAGCGTGCTCGTCAAGTTCCTCCAAGCAAATCAAGATATCTTCGCACGGCAGCCATATGACATGACCGGAGTACCTAGGGAACTTGCCGAGCACTCTTTAAATGTAAACCCGAACGCTAAACCCGTCAAACAGCCCCTACGATGTTTTGGCGATGAAAAGCGTAAGGCAATAGCTAAGGAACTAGCACGGCTCGAGTTAGCCGGATTCATAGAAGAGGTCATCCACACTGAGTGGTCGGCCAATCCTGTAATGGTCCCTAAAAAGGACACCACTGATTTAAAGGATGTGTGTTGATTATACTGCCTTGAGCAAGGCTTGTCCAAAAGATCCGTTCGCTCTGCCTAGAATTGATCAATTTATCGATTCTACGGCAGGCTCGGAACTCCTCTGTTTTCTCAACGCATATTCCGGTTATCACCAAATCTAGATGAAGGAATCTGACAAAGTCAAAACTTCATTCATAACCCCTTTCGGAACCTTCTGTTTTGTTATGATGCCCTTTGGGCTGAAGAACGTAGGAGCTACGTACCAGCGCATGATGCAACATTTCCTCCACGACCAACTCGGATGCAATGTGCATGCATACATGGATGATATTGCGGTGATGTCCAGAAAGAAGGAAACGCTAATTTCCGACTTGGAGGAAACGTTCGCCAATCTACAAAAATACAACATCATGCTTAACCCGAAGAAATGCTTCTTTGGAATACCAGCCGGAAAATTGTTAGGTTTCATCGTGTCTCAAAGAGGCATAGAGGTGAACCGAGAAAAAATCAAGGCTATACTCAATATTTCCAGGCCAACTCGCCTGAAGGACATACAAAGATTAACTGGTTGCATCGCTGCGGTCAGTCGATTTGTAAGCCGGCTTGGTGAAAGAGTCGCACCATTATACAAACTCCTGAAAAAGACCAAGGATTTTGTTTGGACTGACGAAGCTGAAGCTGCACTACAAGACCTGAAGAAAGTACTCTCATCTGCTCCTATCCTTGCAGCGCCGGAACCTCAGGAACCGATGTTGCTCTATCTTGCTGCGATAAATAAGGTTGTTATTATCGTCATGGTGGTGGAGAGACCAGAGGAAAATCAGGAACACCTGGTGTAGCATCCAACTTACTTTGTCAGCCAGGTCCTAACAGAATAAAAACATCGGTATCCGCACTATCAAAAGTTGGCTTACGGTGTTTTTCTAGCATCTCGTAAGTTACGACACCACTTTCAGGAGCATCCAATTACCGTGGTGAGCACAACTCCCATGAGAGATATAATCAACAATAGTGACGCCACATGATGCGTCGCCAAATGGGGCATAGAGCTTTCAGCTTTCGATATTGAGTACAAACCCCGAACAACAATCAAATCCCAAATCCTTGTTGACATTGTCGCTGATTGGACAGAGACAAAGAAAAATATGATCCTCCCTGAGTCAGAATATTGGACCCTCTACTTTGATGGGTCTAAGGCTCGCGGGGGCTCGGGGGCTGGCGTGGTGCTCAAATCACCCCAAGGAGATAAACTGTTATACATGTTGCATATCCACTTCACAGCGACAAACAATATTGCCGAGTATGAAGCACTGCTGCATGGAATCCGGATTGCTAAGGATATTGGCATCTGACGTTTGATGTGTTATGCAGATTCGGATCTTGTTGCTCAACAAGTGTCGGATATTTTTAATGCAAATAAACACATGGCAGCATATAAAGCTGTCGTGGATGATCTATCTAAATCGTTCGAAGGGTTTGTGGTTCAACACATCCCTCGAGCAGAAAATGAGGAAGCAGATGCACTATCTCGGATAGGCTCTGCGTGGAAAGAAGTCCCGGATGGCGCTTTTTTAGAGCACCTCAAAGTTCCCTCAATAAAGGGAGTAGATGAGGAATATCCGACCAAATCCGACTCACCTCTAATAGCAGTTCTGGCTGTAATTCCCAGCTGGACTCAACCCTACCTAGATTATCTGGTAGGTGGCAAATTACCCAAAGACAAGGGTCTGAGCCGGCAGATTATCTGACGAGCAAAAGCCTATACTATTGTTAAAGGTGAGGTCCATAAACGGAGTGTTTCTGGGGTTTTTCAGTGCTACGTATCTCTGGAAGAAGGAGTGGAAATCTTAAGAGAAATCCACGAAGGCGAGTGTGGTCATCACGCTGCAGCCAAATCTTTAGTGGCAAAAGCTTTTAGACACGGATTTTTCTGGCTTACAGCTCAGGCAGATGACGAACGATTAGTCAAGACGTGCAAAGCCTGCCAAAAGTACGCCAAGCAAGCTCATGTTCCGGCTGATCAGCTGCGAACAATACCTATAACATGGCCTTTGCGGTCTGGGGGCTTGATATGGTAGGACCATTTAAACGAGCTCCAAGTGGATTTACTCACCTCTTAGTGATGGTGGATAAATTCACAAAATGGATTGAGACTAAACCTATCACTAGTTGTGATGGAGCAACAGCCAAAAGATTTGTCAAGGATGTTATAAGCCGTTATGGTTATCCACATAGCATTATCACGGACAACGGGAGTAACTTCTCTATGGGAGAATTGGCTGAATTCTGCAACGAGCAAAATATTCGGCTTGACATTGCGGCAGTCGCACATCCACAAGCTAACGGACAAGTCGAAAGAGCAAATGGTTTAATCCTACAAGGCTTAAAACCAAGACTCGAAGCACCCCTATGACGTGCTGCGGGGGCTTGGGCAGAGGAATTACCCTCTGTAATATGGAGTTTACGAACAACTCCAAACAGGTCAACATGATACACACCTTTCTTCTTGGTCTATGGCGCAGAAGCGGTTCTTCCTAGTGATTTAATTCATACTTCTCCAAGTGGATTTACTCACCTCTTAGTGATGGTGGATAAATTCACGAAATGGATCGAGGCTAAACCTATCACTAGTTGTGATGGAGCAATAGCCAAAAGTTTTGTCGAGAATGTTATAATCCGGTATGGTTATCCGCATAGCATTATCACGGACAACGGGAGTAATTTTTCCATGGGAGAGTTGGCTGAATTCTGCGACGAGCAAAATATCCGGCTTGACATTGCGTCAGTCGCACATCCACAGACTAACGGACAAGTCGAAAGAGCAAATGGTTTATTTCTACAAGGCTTGAAACCAAGACTCGAAGCACCACTGAAACGTGCTGCGGGGGCTTGGGCAGAGGAACTACCCTCTGTAATTTGGAGTTTGCGAACAACTCCGAACAGGTCAACAGGATATACACCTTTCTTCTTGGTCTATGGCGCAGAAGCAGTTCTTCCTAGTGATTTGATTCATACTTCTCCTAGAGTGGCCGTGTATATTGAAGAGGATGTCGAGGTTTCTTGACAAAACGATCTCGACTTAGTCGAAGAAGTTCGTGTCGTTGCTGAAATGAGATCTACCGCCTATCAGCAGAAGTTACACAAGTATCATAGCCAGAGAGTCCGAAATAGATCTTTCAATAAAGGTGATTTGGTTCTTCGGCTTGTGCAACAAAGAAAGCACAAACTTTCCCTAGTATGGGAAGGGCCCTTTTTGGTTAGTCGAGTATTACATAATGGTTCATACTACTTAGCTGACATGAGGCCAGTCAAAGAAACACCTGCTACTAAGAAAAGAAAGAGAGCTGGAGGCAGTACAAATCCGGATGAGTTAGACAGACCATGGAATATTGCTCAGCTACGTCCCTTTTATTCTTAGTTTATCCTACTTTGTAATCATATATATGTACATGCTCTGAGAGAAATAAAAGTTTTGGTTGCCTCAAGTTCTTCTGAGAAGTTTTTACCATCTTATCTCCAAATGATCATGTCATAGTCAAAAATCCCAGAATGCTTGAAAGTACTTTATGCTCATGTTCGTTATGGTTTAGATTTCTGATTCTAAAATTGCTACCTTCGGGTATAACTCTAAAGTTTCTAGTCTTTACTTTGGTTATTTGTCTGATTGCTGGATGCGGGCATTTTCCAAGTAGTGAATTGTTGGTACTGGAAGCCGGCTTTGTTTCCGAGTTTAAACTGGTTTAGCGATTGAGCTCCGTTGCTCGGCAAAGTTTCTGGTAGTAGGTTTAGCCGGCTCGCGAAAGGAACGAGGCGGAAAGCCAGATAAACGATAAGTATAGACAAAAAATACAAGTGCTTGTGTAAAAAATTTAGGCACATAAAAAAAATTTAATGCCAAAAGTGCCGAATAGATCAAAAGCTTAACACTAGCAAAATAATAGTACTGCATATATACAGGCCCATCATGTTTTTCAGAATAACACAAATATTTCTGTTAATCTATGATGCAGGAGAGGAAGGAGCTGTCGGCTCGCTGGATACACCGCCTTGGTATTGTTCCGAGATGTCCACATCCGAGATGGTGCGTTCATCGTCGGAAACTTCTGCTGAATCTTCTAGAGGCGGAGGTGGAGTATCCACGCGGGTGAAGAAGGGAGTCTCGTAGCTGGTCAAATCAGCCACGTGACACCCATATCCAGCGCAGGAGTCCATGATGGCTTGAATGTCCTGCTCCTAGCCGTCTTCATCTAATTTGCAGTACCCTCTGGTCACTTGCCATATTTTCATGTTTCCATGGTGGCTCATGACCATGGTGAGAGCGTTTTGCACTGCAGTCCATGCGTAAGACATGTTCCAATCCTGGACAAGTTGCGGCATTTCTTTGGCCTTGTCTCGCACCTGAAAATCCGACATGCTATGCATATCCAGAATCTTGAGAGCTTCGCCAATGTCCTCAAGGGATTGGCGGAAGTCATGAAGAAGGTCACCGACTTGGGTAAGCCGGTGGGTGCGGGGCTCAGCAGAGGTGGAGTCCGTCAAGTTCAGAGGACCTGTAAACAAAGACAGTTAAAGAAAAATCCGACATTGAAAGAAGTCAAAGAAAAAGACAAGTCAGACAGATGGAACATACCGAAAATGACGTTGTCAATTTTGGTCTTCTCTTCCCGAAGACTCTGGAGTTCAGTCCGGAGCGCCTCAGAAAGGTCCCTCTCTCTGCACAACTCATTATTGAGGTCCGAGATTTTTTGATCTTGAGCAGCAATCTTGCAATCACGCTCATTAGTAGCCATGGAGGAGGACTCAAGGATTTGAGCAATGCTCTTTTCATGATCCGCCTTGAGCTGATCCAGCTCCTGGCGAAGCTCCTTGTACTCCACCACCAAAGTCTTGAGGTTCTTGGCCTCTTCAATCATAGCACATGATTGTTTCACCAGTGCTGTAAGACAAAAAGAACAACAGTTCAACAAAAATTCGACATTAAAAACACAAAGACGAGGTTTAAGTCTCGAAATGTTTACCTTCGGCTTCATCCTTGGCAACTTTCAGCTTAGCATTTTTAAGTCGGAGAGCTCTGATCTCTCTCCGCTTATCACAGACATTCTTCAACAAATCCTGGTTATAGGAATATACTTTCTGTAAGTCAGAATACCCAAAGTCAGAAAGCTACTAAAGACTCGGGCTAATATTTTTGTTAATATCAGCACGAGCCTTGGGGGCTACACTAGTTCGTTCTTTGGCATCCTAAGGAAGCATAAACCCGGATTATTTATCCTACTTCATGCTTGGGGGCTAGAGGATATGATATGAAATAAAGGAAAAATAGGAGTTGGAATTCCGACTTACATATTGTTCGCGAGTGAGTTTATCCAAACTCACGTTCACTTCAACTTCAACCTTCTCAGCGAGAGTCAGAGGGGTCATAGGAGCAGTTGGAAGCTCCCCAGACCTGATCCTCTCGTTGCGAAGAAGCACTTGTTCAAGAAGATTGGAGTGCTTGACGTCCTCTGCTTCTTACGCTTCTTCTTCGGCAGATAAAGTACTTTTCTCCAGGCATTGCCTGGCGAGCCGCGGGATTTCTTCAGCAGATTTCCGGGACAGGCCAAATTTGGTAAGTTCCGGACTGATAAGGTTTTCGGCGAAGGTTTCTGCCGAGGGATCATTACCCAGAGAGGGTTCACCCTTATCTAAATCTGACTCACCCATGGTGACGTCAGTTTGCGATTCAAGGATCGCAGGCTCCGTTGAAGGAGCCGAATCTTCAGCGACGACCGGAGAAGGGATGATCGCCGGCGTTGCAAAAGGTTGAGGGGTAGGAGTCGGAGGAGCCACGGCAGGAGAAGCTATGGTAAGCTTCTTCTGTCATAGGGACTCCGAAGAAGTTCCCTTCCCCTTGCCCTTGATTAGCGGTTTTGCTCTGAGAATGTAGTAAAGTCGGAAACATTACATCTCGGAAATAAATTCGAGTAAAGTACAAAGGCGGAAGTTGTGATTGAAAGTTACCTCATCACGACGGGCACATCCTTTGTGCCAACAGCCACTGTCGGAGCTTTGCGCTTCTTGAGCGCAAGGTCTGGCAATGGTACCACTTCTGTCTCCTGAGAAAACTCTAGAGGATATCCTTCGAGCAGAGCAAATTCCGACTCGGGGAGGTCAGCAAGCTGAAAAGAAGAAAACATATCAGTATTGCAGTATAACTCAAAGATTGAAACACATAAAAAGGTGTACTAATAGAAGCTTACCGGCACTACGGGGTTTTCTGCCGTATGCATATCCAGAGAAACCTCCGGGATCCTCCTCTCGATCCGCTCCCTGATCAGCCACTTAATCTGGCTTATATAGCCCTGCGTGGTGTAGGCTTTGGAGCTAATGCGGAGGGAGTCTTTCTTGGACGACGTGATGGAGTGCATCAGTCGATCTCCGTGGTACTGAAGGGGCTGGATTCAACGTGAGACCCAACATTGGACCAAGTCGGATCCCTTTAGTCCCTTGTGTTTGATCAGATATTCGACCCGCCTCTTAGCGAGGATAAAATTGTCACTGAGAGCCGGAGCGGCCTCGTCCCAAGACGGTTGGGCCGTGGCAGCTGCGTCAACAAAAGCCGACAAAGCAGTAGCTTTGTCGGGAGCCGAAATATCCCTATGGTAAAAGAATGTGGCTGGCCATTGTTTGATCGAGTCACTAGCTAGGATTTTGGGATATGCGCGCTCGCGTCTAAGCGAAAAGCTAATGGTACCGGTGATATAAGGAACACCGGCAGTAATAGAGTTTCTCCAGACATGAAAGTAGTACCGGAATAACGACAAACTCAGCCTAATGCCGAGAAAGCCCTCACACAAAGAAGCGTAAGTGCTCATCTCTAAGAGAGAGTTGGTACGAAGATGATGGAGTTGATCTCCGTAATGGTCAATCACCTCGGAGAAGAACTCCGAGGGAGGAAACGACAAACCTCTGTCGAGGTGGGTGCCGAAGTGGACCCGCTCGCCGGTGCGTGGGTTGGGGACGGTTTCCTCGAAGCCGCTCCGCTAGTCGCCGGCGCGGAGGAGCCCTTCATTCTCCATGTTCTGGAGCTTCTCGTCATCAAGCACACAGGGGATCCAGACCCCGCGGAATCTTTCCTTCTCCACTGCCGTTTCCGTCGCCGCCGTTGTTGCCGCTGCCGCCAAGCCGGAAGAGGAAGAAGAAGCCATTTCTCCGGCGGGCAGATGACCTAGGATGGGCGGCGCTGGGAGTTTTTTGGGGGAAAACGGAGGAGCTCTATGTGCACGGGGGAGATTTGGAGGAGAGGAAAAGGCAAGGGAACAGGTGAAGAGAGAAGGAGAAAATCCTAACCCCTTATATCCACCTAACCACGCCAAGATTCGTGCAAATGCTACAGTATAACCGCCATGCGTCATGGAAGGAACTGGGAAGGACCCACGCGATGATTACCTTGCCTCGATCTCCGCGCACGTATTGAAACGGCGCCTTGGTTCCACGAACCGTGGACCCACCAATGGTCGTGCTGACAGGATGTCTGTCAGATGACGTGACTTGACCATGACTTGTGTCAGGTGGCGTTAGAGACCAAATTCTGGCTTAGTTTGAAATCAAGCTAGAAAATCCGAGTAACCTGTTGATAGGTCCGACTTATTTTTTAAGACCCGGATCGTATTTTTTCTTGTGAAGTTTCACGAACCCTTCAAGATTCTGCAAGCCGAAGATCAAGCTAGATGATGATAAATCTGACTTTGGATCTTGGAGGCTTCCGAGGGCTGCTGTTGGGGATATACTTTCCAGGTATCCTCATAGTTCCTCACTAACCAGGGTGGCCCACTTAGGGTTAGAGCTTTGCTTCACGGGCGGTCCAGTCAGGGAGAAAAGACGGAGTCCAATCCGGCTACAGGAAGGCCCAGAAGACTTACCGACTTAGGCCCATAATGTTACTTGTAGTTGAAGATGTACTCTGTAACCAACTCTTAGTCGTAGCCGGATAGATCTCTCCTGTAAACCCTAGGTCGGATATCTATATAAGCCGTCCTAGGGAGAGCCTTTCGGACACACCTCAATAGTCTAAAATCTCAACTCACACAGGCAAACCCTTGTAACCCATATTCCGGCTCTGCCGTATTACTAGATTGCTAGCAGGAGTAGGATCCGTCCAAAGCCGGTGGATTCGAACCTGGGTAAACTTGTGTGCTCACCGTCCTAGAACACCGTGCATCTCACACCCCTCTCTTCCGCACGTCTCGAGGACCCCCTCATGGCGTACTTGTCCTCAATCCAACGACACTGGCTCTGGCTGGCGTGTGGGACCCTTACTTGACCAGAGAGAGTGGGGAGGCGTGCTGTTGTGGGGTATGGGGAGATACATCAGTTAAAGCAAGATCCTCTTCTCTCCTTCTTCTATGCACATAAGGCAAGAGAGGGGAAGCTACAATAGATTTGCTACAGTGCATGACCAGAAGGGGAGGGGTCATGGTTGATGTGGTGAGTGATGGAGAGCTCTGGTGGTGCTTTTATTTTGGTCTAGGTCACTAATTCCTTAGTTTGCCATATTTGATCAAAATGGGGCTTGTGAAAGAAGTTTAATAATTTTTATTGGTCAATGTGGGAATATGGTACTGGTATATGGGTATGGTTAGGATGCATCTCTAGGGTTTATTTGGGATTTTTCAGAAGATTAGAAGTCCACTTAAATCCATTTATTCAAAAACTGCAGAAGTGAAGTATTGGAGCTCATTTGATATTTTTACATTGGACCTTGTTGGATTTTGATGTGAGGTGGTCCCAAATATGAATACACACTTAGGGGAATTTTCCCAAGATTTATTGGAAGATAAAACTATTTAAAACAATTATTATTCCATTTCAGCCATTTAAGAAAATGGGCAAAAAGAAATAATAAAACTCTTCAAACATATTTATTTTTGAAGTGGGATGATAGGGTATGATATATGGATCTCAATTCATCCAAAATTTGGGGAAGTGCTTTGTCAAAATCCAAACTTTCCATTAGGGAAGGAGTTTTGGAGATTTTGTCTATTAAAGAGATTAATTAGATATGGAGCCATAATAATTATGGATAAAATTTGATAAATCTTGGTGATCAAGGTAGATGATGTAGATAAGGTGTAACAATAATTTTCAACCTTGGGATTGGAGAATCCAAGTTGATCTTGGTGAAAACTAGAGATTTAAGGATATTGGGTAAGATTGTTTTCATGCCACCAAAACCTTGATGGATCTTGCAGCTCAGATCTCCCCTTGGGGCATGGGATAGATGGATGGATAGAACAAGTGATTTACATCAACATGGTATAGAGGTTTGGGCTTGATATTGCTTGAGTTCACCAAGAATTGATTTCAAACTTTGAATAAAATAAGCCTGCCAAAGCAGATTATCAACTAGCCTTCAAAACCTTGTGGGTTTAAGAAGCACAAAGATCCACTTGGAACAAGTGAAGTAGATATTTATAGACCTATATGAGTATAACACAACCATGCAAAGATTTGTTACATAGAAGGTTGGATGATGGTGTGAGAGCTTCTATCAAAGTAGGCATGTTGACTAGATTTGCAGGAATAGTTATTTTCTTGCCTGCAAAACCATCAAGAACAAGTGGGTTGGAGGATGATCTAACCAACGACAATAGTGGGACTTGGTATTCCTTAGGATGGTTAACAATATGGTTCAAATTCATTTTCAAAAATATACAAGGGTTGAGAAAGGGAGGCATTCAAAAAGGTGATGTTGAAACAGATTCCAGACTTGCCAAATTTGGCAGATTTATGGTTTTTTGACTAGAATGGGGGTGGTGATGATTTTGATGGGTTGCAAGGTACCAAAGCAGCATAAAGTGGATGATGTTTAAGAGTAGATTGAGTAGAAGGGATCCATGCTTGATATTGGTCTTCAATGACTTGGAAACTTCTAGAATGGATCACTACAGAATTGATCTGGTTAAGGGTTTTAGATGATCACCTGGTGGCTATAGATTAGATCCAGATTGTATTCTTGCTTAGCTTTTGGTGATTTTAAAGTACCTTGATCCTAGTTGATGAGCTCTTAGAGTAGCTCATACTACTTCTAAGCAATCAAGTCAAACAGCAGATCAAGGCAATTCATCTTACAAACAATTTAACTACTACTAGGGTTACCATCAAGCTTAGCTTGAGGTAAGGATGGGCAATTTTGAAAGGTTGGAGTTTGAATTTGGTAAGAGTCCTTGGTATCCCATCCAAGAGTAGAATTCAAGGGTTTTCTACAAGGTTTTGGAAATCTTAGAGGTAAGAGTAGTTGAAGCTCTGTCTTGAAAACATAAGGAGATTATAGTATGTAGCTCTCCATAGTTTGATCAATAGAAGCTACTAAAATAGTTGTTTTGCACAAGCTTCTTGGATCAGGTTTTGAAATGCCAGAACATTTGAGAATATGGAAATTAAGCCAAGACAGTTTTGGAAAGTAGCTTTTGTCAACTAGTGTTGAGGTAAGGAGTATATCTTCTAATACACAATCATAAGTATAAACATATTCAACAACAGGCAAACACTCATCACTAAACAAGAAAAAGTTTTTGTTCCCCCTGATTTTTGCATTCTAGGGAACTAATCAGGGTTGCTGAAATTGGGGTGTTACAGACCTTTCCCCCTTAAAAGAATCTCGTCCCAAGATTCAGGAGAGTAGGGTTAGGGGATTTTGACTCGAGTTGATACCAGGTGTCTTACGCGTCCTATCTTACGGACTCCGTCTTTGAAAGTGACTACTCTGCCGGTGACGTTGAGCTTCAGTCTTCCAGGATGCATGGAGAATTGAGCAGAGTCTAGTTCTGATTGCGAGGGATGAACTTATTTTCCTCCCGGACTCTATATCTCGAGGGCTTAGACTGGGCAGACTATCTCGATGCTGAACTTCACGGGGTACTTGTTGGAAGATAGAATCTACGACCTGGTGTACCTTTCTCTGAGGGTCCACAACTCTTCCTTAGGGTCATAGGATATCCTTTTAACGACATTGGGGTCGAAACTCTTGAGTTTGCTTCTAGCGAAGACTCACTCTATTTTTTGGGAAAGACGCAGTCTTTCCCCCTTAGGATTAGACTAGGACAACTTAGGGATAACACATTCCTTTCTTCTTGGAGTCGTAGAATCTTCAGTTCATTTCTCCTCTCATGAACCGCGAGTTGCTACTTGGCGAAAAGACGTCAAAACTGGGGATCTTTTCTGATGTATCTTCTGGTAGACCGTCTTCTAGAGATTGAGTGGAAAGACGTAGTCTTTCCACCTTAGAGATTCACTAAGGTTCATTGAGAAGGAGTTTGGATCTTCTGTCTTGGAAGGGCTGGCGTGATTCTAGATGAAGGTTGTATCTTCCTAATCTTGAGTGGAGGTCTTCGAGCGACACCTTATTTTATCAACCCTTGTGGGGGTAGTTTCCTAATGAAGGCTTAAGGAGTTAGATTAGGCCAAGTTAGCGGTTTACGAAGCACCTTGATATTTCTCCGTCGGATTGGAGGCATCCATCTTTAGAGGAGTTGTCTTTTCTTGAACTGTGTGCGTTGTTTCTGCTCGATGGCGGAGTAGACTTATCATCTGACTTCAGGGATGGTTCTGACCTTCTAGGGAGGATCATTCCGTTAGTTTGGGTAGGGTCGACTAGATTAGTTAGTCTCCTGAGGCGGCCAGAAGTTCTAATACACTAAAGGTTAGTGTGGTTAGGTATTCACTTCTTGTCTTGGTTGACTTATCATGTGGTTTCTTGTGGATATTGAGGATCCTTCGGTGATTGACTTCCTGCTCCAAAGGAAATCTTGCTGTAGTAGACTGAGGAACAAGGGAGTGTGGTGCCATTGACGAGTCTTGCGAGGTGTTTTTTACGAGGTATGTCGTCCTGCTAAGGTAAAATCTTCGAGTTGATGCTGACTTGATGATGTCGAACTCCTGGTTCTTGCGATGCTTTTCCTCTCATATACTCTCGAGGTTAGTCTGGGTCTCATTACCGACATATAACCCATGGGTTTCCTGAGTTACTAGGTGGGTTATCGCTCCTCGAGTCACATTTTTAAGGAGGTCAAAGCAAACCAGAACATACAAACAAGGCGAACAGAGCGAGGGAATCGCAATGTCATCGGCAGACAACACACATCAAGCAACACAAGATGCACTTAGGCAAGCAAACACGGTCAACGTTAGGGACCAAGGAGTTAACTAATCGCGATGTAGGGTAATCCTATTCTTAGGACTATCGACCCTAGGTATCGTCTCTCTTCAAGTCGGAGTCACTATCTTGCCGAGGAAGCCTTCGTCGTATCTTGGACACTCCTTGATAGTGCAACACCTAATGTCTCCTGATTGTGAGGATTCCGCTGGTAGAGCGATATTGTAGTCTCCTTGTGTTTGCTGGCAGTTGCTTGTCTTCATCTTGTTCTCATTGTATTCACCGGGTTCTAGATCCTAGTTATTTGAAATCTATAGGTTTGAAGTTTGGATGAGAGTTAGAGGAAACCATTTTTGAAAGCATTTAATTAGAGTAAGAGAAGAAGTAGAACTGTTTGAAACTCGTTGGGAAACTAGTTTTCCAAAGCCGGGGTTTTCAAAATAAGGTTCCTGTCTAGCGACCATGCTAACTAAGGTTCTCCTATAGTCAGGATGGCTCTGATACCAAGTTTGTGGTGCCCTCGGATTAATCCTCTGAGAATCCCTATTATCCATACAACCACGATCCCATGATCAGTTAGTCGTGGCACATAACAGACAAGTATCAAAGTAAACATCCAATACATAACGATTACATGTCATACCTTAGTTACCATTATGGCTACATCGATCAACAATAGACGAACTTCATTAAGCGTAGAGCCCGAGCCATGCCTTAACCTATAGGCAACTGACTGGGAGAACGTCCTAGCTCGCATAGTCGTCAACTTCATCCTCTTCTTGATATCTGACCAAGTTAATAGCCAGGGACAATGCCAGTGAGTACTTTGAATTTGAAGGAAATATGCCCTGAGAGGCAATAATAAAGTTGTTATTATGTATTCCTTATATATGATAGATGTTTATTTTACATGCTAGAATTGTATTGATCGGAAACATCAATACATGTGTGTTTAATAAACAAAAAGGGTTCCTAGTTATGCCTCTCTTATAGACTAGCTTGTTGATTAACAAGATGATCAAGGTTTCCTGATCATGGACATTGGATGTTGTTAATAACAAGGTCACACTATTGGTGGAATGATGTGATGAACATTCATCCGAAGTATAGCATTATGATCAAGTCATTATGTTTATATTGCTATAACATCATACAAAGTAATCTTTATCCTTAGACCATGAGATCATATTAATCGCTAACACCAGGAGAGTATCTTGATAACATCAAACGTCACACCATAACAGGGTGACTATAAAGATGGGTTCAGTAATACGAAGGTGTTATGTTGAGGCTCATGGATCAAGAGTGGAATTTGTCAATCCTGATGACGGATAGATATACTCTGGGCCCTCTCGGTGATATCACATTGAGATAGCTTCCAAGCAAGTGATGTGATCACTAGAATGTTATATCACGGGAACGAGAAAAGAGTGCATGTCGGTAACAAGATCAAACTAGGTATGGAGATACCGATGGTCGAATCTCGGACATGTAATATATCGAGAGACAAAGGGATTTAGTTACATGTAATATATCAAAGAAGTCATCGTTGAATGTGTAGGAGTCAGTACGGATCTCCAGGTCCCGCTGCTGATTATTGATCGGAGAAGGGTCTTGATCATGTCTGCATTATTCGCGAACCGTAGGGTGGCACACTTAAGAGTTACCGGACACCATTTTGGAGCACATATGTTTCAGACGAAAGAATTGCAAAGCGCAGGAATTGTTTCAATAGAAACCCGAAATTGTTTCGGGTGAAATTGCAGAAAGTGATTCTGCATGTGATATTGAAATATTGCAAGGGGCTATATGTGAATGTTTGTTAATTAAAGTAATTAACAAAATTCTGAATAAATTTAATAAAAAGAGTTTTATTAAATGAGAGAGCATTAAACTTGGAGAATTTTAATGCATTTAAAGTGGAGAATTTAAAAGGGAATGTGAAGAGGCATTTTAATGTGGAGGGGTTACCACCACATGAATGGGGGAGGTGAGGGGTCACCCCCCATGCACCGGCCATGGAGAGAGGGGGCACCCCCCTCCTCCTATAAAAGGCCACCCATTCCCTCCTTCATCCTAACACCTCCTTGTGAAGGATCTCTCTCCCCCTCTAGAATTATTCCCCCATGGTCTCGGATTAGCGAGATACATGTTCCCGGTGACATTTCGTCTGGAAGGAGTTGCTGCTTCTGCTAGATGAGCGAGGAGGTGGAGGTTGTCCGGTGGCTTGAACGTGTGTGCGAGTGCGGATGCGCTGCTGAGTTGCGGCGCTCGGACTTCCTCATGATCTTGAGATCGGCAAGTGTACGACTACATCAAGCACGAGTTCCTACTCGTTAACAAAACTCGTTGTCTTCGAGGGTAAGTTCTTGTTGGATGTATGCCCACCCGTTGCTTTGTACCTAGTAGATAGATCTTGGCGTGTAGTTCACACCGTAGGAATTTTTTTGTTTTCTATGCTGCGGACCCAACAGTGGTATCAGAGCCTGATCTATGCATAGGTGCTTTGCACGGGTAGTACACATATGTTTATATGTGGGCGATGATGATCATGTTACTGCATCTTCTATGTATTTTGGATATTGGTGGCATAGTGGGATGAAGCGGCCCGGACCAACCTTACATGTCATCGTACATGAGACCAGTTCCACGACTGACATGCAACTTGTTTTGCATAAGTGGCTGGCAGGTGTCTGTCTCTCCTACTATATATAGTCAATATCTGATTTACAACGAGTTGCTAATAACTTGGTTATCCTCGTTGTGGTTCATGTTCGTAGGTGAGAACGGTTCTATCTCCAAAAGCCCTAAGCCATGTAAAACTTGCAATTGATAAATTAGAGGCGTCTAGTTTAGATCGTTGTTGGGCTAGTGTATTGATATGGTATTGTTGTATGTAGATGTATTATAGATACTCTTACAACACATTCAACGTGTAAGTTCCATCGACCTTGGCCTTAGACACAAAGGAATGATAGAGATCATACCACGATGCAAATGATAGAGATCAAATGCATGGACCATATCATCTCACTTTACACATTAGATGTTAGCATCTTATACTGCTAGTTTGGCGCTTTTGGTAGCATTGTAAGATGATCCCTCATTTAGATATCAAGCTAAAATGTGTTCTTCCTTGAGTATGCATCGTTCTATGGATCGTGTTTTGAGACATCACGTGATGATTGGGTGTACTCGACTCTACGCTTTCATATAACGGGTGTAAGACAGTTTTACACACGCGAGTACTAAGGTTCTTACTTGGAGAGCCTAGCATGTACAGACATGGCCTCGGAACACGGACTGAAAGGTTAAGCATGAGTCATATGGTTGATATGATGCCCATATAGATGCTCGCCTTTGAAGCTACACCGACTCACGTGATGATCGTACTTGGTGTAGTGGATTTGGTTCATGTAATCACCAAAAAGGCACGAGGGATGTCGTTTTTGAGTGGGAGTTCATTAGTAATTTGGATTAGTTGAACTCAATCTATCTTAAACGTAGTCTAAATAAACTTTACAAATTCTGTTGTAGATGGCACCACCTGCTTTTAATTTCAATGTGTTCATGGAGAAAGAGAAACTTGCTGCGAATGGCAGCAACTTCACCAACTAGGCTATGAATTTGAGGATTCTCCTCACTGCTGCACAAAAGCAATATGTGCTAGATGCGCCATTAGGCCCCCCACCAGCTCCTGATGCCCTGACGAGGAAAATAATGTCTATGTGACTCGTTAGGAGGACCACAACTTAGTTCATTGCGGCATACTGTATGGGCTAGAGCCAGAACTTCGAAAGCGTTTCGAAAATGGCAATGCCTTTGATACCATGGGAGAATTGAAAATGATTTTCGATACCCATGCTGCCGTAGAGAGTTATAATGCTACAGAAAAGTTCTTTAGCTCCATGATTGAGGAAAACAGCTCCGTTAGTGAGCATGTACTCAAAATGTCTGGGTATGCCGATAATCTTGTGTCCTTGGGAATAACGATTCCCATTGACTTAGGCATACATCGTGTTCTCCAATCTCTGCCACCTAGCTACAAGAGCTTCGTGATGAACTATAATATGCAGGGCATGAAGAAGACTCTTCCTGAGCTTCTGTCAATGCTTAAGAATGCAGAAAGTGGAGATTAGGAAAGAACATCAAGTGTTGATGATCAATAGAACCACCGGTTTCAAGAAAGACAAGAAAGGCAAGCACAAGGGAAAGAAGGGTGGCAAGTCTGTTGCCACCCCTGAAAAGAAACCCCGAGCTGGCCCTAAGTCCGATACCGAGTGCTACTATTGCAAGGGGACTGGCCATTGGAAGCGCAACTGCCCCAAGTATTTGGCGGACAAGAAGGCCGGCAAGGCAAACAAAGGTATATGTGATATACATGTTATTGATGTGTACTTGACTAGTACTCGCAGTAGCACCTGGGTATTTGATACGAGATCGGTTGCTAATATATGTAACTCGATTCAGGGGCTGCGAAACAAGCGACAACTAGCAAGGGATGAGGTCACAATGCAGGTCGGCAATGGATCAAGAGTTGATGTGATCGCCGTCGGAACGCTGCCTCTCCATATGCCATAAGGATTAGTTATAAACCTAAATAATTGTTATTTGGTGCCTGCACTTAGCATGAACATTGTATCCGGATCATGTTTGATGCAAAGTGGTTATTCGTTTAAATCTGAAAACAATGGTTGTTCGATTTATATGGATAATATCTTTTATGGTCATGCACCTGTGTTGAATGGTTTATTTCTGATGGATCTCGATAGTAATATTACGCACATTCATAATTTTAATGCTAAAAAGATTAAACTTGATGATGATATATCTGCATATATGTGGCACTGCCGTCTAGGTCATATTGGCGTTAAACGCATGAAGAAACTCCATTCTGATGGACTTTTGGAATCACTTGATTTTGAATCATTTGATACATGTAAGCCATGCCTTATGGGCAAGATGACTAGAACGCCGTTTTCCGGTTCAATGGAACGGGCGACAGATTTATTGGAAATCATACATACTGATGTGTGTGGACCAATAAGTGTGTCGACGCGAGGTGGATATCGTTATTTTGTTTCTTTCACGGATGATTTGAGTAGATACGGGTATATCTATTTGATGAAACACAAGTCTGAAACTTTTGATAAGTTCAAGGAATTTCAGAATGAAGTGGAAAATCATTGTAATAGAAAGATCAAATTTCTACGGTCTGACCATGGAGGAGAGTATCTAAGTTACAAGTTTAGCACACACATGAAAGAGTGTGGAATAGTTTCACAACTCACGCCTGCCGAAACACCACAGCGTAATGGTGTGTCGGAACGTCGTAATCGTACCTTATTGGATATGGTTGGATCTATGATGTCTCTGACTGACTTGCCTCTGTCATTTTGGGGTTATGCACTAGAAACAACTGCATTCACTTTAAATCGGGCACCATCTAAATCCGTTGAAACAACACCGTATGAATTGTGGTTTGGAAACAAACCTAAGCTATCATTTCCTAAAGTTTGGGGATGCGATGTTTATGTGAAGAAACTTCAACCTGATAAACTCGAACCCAAAGCGGAAAAATGCATCTTCATAGGATACCCTAAGGAAACGATTGGGTATACCTTCTATCACAGATCCGAGGGCAAGGTTTTTGTTGCCAAGAATGGATCCTTTCTTGAGAAGGAGTTTCTCGTGGAAGGTGTGAGTAGTCGGAAGGTAGAACTCGAAGAGGTTATTGAACCTTCTCTTCACGAAATGGCGAGTGGGGCAACACCGGAAGTTGTTTCGGAGTTGACTTCACCTGATGAAGAGAGAGCTAATGATAATGATCATGAATCTCCGAAAGAGGACACTACCGAACCTCGCAGGTCAAGCAGGACACGTGTAGCTCCTGAACTGTACGGCAATCCTATTGTGAATTTCATGGTTGATGAAATGGATGACCCTGCGACGTATGAAGAAGCGATGATGAGCCCGGATTCCAACAAATGGCTAGAAGCCATGAAATCCGAGATGGAATCCATGTACGAGAACCAAGTTTGGACCTTGGTGGACTTACCTCACAATCGAAAGGCCGTTGAGAATAAATGGATTTTCAAAAGAAAAACTGATGCTGATGGTAATGTGACCATCTATAAGGCTCGACTTGTCGCAAAGGGGTTTCGACAAATTCAAGGAGTTGACTACGATGAGACATTCTCTCCCGTAGCGATGCTTAAGTCGGTTAGGATTATGTTAGCAATTGCTGCATATTTCGATTATGAAATATGGAAGATGGATGTGAAAACCGTGTTCCTCAATGGTAATATTGAAGAAGAGTTGTATATGTTACAACCTAAGGGTTTTGTCGATCCTAAGGATGCTAATAAGGTATGCAAACTTCAGCGATCCATCTATGGACTAAAGCAAGCATCCCGGAGTTGGAATCTCCGCTTTGATGAGGTGATCAAAGAGTTTGGATTTGTCCAAACTTATGGAGAGGCTTGTATTTACAAGAAAGTGAATGGTAGCAATGTGGCATTTCTGATATTATATGTGGATGATATAGATCTTTTAAACAATGTTAAAAGTTATCTAAACAGCAAAGTTTCGATGAAAGACCTTGGTGAAGCGTCATATATATTAGGCATTAAAATATATAGAGATAGATCAAGGCACCTAATTGGGCTATCGCAGAGTACATACCTTGATAAGATATTAAAGAAGTTTAATATGGACGAAAGTAAGAAGGGGTTCTTACCTATGTTGCAAGGCAAGACATTGAGTAAGACTCAAAGTCCGCCTACGGCGGAAGAAAGAGAGATGATGGATAAGATCCCCTATGCCTCGGCCATAGGCTCTATTATGTATGCCATGCTATGTACAAGACCTGATGTGGCACATGCTATTAGTTTGACTAATAGGTACCAATCTGATCCAGGTTCAGAACACTAGATAGCGGTAAAGAACATCCTCAAGTACTTGAGAAGAACTAAGGATATGTTTCTTATATACGGAGGTGAAGAAGAGCTAGTCGCTAAGTGTTATGTCGATGCTAGCTTTGACACCGATCCGGATGACTCTAAGTCTCAATCCAGATACGTATTTCTCTTGAACGGAGCAGTAGTTAGTTGGAGGAGTTCCAAACAACCTGTGGTGGCTAGATCAACAACGGAGGCGGAATATGTTGCTGCTTCAGAAGCGACGCAGGAAGCGGTTTGGATGAAAGATTTCATTACGGAACTAGGTGTGGTTCCCAGTGCGTTGGACCCAATGGTGATCTATTGTGACAACAATGGAGCCATAGCCAACGCAAAGGAACCGAGGTCTCACAAGAATTCCAAGCATATTAAGCGCCAGTTTCACTCCATCCGCGAGCATGTCAAGGATGGATATATAAAGATTTGTAAAGTGCACACGAACCTAAATGTAGCAGATTCGTTGACTAAAGTTCTCCCTAGGGAAAAACATGACCAACACCAGAACTCCATGGGTGTTAGATTTATCACTATGTGAACTAGATTATTGTCTCTAGTGCAAGTGGGAGACTGAAGGAAATATGCCCTGAGAGGCAATAATAAAGTTGTTATTATGTATTCCTTATATATGATAGATGTTTATTTTACATGCTAGAATTGTATTGATTGGAAACATCAATACATGTGTGTTTAATAAACAAAAAGGGTTCCTAGTTATGCCTCTCTTATAGACTAGCTTGTTGATTAACAAGATGATCAAGGTTTCCTGATCATGGACATTGGATGTTGTTAATAACAAGGTCACACCATTGGTGGAATGATGTGATGAACATTCATCCGAAGTATAGCATTACGATCAAGTCATTATGTTTATATTTCTATAACATCATATGAAGTAATCTTTATCCTTAGACCATGAGATCATGTTAATTGCTAACACCGGAAGTGTATCTTGATAACATCAAACGTCACACCGTAACAGGGTGACTATAAAGATGGGTTCAGTACTACGAAGGTGTTATGTTGAGGCTCATGGATCAAGAGTGGAATTTGTCAATCCCGATGACAGATAGATATACTCTGGGCCCTCTCGGTGATATCACATTGAGATAGCTTGCAAGCAAGTGATGTGATCACTAGAATGTTATATCACGGGAACGAGAAAAGAGTGCATGTCGGTAACGAGATCAAACTAGGTATGGAGATACCGATGATCGAATCTCGGACATGTAATATATCGAGAGACAAAGGGATTTAGTTACAAGCGTTAAAGGTTCTCACGATCATAGAAGTCATCGTTGAATGTGTAGGAGTCAGTACGGATATCCAGGTCCCGCTGCTGATTATTGATCGGAGAAGGGTCTCGATCATGTCTGCATTATTCACGAACCGTAGGATGGCACACTTAAGAGTTACCGGACACCATTTTGGAGCACATATGTTTCAGACGAAAGAATTGCAAAGCGCAGGAATTGTTTCAATAGAAACCGGAAATTTTTTTGGGTGAAATTGCGGAAAGTGGTTCTGCATGTGACACTGAAATATTGCAAGGGGCTATATGTGAATGTTTGTTAATTAAAGTAATTAACAAAATTCTGAATAAATTTAATAAAAAGAGTTTTATTAAGTGAGAGAGCATTAAACTTGGAGAATTTTAATGCATTTAAAGTGGAGACTTTAAAAGGGAATATGAAGAGGCATTTTAATGTGGAGGGGTTACCACCACATGAATGGGGGAGGTGAGGGGTCACCCCCATGCACCGGCCATGGAGAGAGGGGGCACCCCCCTCCTCCTATAAATGGCCACCCATTCACTCCTTCATCCTAACACCTCCTTGTGAAGGATTTCTCTCCCCCTCTAGAATTATTCCCCCATGGTCTCGGATTAGCGAGATACATGTTCCTGGTGGGATTTCGTCTGGAAGGAGTTGCTGCTTCCGCTGGATGAGAGAGGAGGTGGAGGTTGTCCGGTGGCTTGAGCGTGTGTGCGAGTGCGGATGCGCTGCTGAGTTGCTGCGCTCGGACTTCCTCACGATCTTGAGATCGGCAAGTGTACGACTACATCAACCACGAGTTCCTACTCGTTAACAAAACTCGTTGTCTTCGAGGGTAAGTTCTTGTTGGATGTATGTCCACCCGTTGCTTTGTACCTAGTAGATAGATCTTGGCGTGTAGTTCACACCGTAGGAATTTTTTTGTTTTCTATGCTGCGGACCCAACAGAATGTACTCGCAAACCACCTCCAGAAAATATTAATAACAAGAGGATATGCAATATGGCTGTGGTAGTAGGAGGGCTTCAAGAGAGGTTATTTTCTCAAATAGTTTCACTTGTAGATATATCATCTACATATCTTTGTTGAAAACTTTGTAAACCATTTTGGAAACCTTTTTAAAAGTTTTGTAAACACTAGGATTGGGGTAACCATTTGTTCCCGTCTTCAGGTCGTCCCACAACCAAACTCCTTTCTCCTACTTCCGACCATCCCATGGTCAAGACCTTTCTCCTTTGCGACCATCCCATGGTCAAAACATTTCCAAAGCCATTTCTTTTCCGAAATCCTTTTTGAAAACAAAACCAGCACCGCTGTACAGAAGTTTGTCCAACCCGTCCATAACCACGGACATGGCTATTCGAATAGAGTTACACTCTGCAGAGGTTGTACACTTTACCCACACCATCCGGGTACCCTACCCTGGTCTACACCGATCGTGGGTCGAGTAACCGATCAAGACTCTCCGGATGCCCAAAATATAAGTGCCTACCCTATGAGTGTTACTTCCCTCAAAACTGGGACGTCGGGTACCGAGGACCAATCGGAGCGCTTTTTCCACTTCTCGAGTGTGCGCTTTCAATGAGGGGCTCATAGTAACGCGTGGAGGCTCGCAGACCCTTCATTCCTTCTCCAGGTCGATGTCCCACATGGACCCTTCAAGAGAAGGCCCACCCTCCAGGGAGTTTCATCCCTTGTAGTAGTTGCGAGGCCACTTATACCATAGTATACAAACATCAAATCCAGCCCTGTCCCATTCCAGAGTAATGTGGTTGCACAGGGTTAAGTTGTTATAGCTAAACTGCAAAGAACCGGGTGCGTTTTTGTAACCCTTTTTCCTCCAGCTTCCTTTAGCATTTCGTAAATCAAAACCTTTTTCTTTCTCAACATCTCTTGGGAGGTCCCACCTCACAAGGTTTTATCATAAAACATTTGGCAAAACTTTTCCGAGGTCTTCCCATCCTAGCTTTGCTTCGGCTAAAATGGGGTCTCCAAAGGGCTATGGTGTGTTACACCATCTACCATACTAGGGACAAATTGGTAACATCGAGATGGTTGTACTTAGTAGTACCATTGAGTAATGGTTTGGAGGAGCCAAGCCACTACCAGATATACAACATCATATAGTAAAACCGTGCAGTTTTAATAAACAGTAGATAAAACATGCATAAGTAAAACAGTCGGACAAGGCTTATGAGCAAGAAGGTGGCTTGCCTGATGATCAGCAGTATGGCAATATGTCCCTGGACTTCTTCTTTAGATAACCAAGAATACCAATACCAATAATAACAAGATCTCTTCTTCTCGGCGTCAATCCAAGCGCAACTATCGTTGTTACCGAGTATACATGGAAGCAAGCAAGACCACAATCAAACAAGGCATTGAAGCATCAAAACCATACAGCAAGCAAATGACAATACAAGTTTACAAATCAGTAGTGGTGTTGAGAAAATGGATTAGAAGGATTGGTAGCATGTCTTGGAACATTTGAAGGAAACCATATGGTTTTCATAGTCTAGAAACTAGGGATGAGAGGGTTTTGGACTAAGGAATTATTTTATAAGATTACATTGTAAAAACATGATACCAACAGATAGGTATTGATAAGATGAAACCAACAAAAGTGGTTTCACTATTTTATCACATTTCTTTAATTTCTTATGAATATTCTAGTAATAAAAGCTCTAGTTTTAGGAAATAATTTACCAGAAAGGTTCTGGAGCTCCAAAAATTATTTCCTTGGGTGGTTAGGTAAGGCTTGATTTACTTGTGCACTGAGAGTTGGAGTCATGTCAAGATAATTACCAGAATGCCCTCAGGAAATTCCCAAAGAATGTTATGGAGCTGTTTTGTCTTTTTCACCAGATTAAATCTATAGAGTCTTTTGAGTTGATTCTAGGGGCACATGGTAGGTATATAGAATACCTTTCTGTAGAAATTGGAATCACCTCCTTTGGAGTTACAGAGCTACTGGAGTGATTTATCTAGTGATAAAACTATATACAGAATTGTTTAATTCATTTAAAAACCTCAGAGGCTCAATAATTCTTGAGCTCTTGGATGATGATAGTTATTGAGGAACCACATCATGGAGAGTTGGAAATAGGTTAATAACAAGTTTGGTTTGATCCAGAGAATTTCCTAAAATCATAACCCTACTGTTTTTGTTATTTTTACTATGGGCAAAATATAGCTCAACTAGGTATGAGGCCAGGCCATCAATTTGGCACAGGGGATACCTTCCATAGGCCATTGGATTTGTTTCAATTGGAGATGTGAATCTCCCTGGGGGATTTATTGATTGAGATAGATACATTTTGGTAGATGAATTTCCAGTAAATAATAAAGATTATTTTGGTCAAAGTCTTAGTATTGCATGTTAGACGATCTGTCAGGGAACATGTACAGAATTAGATCTGGGCATTTGAAGTTGTTTTCCATTTTCATTTTGAATTAATCCAAACTGCAACAAACAGATCTAGAGGAAAAGGAATAAAAGAGAGGCAGAGGCGGGCTGCTTTCTAGGTGAGCTGGGCTGCACAGGGGAGAATTCGGCCCACCGGGCGAGGTGCTGCGCGGGAGGGGGAGTTCGAACCTGACTGGAGGGGCCCACTAGTCAGCGGCGGAGGAGCGCCGTAGCGGTATCAGGGAACGTGAGCCGTCAGATCTAGTGGCAATCGGCGGCTGTGGTTCGTCTTCCTCGTGGAATGAATGCCAGCGGGGAGCTAACCCTAGGGAGGGTCTGGCGGCACGGGGGAGCTCACCTGTGGCCCTGGGAGGCGAGGAGGTTGGCACTAGGCGACACGGCGGTCAGTGACGAGCCCATAGAGGGGCGGCATGGCTGGTTTCCACGACTGGAGGTGTCTGGCACGACGGTGATCGAGAGATCTTCGCCGGAGCTTGGCGGCGATGTATGCAGAGCAAATTCTGGGCATAAAATAGAGGGGGGGGTTAGATGTAGGGAAAGTGGGGGATCATGGCATGGTGACATGCAGATAGAGAGAGAGGAGCAAGGGAGAGAAGGTCTTGCCCATCTTTTTGCCAATGGCCAAGAGGCCATTTTTCTTCTCCTTCGGGTAGGGCAGAGTCTGAGAGAGGATGGGGTCTCGGGTGGGGGTGAGTGTGAGTGATTTGGGGAAAAAGAGAGGTAAGGAGGGGGATGTGGTGGCCTCTAGCTTATTTAAACCGCGGAGGGCGAGCTTGATGTACACTGTCCATTTTGGACATTGGGAGAGGTGGTGGCCAGGGGTTGGTCGTTTTGGGCGGTGGAGGGTTGCTGGTTATCTCTATTTCGTGGTCTATAGTGACCAGGAGAGGGAGTGGGGTGGGTGCTTGGACTGGATGGCCGAGATGGGGAGCTTGATGCTCATTGGGGGTATCCCCATGAATGGGTGCATGGTTTTCGAGCTGGGCTGGCTCTGGGTGGCGTGTGGGACCCTTACTTGACCAGAGAGGGTGGGGAGGCATGCTGTTGTGGGGTATGGGGAGATACATCATTTAAAGCAAGATCCTCTTCTCTCCTTCTATGCACATAAGGCAAGAGAGGGGAAGCTACAGTAGATTTGCTACAGTGCACGACCAGAAGGGGGGTCATGGTTGATGTGGTGAGTGATGGAGAGCTCTAGTGGTGCTTTTATTTTGGTCTAGGTCAATAATTCCTTAGTTTGCCATATTTGATCAAAATGGGGCTTGTGAAAGAAGTTAAATAATTTGCATTGGTCAATGTGGGAATATGGTACTGGTAGATGGGTATGGTTAGGATGCATCTCTAGGGTTTATTTGGGATTTTTCAGAAGATTAGAAGTCCACTCAAATCCATTTATTCAAAAACTACAGAAGTGAAGTATTTGAGCTCATTTGATATTCTTACATTGGACCTTGTTGGATTTTTATGTGAGGTGGTCCCAAATATGAATACACACTTAGGGGAATTTTCCCAAGATTTATTGGAAGATAAAAGTATTTAAAACAATTATTATTCCATTTCAGCCATTTAAGAAAATGGGCAAAAAGAAATAATAAAACTCTTCAAAAATATTTATTTTTGAAGTGGGATGATAGGGTATGATATATGGATCTCAATTGAGCCAAAAGTTGGGGAAGTGCTTTGGCAAAATCCAAACTTTCCCTTAGGGAAGGAGTTTTGGAGATTTTGTCTATTAAAGAGATTAATTAGATATGGAGCCATAATAATTATGGATAAAATTTGATAAATCTTGGTGATCAAGGTAGATGATTTATATAAGGTGTAAAAAGCATTTGCAACCTTGGGATTGGAGAATACAAGTGGATCTTGGTGAAAACTAGAGATTTAAAGATCTTTGGTAAGATTGTTTTCATGCCACCCAAACCTTGTTGGATCTTGCAGCTCAGATCTCCCCTTGGGGCATGGGATAGATGGATGGATAGAACATGTGATTTAAATCAACATGGTATAGAGTTTTGGGCTTGATCTTGCTTGAGTTCACCAAGAATTGATTTCAAACTTTGAATAAAATAAGCCTACCAAAGCAGATTATCAACTAGCCTTCAAAACCTTGTGGGTTTAAGAAGCACAAAGATCCAATTGGAACAAGTGAAGTAGATATTGATAGACCTATATGAGTAGAACACAACCATGGAAAGAGTTGGGACATAGAAGGTTGGATGATGGTGTGAGCTTCTGCCTAGGCATGTTGACTAGATTTGCAGGAATAGATATTTTCTTGCCTGCAAAACCATCAAGAACAAGTGGGTTGGAGGATGACCAAGGGCAATAGTGGGCCTTGGTAGTCCTTAGGACTTTTAACAATATGGTTCAAATGCATTTTCAAAAATGCACAAGGGTTGAGAAAGGGAGGCATTCAAAAAGGTGATGTTGAAACAGATTCCAGACTTGGCCAAATTTGGCAGATTTAGGGTTTTTGACTAGAATGGGGGGTGGTGATGATTTTGATGGGTTGCAAGGTACCAAAGCATCATCAAGTGGATGATGTTGAATAGTAGATTGAGTAGAAGGGATCCATGCTTGATATTGGTCTTCAATGACTTGGAAACTTCTAGAATGGATCACTATAAAATTGATCTGGTTAAGGGTTTTAGATGATCACCTGGTGGCTAGAGATTAGATCCAGATTATATTCTTGCTTAGGGTTTGGTGATTTTAAAGTACCTTGATCCTAGTGGATGAGCTCCTAGATTAGCTCATACTACTTCTAAGCAATCAAGTCAAACAGCAGATCAAGGCAATTCATCTTACAAACAATTTAACTACTACTAGGGTTACCATCAAGATTAGCTTGAGGTAAGGATGGGAAATTTTGAAAGGTGGGAGTTTGAATAGGGTAAGAGTCCTTGGTATCCCATCCAAGAGTAGAATTCAAGGGTTTTCTACAAGGTTTTGGAAAACTTAGAGGTAAGAGTAGTTGAAGCTCTGTCTTGAAAACATAAGGAGATTATAGTATGCAACTCTCCATAGTTTCATCAATAGAAGCTACTAAAATAGTTGGTTTACAAAGGCTTCTTGGCTCAGGTTTTGAAATGCTAGAACATTTGAGAATATGGAAATTAAGCCAAGACAGTTTTGGAAAGTAGCTTTTGTCAACTGGTGTTGAGGTAAGGAGTATATCTTCTAATAGACTAATATACAATCATAAGCATAAACATATTCAACAACAGGCAAACACTTCATCACTAAACAAGAAAAAGTTTTTATTCCCCCTGATTTTTGCATTCTGGGCAACTAATCAGGGTTGCTGAAATTGGGATGTTACAAATAGTTGAGGCCCAAATTGGCGGGTTTGACATGAGAAAAGTCTTCATGGATGCAGGAAGCAGCATCAACCTCATCTACGCTAAGACACTATGTGCAATGAATTGCTCCCTAACCAATCAAGCCCCAACGGACACCTCCTTCCACAACATTGTCCCGGGCAAAGCTGAAGTCCCCTTAGGCAAAATTCATCTCGACGTTGTCTTCGAGTAAAGAGAAAACTTCAGGCATGAAAAAATCGAGTTTGAGGTTATGGACTAGCCATCACAGTACCACGCAATCCTGGGGAGACCATCATTTGCATGGTTCATGGCAGTACCACACTATGCATACCTCATGATGAAGATGCCTTCACCCAACGGAATCATAACTGTAAGGGGAAGCTTCGCTCGCTCAGATAACTTTGAGCACGAGTTCAATAAGATCTCTGAGTCCTTCGAAATGGAAACGGAGGTTTCCTAGATCAAGATCTCGGATGACCACGTCATTTTTCTAGAAGCAACAAGGTCCATACCCGACCAATCCTTCGGCTCTGTGATATGCTGCTAACATATCCATAATTTTTGATGTTCCATGCTTGGTTTTATCTACTTTCTTATGTTTTGTCCACACTTTGGAGTACTTCTCATATGATTTCTTGGACTAACCTATTAACAAGAGCCAAAGTGCCAGTTACCTATTTTCTGCTATTTTTGGTTTCAGAAAGTCAGAAAATGAATATTCTCGGAATTAGACCGGACAAAAGCCAAAGTCGATATTTTACCGGAAGACTCACGGAGCCAGAAGACGAGACGGAGAGGGGCCATAGGGCAGCCACACCATGTGGTGGCGCGGGCTAGCCTTGGCCACGCCACCAGGTGGTGTGGGCCCCCTGGCCACCCACCGAGCTTGCCTTTTCACCTATAAGATGCCTCCCGATGCAAAACCCCTAAATAATCAAGCCTCCAGCCACGAAAAGTTCCGCAGCGCCGCCACCACCAAAGGGGAGATTCGGGGGACAGAAAGTCTCTATTCCGGCACCCTGCCGGGACGGGGAAGTGCCCCCGGAGCCATCTCCATCGATTTTCACCGCCATCTCCATCACCATTGCTAATTCCCATGATGAGGAGGGAGTAGTTCTCTCTCGAGGCTAAGGGCTCTACCGGTAGCTATGTGTTCATCTCTCTCTCTCTATGCATGATCATATTGTGATCATGAGCTTTGTAATCAAGTAGATCTACCTTGCTACTCAAGTGCTTTAATAGATCTCTGCTCTCCCCATGTGTGTGAAAGTGACAGCGTGCACACCATGGTGGCACTTAGGCTAGAGATTACAAATACTTGTTATGAGTTATATTTGGAGTTGGATGTCTTTATGAAATTGTGGTGTTTGTTGGACACATCTAGTATTCAAGGTGAGAGTGTGGGGTTTTTTCTAGATGGGAAAGATGAACTTTGAGGTGTGCTGTTATAGCCCTACCATCGATTAGAGTGTCCAACCGGAGAGTAGTTAAGAGTAGTATCACAAAGAAGAATATATTTATATGAGAGTGTTCACTAGTGAAAGTATGATCCCTAGGCCTTGTTTCTAAGCATTGAAACACCGTTTGCAATTAGATATGTTACATGTTTGCTTGCTTTCATCTTTATTTCAGTTTTCCTTTAGTATTTTCCCACATCAACCACACGCGAGCAAGCTATTTTCTGGCACCGTTACCACTTATAATTATCCATACCACTTGTATTTTACTATCTCTTCGCCAAACTAGTGTACCTATACACCTGACAAGTGTATTGGGTGTGTTGGGGACACAAGAGACTTCTTGTATCTTGATTGTAGGATTGCTTGAGAGGGAATACCTTTGACCACTTCCTCCCTGAGTTCGATAAACCTTGGGTGATCCACTTAAGGGAAAACTTGCTGCTGTTCTACAAACCTCTGCACTTGGAGGCCCAACAACTGTCTACAAGAATAGAAGTGCGTAGACATCAAGCTATTTTCTAGCGCTGTTGCCGGGGAGGAAAGGTAAAAGGTATTCACACCGGAGGATTAAAGAAGAAGAACCTCCCACGACAAATGCCTATTTTCTGGCGTCGTTGCCGTGGAGGTAAGGTAAAAGGTACTCACATCCTCCGGTGTGAGTGCTCGAAGTTATTTCCTTTAGATTCTGCAATTTTGTCTTTTTGTTTCTTGTTTTCACTAGTTAGGCTTAATGGAAAAATACAAAAAAAATTAGAGAGCTTTATAGTATTTATCTTGAGTTAGGACATGAAGTGTTTGAAGAAAAAATTAAAAAACCTATGGAACTTTATTTGCATGCTAATAGCAATGTTGTTAGTATGAATTCTTTGGACACCATTATTGCTAATGCTATGGAAAAGTCTAAGCTTGGGGAAGCTAGTTTTTATGAAAATGATCTTTTTAGTTCCCCAGCTTTGGAAGATAGCTATTCTATTGCTTATGATGATACCAAACCTCCAATATATGATGATTACAATGATGAATATGATATTTTCAGTCCACCTACTATTGAGGAGAAAATTAATAATGATTACAATATGCCTCCTATATTTGATGATTATGGTGATGAGAATAATAATGATAGCTATTTTGTTGAATTTGCTCCCACTACAATTAATAAGAATGACTATGCTTATGTGGAGAGTAATAATTATTGTATGCAGGTGGCTCATGATAAGAATGTTTTATGTGATAGTTATATTGTTAATTTTATTCATGATGCTACTGAAAGTTATTATGAGAGAGGGAAACATGGTTTTATGCATCTCAATAATATTAAGTTTCCCTTCTTTATGTTGAAAGTCTTGAAGTTTCACTTGTTTTGCTTTCCTATGCTTGTAGCTTTGTGCTTTCATGACTTGTTTATTCACAAGATTCCTATGCATAGGAAGTGGGTTAGACTTAAATGTGTTTTGAATTTTCTTCTTGATGCTCTCTTTTACTTCAATTCATATTTCTTATGTGAGCATCTTCTCAAACCATCATGCCTAACTTAAAAGCGTTAAAGAAAAGTACTTGTTAGGAGATAACCCAAAAGTTTTAGATGAGTCTTGGAAGTTACTACTTCTGTAATAACCGCTCCTTATCCTTTTTATTTGCTTTTTGTGCCAAGAGTAACCTCTAATGAGAGAGAAGTAATGATTGGGAAAGTTGCTGTCCCGAAACAGATTTCTATGCTTCACCGTAGAAATTCGTGTAAAATCTCTGTACTTCCTTTTGAGGGGTGAATTTTTGTGCTTCTGCCCCAGGTTGTTATCTAACTTTCATTAGTTCAACACTTTTTGATTTGAGCAACAGAAGGTCTGCGAAAAAATTCGTCTTTACTTGCTGGTCTGTTTTGACAGATTTCTGCCATTATTTGCATTTGCTTCTTGTTGGTTCCTTTTTGAGTTCTCTTTGGGGAATTGAGCTTTTTGAGGGAAGTACTATAGTAGCTAGTCTTTTAATGGAAGTTTTATTGGTGTTATAACTGAACCTAAAGACATATTATCTTGAGTGCACTAATGTTGCTAATGAAGATTGTGTGAAGTTTTGTATGAAGGAAAATTTCCAGGTGTATGGAAGGAATGAGTAATGAGATGAAGGATGGATTAAAGCTGAATATTGGGGATGCCACGCATGTCACCCCAAGAAATATCCAAGAAGTACAAGCGTCAAAGCTTGGGGATGCCCAAGGCATCCCTCTCTTCATCAATAAAAATCCCAGGTTTCTTCCAAATGCTTCATTTTTATTGTTTCATGTACAGTTGTGTTGTTCTTGGAGCGTATTCTTTTTTGTTTTCGTTTGGTTTTTCGTTTTCTTGGTTTTCTTAGTTTGCTTGAATAAATTGGTTGGACCGCCTCTTTCATGCATTGGTGTTCAAATAGTTTGGTTTGGATGGAAAAGAGTAGGAAAGTTCATGCTTAAGTGGTAAAGAGAGCTTGTTTTTGACTGTGGCCTATGCTTTGTCATGCCATGCTTGATATTGTTTTGGCTTTATACTTAGTATTATTTGCTGTAGGCTGAATTGTTATAAACAATTGAGATTTCTTAATGTGCTTTGGATGAATCATGCATTGTTTTAGCATATTAAAGCATAGTATTGTGGTATTCTCCTTTGATGCTTTATTTGGGTTGACTTGGCACATGCTCACACCATGTTATGACTATCCAAAGTCACCATAGCCTTGATGATCCTTTAGTTTTTAACTTGTAGTATCACTTTATGCTTTGATCAATGATGTTTTGTCGCTCTACATGATTATGGCCAATATTGCTCTCTTAGTTTGTCGCTCCCAGTCTTTTACTAGCCTGCACAACCAAGTATGAGTTCCACTCATGCATCCAACTCCCTAAACCAAGTTATTCCAAAGAGTCCACCATACCTACCTATTAGCAATTTTTATTCCAAGTATATTCATGTTTTTATCTACCTTCCAAATTAAACTTGTTATTAGAAAACTAGTGATTAAAGCTCTCACGAACTTGATGGCACACTTTACTTTTCTTGCACTTAATAAACTTGAACCATTGTGTCCATCTTTGTTGCGTATATGCTTGCGCTTTATAAGTTGAAGTTAGCAGAACCATGTATCATGGGGAACGCTTTCAACATTGCACTTGTACATTGTACCCCGTTGATATCATGTTCTTTTGCTTATGGATCCCAGCGGTGTGAAATAAAAGTGGAACTTTTAAGATCATGGAGTTTGTATGTGTGTTAGAGAAACGCCTGGGCCGCTGGTCTAATCCATGCTGACATGGTGGAAACCTGCAGCGTAACCATAATGAGTTGTCTATGAAGCATTCTTCTTATAAAAAAGAAAGTCAAAGATTGAGAAAAAAGAGAAAAAGAAAAAAAGATAGATATGAGAAAAGTGGAAAGAGAGAAAAAGCACCATTTTCCCATGGTAAATAAGAAGATTGCTGAGATGCTTGTTGTATGCTTGCCTTGTCATTTTGATATGGGGATTCTTCCGTATCATCGGGCAAGGGGTACCCTGTTGGCGGTTCTCTATGATACATATGTACTTACAATGACAAGAGCTTACTTGTGACTAAAGTTGAGTAGCATGAAGTTCGGTCTTTGTAAGTAAGGGGAATGCGATTTCGGCTTATAACTTGCCAAGCATATCCTCTTAGTTGTGTCACTTTAACCTTAATCACTAAAAGATGCTTATGATAGGGTCAATGAGAGCTGAAAGCTAACAAGTACCATAATTTTTGGAAGCTCTTTATGAAACTTGAATCTCTACTTCCTTCTATGAAGGCCTTTCTTTTACTTTTATGTTGAGTCTCCACCTTCTACCTTTATGCACCTACTTTGAGAGCATAGTGGCCATTCTTAGTTTAATGTGCATTATCCCAAGACTTGTTGATTGATGCATAACTTGGATATTGCTTATTTTAAACTATTTCTATCTAGTCACTCTTATGAACTTTGAAGGTGTCCTATGCATTTATGTTTGCTACTCTATGAGGGACAAGCTGAATGCCACTATGCTATGTTTTGTTTATGTGAAACAAACAAACATCTTGCAAAGCATTGTTATTCATGAATCTTTTGTTTGTGCCTTTTCATGTTGCAACATAGTTGCTTTATCTTATTGTTAGAACTTTATCTTTCATGTTATGATTGAAGTACTATGATCCCAGCTATCATTGTTTTACAAATACTTTGATCAAGTTTATGATGGTTCATGTCACCTCAAAAACTATTCTTTCTTTTTATCACTTACCTACTCGAGGACGAGCAGGAGTTAAGCTTGGGGATGTTGATACGTTGCTAACGTATCCATAATTTTTGATGTTCCATGCTTAGTTTTATCTACTTTCTTATGTTTTGTCCACACTTTGGAGTACTTTTCATATGATTTCTTGGACTAACCTATTAATTAGAGCCACAGTGCCAGTTGCCTGTTTTCTACTGTTTTTGGTTCTAGAAAGTCAGAAAATAAATATTCTCGGAATTGGACCGGACAAAAGCCAATGTCGATATTTTACCGGAAGATTCACGGAGCCAGAAGACGAGACGGAGAGGGGCCACAGGGCGGCCACACCATGTGGTGGCGTGGGCAAGCCTTGGCCACGCCACCAGGTGGTGTGGGCCCCCTGGCCGCCCACTGACCTAGCCTCTTTGCCTATAAGATGCCTCCCGATGCAAAAACCCTAAATAATCAAGCCTCCAACCATGAAAAGTTCCGTAGTGCCGCCGCCACCGAAGGGGAGATTCGGGGGACAGAAAGTCTCTGTTCCGGCACCCTGCCGGGACGGGGAAGTGCCCCCAGAGCCATCTCCATCAATTTTCACTGCCATCTCCATCACCATTGTTGATTCCCATGATGAGGAGGGAGTAGTTCTCTCTCGAGGCTAAGGGCTCTACCGGTAGCTATGTGTTCATCTCTCTCTCTCTATGCATGATCATATTGTGATCATGAGCTTTGTAATCAAGTAGATCTACCTTGCTACTCAAGTGCTTTAATAGATCTCTGCTCTCCCCATGTGTGTGAAAGTGACAGCGTGCACACCATGGTGGCTCTTAGGCTAGAGATTACAAATAGTTGTTATGAGTTATATTTGGAGTTGGATGTCTTTATGAAATTGTGGTGTTTGTTGGACTCATCTAGTACTCAAGGTGACAGTGTGGGGTTTTCTAGATGGGAAAGATGAACTTTGAGGTGTGCTGTTATAGCCCTACTATCGATTAGAGTGTCCAACCGGAGAGTAGTTAAGAGTAGTATTGGCGAGGGTTTAACTCATCAATGCCCATTGTTATGGACTTGGGTTTTGGAGAAGGAGGGAGCGCTGGAGACATCTATCGGCTAGCAAACAAGCACACAGGGGACAAAGTATTTACCCAGGTTCAGGCCTCGTAGAGATCCCTACTCCTTCTTGTCTGCTCGTGGAATTATCGAAGGAGTCAAAAGTTACAATGATGCGCAGATGCAATCTAGCAAGGGTTGTGGAAACTAGGGCTACGTGTGTCCTTCTCGCCGCCCCTCCTAGCCTTTATATAGATAGGATAGGTCTCGGGTAGCAGGTCGAGTCGGTTACAAGTTAGGGTTTTCCCCTTTTAACTTTCTATCTTTAGCTTCTTCTTGTCCTTCAAGCAATCGAGAGTCTGCAGGTTACTCGAGTCCTTCCATCAGGGCCTTGGCGACACCGTGGGCCTGTACTTATTTGGACCGTATATACCAAGGTCGAGTACCTATAGGATATACCCATGTCAGTAGCCCCCGAGTGTCCAGTGGAATAACAGATTCGACTGGAGACTTTTTGAAGTCTTTGAGTGCCTGAATGAGTACATTTTCGACTGATTTTATTTATGTCATAAGGATTGTTGATATACGTGCCTGATATAACCGAAGTATCAGTATCAGTTAACCACCTTAGGGTGAAACAACGCAATCTACTCGAACTCGAGTCCCCAGACTCGAATCCGGAAAAGTGCTGGCGTAATTCAACTCAGGCCGCGGAGGTCTTACAGGAGTCGAATTCTAGTTATATAGGTGTGAGCACTCGACGCGTCCGTCAAGGCATGTTCATCGTGCCTGTAGACACGGATATATTTCTGGTAGTGCGCAGTTAAATTCGTTGCGAGGCCTTATTTAGGTCTTACCTTCACGCTGTAAGCGCGACATCCGAATTTTATCATCGCGAAGACCATTCGGGTGACCTAGGAGACGTAATCTCTTTGTAGGGGAAATTATGAGGCGGTGTTGCCATCAGTTGCGAGTGCGGATGTTACCAACACATAGTTTTTACACAAATAATCATAGGGTGCGCGACCAGCGCTCCCTATGGGAGTAGCCCCCGAGTGCATGGTTGAGTCGAAGACTCAGGCAGGGACTAAATAACTTTTGCGACTGTTGTCATCTTTTGCTTGTTTGTTTCAGTCGAAGACTCAGGCAAGGACTAAAACACTTTTGCGACTGCTGTCGTCTTTTGCTTGCTTGTTTCAGTCGTAATTGTTTCCGGCGCTCCCTATGGGAGTAACCCATGTCCATAATCGAACCGTGTTTCGAGTGGTTGGGTTTGATTGTGATTGCCCCCATTCCTACAATAAGAAAAGAAAAATCGTAGGGTGCGCGGCCAGCGCTCCCTATGGGAGTAGCCCCCGAGTGCTTGGTGGAGTCGAAGACTCCAGCAAGGACTGAAGTAGTCGAAGTTTTTCGCTGTGTAGCTTTGATGACGTCAGTGCTGACGCTTCTATGACCTCAGTTGCCCACGTGAGCGAGTTTGACGGGACGTGACGAGTGGTGGGTCCCACTTTCTGACTTTGATTTGACTGGGCATGCGTAATCTTATTTTTAACTGCACCTCCTCGATTTCCGCGTGTAATGGTAGAAGTGGGGGGACGGTTCGCGCTTCCTCTTCTCCACGTGTCCAACGCGATGCATGCCACGCGTCCAATAGGGTTTTTGTCAGCCGTTGGATTGCATCTCCGAGGGGTTAAGTAGCGGCGCTGCGGCGGTAATTTTCCATCTGCGCTCTTTCTTCTTCGCTGCCATCGCCATTGCTGTTGTTCTTCTGCTTTCCCCTACGCTCGTCTCCTTCACAGCGCTGGACCACCTCCGCTCGTTTCCAAGCTACTTTCTGCGCTCTCATCGCCGTCGCGCAATGGGGAAAAAGAAAGGAGGCGCTGCCGCTGATTCCGCGGCCACCGTTGACATGGGGAAGAAGAAGGGTGGCTCCGCTGCTGCGGGCACTAGCGCTGCCGCTGGCGGGAAGAAGAAGGTCGCGGGCACCCTCGTGACCAATGGTGCATGGCGCCTCTCCATCATCAAGGCGTCGGATCTCCGTCTTCTTCGCCAAGATGGAGCTATCTCTACAGCAGTCGCCGATGCACGCGTCCCCGGCAGTGAGACCATTCCTGCTCCTCCCCCTGGCTTTCGAGTGATGTTTCTCGCATTCGTCATTCGCGGTCTCTCCTTGCCTCTCCACCCCTTTCTTAGGGGTCTTCTTTGTTTTTATGGGCTCCAGCTCCATCAGCTGTCCCCAAATTCGATTCTTCACATCACCTGCTTCATCACCCTTTGCGAGTGCTGGCTCGGAATCGAGCCACACTTTGGTCTTTTCAAGCGCTTGTTTAAATTGAAGAGTCAGTCCGCGTCTGGATCTTTAGTTTATGACATAGGTGGTTGCGGAATCTACGTCGACCCATCCGCCACCTACTTCGATATCAAGCTCACCAAGTCCGTCTAGGGATGGAGGGACAAATGGTTCTATGTTCGCGATCAGAAGGCCGAAGACGAGCACTTTGGACTCGCACCCTTCGATCCCGCGACTCCCTGCAAGAAGATGCGTTCTTGGAAGAACGTAGTGATGCCGGGCGAACTTGCGGAGACAGACGTGCTATATCAGCGTGTCTGCGACCTCGAGAGTCGCATAGGCGCAGAAGAGGGAGGCTGCGCCCTTATCAGAACTTGGATGCATCGTCGCATCTAGCCTCTCCAAGCCAGAGTCCATCCCATGTTTCAATGGGGTGGCGCTGATGATACCACTCGCGTGTCTGCTGATGGCATGTCCACGAGTGAGGTGGATAAGAGAGTTCGACTGGTCACGAAGTACACTGTCAAGGATGTGCTTCCGAGTGAACCAGTCGTTCCTCCGTTTGATGCCTTGAATCCCCCTCCTGAGGTACAGTTGTGCTACGCAGTAGCTTATTTGCGCGATTGCTTTTTCTGTTGCTTACCTGTTCTTTTTGCTGATCTTTGCTGTTTTTGTATGCAGGATTGGGCGGTGTCACCCTGTATGCCTCCTCTCCCCGAGGGGATTATTCCTGGCGAAGCTTTGGAAGAGGACAAGTCTGAATCGATTGTCCCTTCCGATGTGGAAGAGGAAGCCCCCGAGTCCGAGAGCCCGGATACTCGCAAGCGTTCGCGCAGCGAGGATTCCGACGCGTCGACTCCTTCGACTCCAGAAGGTACGGCTGTTGGCGCGGAGTCGCCAATTCCAGCCGTTCCGGTAAGGGCTGTGGCACCGTCTTCTCGCAAGAAGATGCGATTGCCCAAGGAATATTCATCGGAGTCGGCGGAGGCCACGTTTGATCTTGACAAGTTTGACTGGTAAATTTGTGAGTTCATTCGTTCTTTTCTGTTGTCTTCTTGTTGGCTTTGCCCTGGGGTTTACCCTTTCTCAATGTGGATTTGATCTTGTAGTCAAGAGGCGTCGCCATCTTCTGGCGGCGTTGAGTTTTTGAAAGAATCAAGAGTCGCGACCTCAAGGGCCAAGGTGGAGGTCGAGCGCGCTCCTTCTCCTCTAGCGGCGGCCCACTCCGGGCACAATTCTTCGAGCTCTCCTCACGTGGGGGAGCATCGAATGGTTGCTCGGATGACGGTTCAGAAAACTTCTTCGGAGTCGCTAGGGGACCATGTAAGTATATCTTTCCTTCTTTTTAGTGTGGCAGTCGACGACTTCTGTTGCCCTCTCTGATTCCTTGTTTTGTGCGATAGTTCCTTGTAAAGGAAGCCGCGCAAGTAGCGGAGCAGGTGATGGCGATGGGTCGCCAGCATGCAATGCTAGAGACGCGTCACCGTGTTGTCGAAAGTGAGTGTTCTACGCTTATTCTTTTTCGTCTTCTCCCTTTTTTTGGTATAGTCGACTGATAGTCAACCTTTTGCCATGTAGCTGAGCATAACGCGTTGCTGCGCAACGTCGCCACCTTGGAAAAGACATTAGCTGCAGTTGTGAAGGGACGCAACGAGGCATTCGCGGCTCGTGATGATGCACAAAAGCGCGAAGAAGATCTGCGTGCCTCCTTTGCGGCCAGGGAAAAGTTATTCGAGGAGCAACTATTCTCAGTCGCCAAGGCCCTCTCAGGTACCTTTGCTGATAGATGTTTTGTTGTTGTCCTTCTCTGTATCTAGAGTTTTACCGGTGGCACTGGAGGTTTGATCCATGTGTGTGTGTTCTCTGTGCAGATGCTGGCGAATTGAGCTTTGACCCGCAGGCCCTTCGTCACGATGACGCTCTGGTAGGCGCGGTGTCTGCAGTTGAGGACCGAAGCGCCACCATCCAAGAGACATTGTCTAAGGCCAAGGTCGCCCTCAGTCGCCTCCGGGAGGAGTTGATGCCGAAGGCGGAGCTGGTCGATAATATGGACGAGCTGGTGGAGTCACTCGCCAGGGGTGTGCCTGCCACCTACAAGAACTCCCTCCGCGCGACTGGCACGACCATGTCACTCGCCATGGTGCAGGCCCACGGAGTCGAGGTAGACCCCTCTGCGGTGTCGAAGGCGATGCCTGTTGCCGCAGACGGTCAGCAGGTAGTCTTCGCTCCTTTCGCGACTGCCTAGGCCAAATATGGCCATTCCTTGTTAAATACCGTTGCCAAGTATTCGGAGGAGCTCCAACGTGCGAAGAAGGCGGCGAAATCTTCGGCCTCAGGGGCCGGCGGAAAGTCAGTGGCATCTGATACTGCCACGGACTTGATGAAGCCCCCGAAGTCGTCGAAGTCGAAGAAGCCAGCTACTCCGTAGTTAGCTTATTGTAATAGTTGATGAGTTGCCCTTTTGGTCTAAGAACATGCCTGCTGGCGAGTGTGTTTGTGAACACTTATGCTTATCTTGAATGCATATGTTCCCCTTGCCTTTGTGTTAATTTGGTCGCCTTATTTGCCTCTGTCTTGACTTGTGGTAGGGGACGTCGAGTGATCCTGTGGGGGCAACCCAGGACTTGCCATCTCTTGGTGAGACAGTGGCACCACCTCGCTCCAGGGTAGAGGAGCTATCCTTGTTGTCGCGACTTCGTGACCGCGTGAAGCAGCTAGAGCGTGAGTTGCCCCTGATCTGCGGTAACGCAGGCGTGTGGAAGTCGAAGGCAGAAAAGGCTGCCGCCCGCGAGCAATATCTGCTTGGCGAGGTGACGCAGCTGGGGGACTAGTTTAAGTGTTAGTGTGCTTATTCTCATCTTTTTCCTTTGTAGTTAGTCGCAACGGTACGTTGTACTCATGTTGTTGATGCTGCTTCGTGTAGTTGTTAGCGCACGCCATCTGCAGGAGGAGAAGGATAGGATTGCCATTCGCCTTCATGATCTTACCCAGGAGCAACTTCAAGAGAGTGGATACTTCTAGGTAGATCATGATCGTGCGACTACGTTGCGACCCTGCAGGATCGCGCCTCACGAGTGCTGCTCTTCCTGAAGAAGTCGCAGTCGTCCCTGAAGAACATTTATCGGGCGATGTTCCCGTTGGATGACACTCCGTCAAGCCTGCTGGCTCTCCTAGCCAAATTTCAAGATACGTCTGCGATTCGCGAGTGCATGAGGCAGCAGTTGGTGGCTGGTGCCAAGGCTGCCCTCTCAATGGTGCGATTGCACAGGCCTGACGTGGATGTCGCCGCCATTGCCTCTGGTCCGCCGGCACCGCCAGCAGGATGTGCCTGGAATATGGTACCGCATTATCAGGCGGTGGACCGTACAGCAGAGGAGATCGTTGACTTCTTCGAGGAACAAACCAACGTTCTTCTGTTGCAATAGTAGCCAAATTTGTATCCTGCACATAAGTGTATTTGTGTTGTAAAGTTCATATATATATTTGTATGTAATTTATTGTTGAACGTGTACAAATAGCTTTGTAAGCGTAAGGTGCGTTGCACTATGCGAGTCCTTTTCGTTAGCCTGGCCATCATTTTCTTTGTCCCTTTGTCAACCTTCCAGGTGCGTTGCAGCTCGGTTGGGTTTGTGTTAAGGGGTTCGATTGATGGGCCAGCTACTCAGGATATCACTTTTTGGGTTTGAGGAACAGATGTATGTGAGGTGGCGTAGCCCCTGAGTATAAAAATTGACAAAGTAAAGGAGAACATGGAGTTTTGAGGCACTTAGCTTTTATTTATTCGAAGAACAGTGGGAAGTACAATGTGCGGCTAAGTAGCCTTGGCTGAGTAGCCTTATTTGCGATGTAAAAAGTAAAACTACTAGGGGTAGAAGCATCGCAGTTGTGCGACGTTCCAAGGGTTGGAGTATGCGACTCCTGTCTCTAGATCTTTAAGGCGATAGGCGCCACCTGGGATTACTTCTGTAATCACGTACGGTCCTTCCCAAGGGGACTCGAGTTTGAGATGCCCTTGCTGCTTCAGTCGCAGGACCAAGTCACCTTCGACGAAGGATCTGGGGCGAAGCCTTCTGCTGTGGTAGTTGCGCAGGTTCTGCTGGTAGATCGTGGATCTTTCTGCGGCGATTTCTCTTGTTTCGTCAAGGAGGTCGACGGAGTCTTCGAGTGCGAGGGATGACTTCTGCTCGATGTAGGCGACTACGCGTGGCGCTTTGTACCGTACCTCGACGGGTAGTACTGCCTCTGCTCCATGCACCATAAAGAATGGCGTGTAGCCCGTGGCGCTGTTTGGAGTTGTACGCAGGCTCCAGAGTACGGATTGCAGTTCGTCTGGCCAACAACCCGCGGCTTGTTCGAGTGATCGGAGGAGTCGCTTCTTGATGCCGCTGCAGACGAGCCCGTTTTCCTTTTCCACCTGACCGTTGGTCTGTGGATGTGCTACTGAGGCGTAGCTGATGTTGATCCCCAGGTTCTCACAGAATCCTTGGAACTCCTTGGATGTGAAGTTCGTTCCGTTGTCGGTGATGATGCTGTGCGGCACACCGAAGCGGTAGACGATGGACTCGAAGAACTTGACTGCGCTGTGCCCTAATTGCTTGGTCACTGGCATGGCCTCAATCCACTTGCTGAATTTGTCGACTGCGACCAAGAGGTAGACGTAGCCTCCTTGCGAGGACCTTGGAAGTTTGCCAACCATGTCGAGTCCCCACTGAGCGAAGGGTCAGGCCAATGGAATAGGCCGTAGTTCTGCGCCTGGTGCGTGTGGCTTGTCCGTGAATCGTTGGCAAGCATTGCATTTTTGGACTATGTCCTTGGCATCATGCATGGCTATAGGCCAGTAAATCCAGCTCGTAGAGCTTTGGCGACGAGGGCGCGACTGCCTGCGTGGTGCCCGCAGGTCCCTTCATGGATGTCGAGGAGAATTGCTCTTCCATCGGCCATGGAGACACATCGCTGTAGCACTCCTGTGATGCTTCGTTTGTACAGTTCGCCGTTGATGACGGCGAATGCCTTGGAGAGCCGCGCGATGTGCCGTGCATCTGTCGGATCGCCCGGTAGCCTCTTGCTGAGGAGGTACGTGATGTACGGCTGCGTCCATGATTGTTCAATCAGCATGATGCTCATTGGTCCTTCGAGTTCGGTGTCCAGCTCCAAGTCATCGAGTGCCATGGGCTTATTGGGTGGCGTAGCCCCCGAGTCCGTTGCTGCACTTGTTTTCTTCTCTGCGGCCTTTGGCTTGATGGAGCGTTCGCAGATGTGCTCGAGAAATACCCCAGGTGGTACGGGGGCGCAGGTAGAGCCTATGTTGGCGAGTGTGTCCGCCTCCTCATTGCTTTCACGACCTACGTGTTGCAACTCGCAACCATCGAAGTCTTCCTCGAGTGTATCGTAGAGGTCGCGGTATGCGATCATGTTGTCATTCAGTGCGTCGCACTCGTGCATTGTTTGGTTGACGACCAGCTTGGAGTCGCCATATATGATGAGCCTCTTGGCGCCGCAAGCTTTTGCCATCGTCATCCCGTGTAGCAGGGCCTCGTATTTAGCCTCGTTGTTTGAGGCTGTGAACTGCATGCGCAGGATATATTTCAGCTTGTCCCCTTGAGGTGATGTCAGTATGACACCTGCGCCTGCTCCGTCTTTCCGCTTGGACCCATCGAAGTGCATTGTCCAGAGGTAGGACATATCTGGCTTATCTAGGAGTTGGTTTTCCATCCAGTGCACGAGGAAGTCAGGGAGAACTTGTGACTTGATTGTGTCGCGCTTTTCGTATGTGATGTCTCGTGGAGACAGTTCTATTCCCCAAAGCGTGACTCGCCCCGTGGCATCGGGATTATTGAGGATATGTCCCAACGGGGCGTCGCTGACTAGCACGATTGGGTGTTCCTGGAAGTAGTGGCGCAGTCACCGGCGGACATGAAGATGTCGTACGCCAGCTTCTGGTAGTGCAGGTACCGCTGTTTTGTTGGCGTGAGGACCTCGCTGAGGTAGTATACCGGGCGTTGTACGCCATGGACCTTGTTTTCCTCAGCCCGCTCGACGACGAGCACTGTGCTGACCACCTGGTTGGTGGCGGAGATGTACATCAATAGTGGTTCTCTTTCTCGTGGAGTTACCAGCACTAGTGAGGTGGATAGCAGGCACTTGAGATCTTCGAATGCCTCTTGTGCTTCATTGGTCCACTCGAATTTGTCAGCTTTGCGGAGGACTTGATAGAAGGGCAGCGCCTTTTCGCCCATCCGACTGATAAATCGACTGAGTGCTGCGATTCGTCCGGCTAGTTGCTGGACGCCTCTTATGTTCTTTGGCTTCTCCATGGCCAGTATGGCCTTTATCTTTTTCGGGTTTGCCTCAATCCCCTCGTGGAGATGAGATACCCGAGTAGCTGCCCCGATGGTACGCCGAAGGCGCATTTGTCCGGATTTAGCTTAATCCGGTAGCGATCGAGGTTGGCGAAGGTTTCGCGCAAATCGTCGATTAGAGAGGATTCCTCCTTGGTCTTGATTACTATGTCGTCGACATAGACTTGGATGTTGCGACCCAGTTGCTCCTTGAGGCAAGCCTGCATGTACCGCTGGTAGGTGGCTCCCGCGTTTTTTAGCCCGAAGGGCATTGTGTTGTAACAGAACACACCAAAGGGCGTTGTAAATGCTATTTTCTCCTGGTCTTCCTCCTTCATTCGAATTTGATTATAGCCTGAGTAGGCATCAAGGAAGCAGAGGCGCTCGCATCCAGCGGTGGAGTCGATGATCTGGTCGATCCGTGGCAGCGGGAAGTGATCCTTTGGGCAGTGCTTATTTAAAGAAGTGAAGTCCACGCACATCCGTAGGATATCCGTGTCCTTTTTTGGTACCAGCACTGTATTGGCGAGCCAAGTGCTTTCCTTGATCTTGCGTATGAACTTGGCCTCGAGGAGTCTATTGATCTCCATTCCGACTGCTTGCGCTCGTGGCTCAGACAGTCGCCTAATTGTTTGCTTGACTGGCCTTGCGTCGGGGTTGACGTTGAGTGCGTGCTTGGCGAATTCCCTGGGAACTCCTGGCATGTCCACAGGACACCAGGCAAAAATTTCCTAGTGCTCACGGAGGAATTCGACGAGCGCGAGTTCCTATGCGGGACTCAAGTTGTTGGCGATGAGGGTCGTCTTGGCGGGATCTGATGGATGGACCTGTACCTTCTTTGTGTGCACGGATGAGTCGAAGGAGAGATCAGGTGAGCTTGGCCTACTCAAGGGAGGCAGACTATTGTCTGTCATCTCTTTCAGTCTTGTGAGTTCCTCCTGCATGCCGAAGGACTAGGAGATTCTGTTGAATTCCCTGTCGCAAGCGTCAGATCGCTCAAAGTTGACGTTGACTGTTATGACGCTGTTGGGTCCTAGCATTTTCATCTGTAGGTAGGCGTAGTGGGGCACCGCCATGAACCTAGCGAACGCGACGCGCCCGAGGATGCAATGGTATTGTGAGGGCCAGTCGACGACCTCGCAGTCGATGCGCTCATGCCGGAAGTTCTTTGGCATGCCAAAGATGACGTCGAGGTTGATTTTGCCCAGGGGGTATACGCCTTTCCCTGGGACGATGCCGTGGAACGTTGTGTCCGATGCCTCCAAGCAGGTTAGAGGGATCCTCATTGCTCACAAGGTACTCGCGAATATGAGGTTGATGCCGCTGACGCCATCCATGAAGACGCGACTCATGTCGAAGCCTCCAATTTGCGCCTCAAGTACGAGAGGGCAATGACCTGGGCGAGGTATCTGGGGCGGGTGGTCGCGTTTGTCGAAGGTGATGCACGACTCACTTCCACTGAGGTACTCAGTGGTGGATGGTGGCGAGTGCATGGCCAGGTTGACTTGGCGAGTGATGGCCTTTTGGACCCTGTTGGAGGGGTGCCCCTTTTGTATCATCATGGTTCCCATGGCCCGTGGGTACGGTTCGCCCCTGTTGTGCTGGTCCGGTGCAGCTCCGTTCGGGGGTGGCCCAGGTGGTGGTGGTGGTGCGCCATGTGCCACAGTGCCTGGAGCGGCTCCGTAGCCTCTTTCGACTGCATTGCGGTTCATCCGAACCAATCCCCCGTGTAGTTTGAGGAACTCGCGGCAGTCCTTGAGTAGGTGGCTGGACTTTCTCTTGCCATCATGCTTGTCGATGTAGAAGTGTACCGTGCATGGCCCGGATAATTTTTCCTCGATGGCGGTCGCGGGTGACTCATTGCGAGTGTGGCGTTACCACACTTGCGTGGTTTTTCCGGAGTCGCGGTATCCGCCGCTACGGTATCCGCTCTTGCGGTTATCATCGTGTCTATCGGCGTAGCCGGCTGCAACCATGTTGACGTCGTCGCGATCGTCATAGATGCGCATGCGACGCTTGCCCCTGCGGTCGCGTCTGCGTTCGAGTTCTGCCTTCTCGTCGGAGTGGGCGCGATTCTTCACAGAATCTTCTCCATCGGCCCACCGATTCGCGATCTCCATCAGGTGGTCGATGGTCTGGGGCTTTGAGCGGCCTAGCTCCTCCCTAAGTTCCATGCGGCGGACACCACCGTTGAATGCATCGATCGCACGGTCTTCCGAGATGTTCTCCGCGGAGTTCTTGATGATGGACCACCTTTGGATGTAGGAGCGCAGCGATTCGCCAGATCTTTGCTGGCAGCATTCAGTTCTTCGATTGATGCGGGCCGTTTGTATCTGCCTTTGAAGTTGCGCACAAAGCTGTAGACCAGCTCATCCCAACTGCGAATGGATCCGCGTGGGAGGTTACTGAGCCATGCCCGGGCTGCGCCCTGCAGCTATAGCTGCAAGCATTGCATGGCAGTACTTCGACTGCCTCCGTGTAGCCTGACGGAGGAGATGTGGTCCTCCAGCCAGATCTTGGGGTCCTGCAGGCCGTCAAATTTCGGGTTCTTCGATGGGAGTTTAAACCCTTTAGGCATTCGCTTCTGCCTAATGGATCTGCTGAAGCATCTGGCGCCGCAGAGCTCCCCGTCTTCCTCTTCTGAGTTAGTCGACCGAGCACGTCGTTCCCTTGATTTGTCGATCTTGCGCTGCGTGAGGTCGTCACGCACATCATAATCACGATCGTGTCGCCGTGAGCGGTGGCGTCGAGACAGGTCGTGACTGTCATCACTGGATGAGGGCGAGGAGTAGCGCTTTGCCCTTTTTTGGGTCTGGTACCGGCTCCTTGTCGAGGGCGGCCTCGTTAGCCCCAAACCCGCGATCGTAGATCAGTGCATGGCAGTTCGGGGATCTCCAGCTGGCGGCTGGTTATTGAGGAGGTACATGGTGGCCGCTGTCACTGCAGCCTGTGGCGTTCAAGGAACCACGTTGCCTCTCATGTCGACTGTCATAGAGTTGAAGTCGAGGACTTTCGCGGCCTCTATGCACTCTTGCTCGGTGAGGTGAGCCATCCGCGACTGCCTCTTCTTGGCGAGATACTCGTTGCCTCTTGAGGAGGAACCTCCATAGGAGGAGAGCCCAGCGTGACGAAGGCTTGATTCGTCCGCTGCCTTTTTTACGCGCCTCAAGTTGCGAGATTACTTGTTTCTAGCGCTTGAATTCTTCTTTTAGGAGCCAGTGGTAGCCCATCAGCAGTTCCTGCGGGGACCCAAAGGGTAGAGGTGCACCTCGTAGGGCTTCGCGGCAGCGCTCCCACTCTTGCCCGTTGAGCTTGATTAAGACGTGTTCGCCGGTTTGCTCATTGATTATGCTGGGAGGTTCGACTGCTCCTCCGTTGGCGCCGTTACCACAGTTGCCACCGTTGCCGCCGTTGGGTGGATCGGTGCCATTGCTGGTGTTACCGCCGTTGCCGTGATTGGCGGAGGTGTCGCCTGCGTTGATGACGGTGCACATGAAGTGATTGGGGAAGCTGTTGCTTCCACAACTTTCAGATTCAGAACCGTAGGTTCCATCTTCTGTGGCCAGATCGCTCAGATCGGAGTCGCGACTGCTGTCGCTGACCGTGTTCCCGACTGCCACCGGAGCATTGAGCTCGTTGAGGCCGCTGATCGATGGAGGGAACCATGATGCCGGGACAATTGCCGGTGCTGTCGGTTGATCAGGCATGCGAAGCGTGCCCATCTGACCAACTTGGAAGCGGAAGCTCCCAATCGCCAGGCTGATTCTGTCACCCACGGACTCGAAGGCCGGGCGGGTGGCCGGCGTGTGGACGGTGAAGTCGAAGGCGCCAAAGAGCTGGCGAATCTCCGCTGTTGCGGAGTTGTAGATCACAGTTGATGGGGCCGAAGAAGCCGCAACATCAGCACTCCCAATTCCCACAGACGGCGCCAATTGACGAGGGTTTAACTCATCAATGCCCATTGTTATTGACTTGGGTTTTGGAGAAGGAGGGAGCGCTGGAGACATCTGTTGCGCTGAAGTGTATTGGGTGTGTTGGGGACACAAGCGACTTCTTGTATCTTGATTGCAGGATTGCTTGAGAGGGAATACCTTTGACCACTTCCACCTTGAGTTCGATAAACCTTGGGTGATCCACTTAAGGGAAAACTTGCTGCTGTTGTACAAACCTCTGCACTTGGAGACCCAACAATTGTCTACAAGAATAGAAGTGTGTAGACATCACTCCGCGAAGGACACAAAAGATTTCAAGATCCACCCTACAAACCTGAAGAACATGGCCTATGTGGCCTCCAATGGGGTCCCGGGTAGGAAAGCACGCTCGTCTAGTTCCTACGTGAGTGATGGGAAATGTTACCATGGGTCCCAGCTGACGTGCCAGGAATTCTAAGGAAACTCGCTGAGCACGCGTTCAACATATATGTTGACGCAAGAATAGTCAAGCAACCGCTTTGCTGTTTTGTGGAGCCAATGTGCAAGGCCATTAGAAAGGAACTCCATCACATACTCAATGCGAAGTTCATCCGAGAAATCAAAAAAGCAACTTGGGTCGCTAACCTAGTGTCCATCCCGAATAAAAATACGGACGAGCTTCACATGTGCATCAACTTCACCGCACTAAACAAATACTATCCAAAGGATCACTTCCCGCTCCCGCAAATCGATCAGATCATCGATGCAACTGTCGGGTGCGAGCATTTGTCCTTCTTGGATCCATACTCAGGGTACCACCAGGTTACGATGAAAGTTGAAGACCAAGACAAGACAACATTTATCACACCTTATGGTGTATTCTTCTATGAAACAATGTCCTTCGGGCTAAAAACACGGGTGCCATGTACCAATGGATGATGCAAAACTGCCTTGGAAACCAAATTTGGTAGAAACATTCAAGTCTACATTGACAATGTCACAATCACAATAAGGCAGGAATCTCCCTTTATCAATGATCTTCGTGAAACATTCGATAATCTCGACAAGTATGACATCAAGCTCAACCCGATAAAGTGTTCCTTTGGAGTCCCCGCTGGGAAACTCCTCAGATACCTCATGTCGGCCAAGGGAATCAAAGAAAACCCCAAAATAATAAAACTAATCCTAGTGATGCAGAAGCCAACAAATCTATGATGCGTCTAGCGGCTAGCTGGGCGCCTGGCAGCAGTAAGCCGATTCATCGCTCAGCTTGGAGAAAAAGCACTGCCATTCTATGCACCGCTAAAGAAATCAGATACTTCCGAGTGGAGCGATGAAGCCCAACGAGGCTTTGAAAATATCAAGAAAACACTCTCGACATCTCTTGTCCTAGTTTCACCCAAGGAAAAGGAACCACTACTGTTGTACATCACCGCCACCAACTATGTGGTCAGCATATTATTGGTTGTCGAACGACCAGAAGAGGGAAAAACCCATGGTGTCCAGTGGCTGATCTACTACCTCGGCGAGGTGCTATTTCCGTAAAAATAATGGTACCCGCATTATCAGAAGCTTGCATACGGTGTCTTCATGACGACGTGTAAACTGTGTTACTACTTCTCTGATCATCTGATAGTGGTGGCCAGTGAGGTCCCTCTCTCTGACATCCTCCACAACCCTGAAGCTACAGGGCGTGTCTACCTCTGGGGCATCGAGTTATTCCCTCAAGACATCATCTACGGGAAGTGCAAAATAATAAAATCTTAGGTCCTACCGGACTTCATCACAGAATGGACAGAGCTCCAAAGCACAAGTTCCCTAGATCTGTCAAGTACGTGGAACCTGTACTTTGACGGGTCCAAAAGAACCGAAGGAGCGGGTGCTGGTGTCATACTAGTATCACCCCAAGGAGATAAAATGCGCTACGTACTTTAGATGAGCTTCCCAAACACATCAAACAATGAAGCCCAGTACGAGGCCCTATTGCACGGTATGCATATGGCCAAAGCCTATGGTGTAACTCGCCTCGAAATCTTTGGAGATTCAAACTTGTCGCACAACAAGCAATGAACAAGTGCAACACCATCAGTGACAACATGATAACATATCACGACATGTACATCGTCATGGAGGGTTACTTCGACAGGTGCAAGGTCTCCTACATCAGCAGAACAAGCAATGAGGAAGCCGACAATCTTGCAAACATCAGGTCCTTCTGTCTACTTGTACCATGTGGGGTTTTCTAGGAGGAAATCAGTGAGCGCTCCATCAAGGTCAAAAAATTGTTGAAGCCGCATAACCTAAGGCACACAAGGAGGCAAAGCCACAGATTGACTCGGGGCATGCACCACCACCCGAATCCAAGACACTTGCTCCAGAGGACGAGGACGAACCCGAAGATGTCATGATTATAGATCCCGCATGATTGCATCTTTACCTGGCGTACATGATAAATGGAGAACTCCTAGAAGATACAGTCGAAGCATGGCGCATCACCCGCCGATCCAAGGCCTTCTAAATAATAAAGGGAGAACTCTACAAAAGTAGTATCTCAGGTGTGCTCCTGCGATGCATAACACCCAAGGAAGGGAAGATCATCCTCAAGGACATCCATGAAGCGATATGTAGCCACCACGCTAGCAGTCGAGCAATAATAGCCATGGCCTTCCGGGCGGGAATCTACTGGCTTACCGTGGTCTAGGACACGAAATACATAGTGAGGACATGTGAATCATGCCAGTGGTTCGCCACAAAACCAAATGCACCTGCGGTAGATCTATCCCCCATACCTTTGACTTGGCCATTCGCCCAATGGGGACTCGATATGGTGGGAAGACTCCACAAGTCATATCCTAGAGGACATGTATTTCGGCTCATCGCATTCGACAAATTTACCAAGTGGATTGAGGCAATGCCCGTCACCAGCCAAGATGCTACTTCGGCTTTGAACTTCATTAAGTCAATAGTTTTCCATTTCGGGGTGCCGCATAGCATCATTATTGATAATGGATCAAACTTCACTTCTAGAGATTTCATGGATTAGTGTAAGGAGATAGGCATACAAGTCAGCTATGCATCAGTTGCCCACCCGCAAAATAATGGCCAGGTGGAAAAAGGCAATGGACTTGTGACCAATGGCATCAAGAAAAGGCTCATGGCACCATCGAAAGAGCAAAATGCCCCAAACACTGCTACACAAGAAACCCCCTTCTTCCTGGTTCACAAAGCCGACATTGTGCTTCTAGTGGCGATAACTCACGAGCTTCCACGAGTCATCCTGTACGACAAAGAAACCTCTACGGAGGCACTCAAATTAAATGAAGTTGACGCACTCGACGAAGCTCGAGACATCTCACTTGCAAGAGAAACTGCGTATTAGCAGAGCCTGCGCAACTATCACAGCCGTCGACCATGTCCTAGGTACTTTGTCGTGGGGGACCTGGTCCTTCTCCTCAAGCAAGATGGTCATTTCAAACTCGAATCTCCATGGGAGGGACCTTACATCGTTACAGTAGTAATACCTAGCGGAGCATATCGCCTCAGAGACAATAAGACCAGAGTTAAGTACTCCAACATGTGGAGCGTTGCGTAGCTGCAGCTTTTCTATGCTTAGGACATTTACTTCCCGCATTTTACTTTTAATAAGGCCCACGTCCATGCTTCTTAGCCGAAGTCTCGTATTTACTTCCAATAAGGCCAACGGTCAGGTGACTACGCCAAAACATGTACCTTCCTACTCGATATTAATAAAGCTAAGTTCTCTCAATTGAGTCTCAATTTTCACTCTTTACTTTTTTCCACACCCGATACTCGGGGGCTCCGCTGATCAGCGCAAACTCAAAAAAACCTTCTCCTACGCCATCAATAACATTCAAAACACGCCCTAACCCGGGCATCAGGCTAACAAAAAGGTCTCGCGTAGGGTGAAGTCGTAATGTCCATCGACACCAGCATATAGCATTACATTATCAACAAATATATTTCGACTGAGATTTACACAAATTTTACATAGTTTACATGTCCTTTCACAGGATCAACCTCCTAACTATATGGAAAAATTCAGAAAGAACTCCTGATCTGGATCAAGGCACCGACAAATTATTCGAATAGCTGGCTTACGAGCAGCCTCGTAATTAGGAGCCATGGATATCATGCCACGACCCAAAGGAGAAGGAAGACTTTGTGACATAGCATCTAAATATATCATCAAGTGATGTATGTGTACCTGAGCAAGGGCAACCTTGGCACCCGCAATAAGTTGCAGCTTGATGAAATGGTGAATTGCTTAACCTCGCTGGAACTTCTGCATCAATGCGGCCAATCTCTGTGGTTGCGGGTCTCTAGGAACATTGCATTATATACCTTCACCAAGGTAGAAGGACAGAACTCAACAAATTCCTCCACCTCCTATACTCGATCTTGAAGAATCACCAAAGTATACGCCCGCTTGTGGTTAGTCCAAAAATCTATATTAGCACCCTGACGAAGCATCTATTAGAGCACTCATCCGAGACTTGAGGCATCGATATTCCTCCATTGCGCTTAAGTGGATGCCTGGAAAACAAGAAAGGATCAGTAAACATCACAACAACAATAACAACAATAATAGGAAATCGGGGACATTACGAGGAACTTACATAGCATGCTCTCGCTCGCTCTTGAGATCTCTTCAAGAAAATATGCCTCATGCTCCATGGCCCTTTTCGACTTGGATCTAGACACATCCACCTAGGCCTCTATAACCCAAAGATCACCGTCCAATTGCTTGATATGTTGGAGATTGTCAGTATACAGTGGGGGATCAACAAATCGAGTGACAATATTAACGTTCGCGGGTGCATTTGCCTATGTTTCTGTCAATTGCTAAACCGGAGTACTAGGAGAAGCTGAAGGAGTTGTCAAATCAGATACATTCTAAAGGAAGAAAAGGAAAGGCAAAAATCAACAACAAGATTCATCGGAAACATGTGATATTCAAACTTAACACAATATTCAAGGGTACAAAAAGGAGTGTTTTCCAATGCCTAGACTAGAAGTTATACATACAGGAGAAGTCATTACAGAGAAGTTCAAAATAAAAAACTACGACCAAGACCTAAGTGGCATCGCTAGCAGCAGCAGTGGCACCAGCAGAAGGGGCATTAGCCGAAGTTTTTGCAAGAGGAGCATCTTCTTCCTTAGCAATCTGTCAACACCTGGATTTTTAATCCCAGATAACTGTTATGCCATACCTCGCAATCCCAGGATTACCATTTTTGCGAGACATAATAGATTGGATATCACAGTACATCATCCATTACAAACCATAATAAGGTCTTACACGAATAAAGGATCTCATGATCCAGTCTTAATACAACAAGCAGTGGAATAAATAATAAGCGTAGCAGTGGGGTCCATCTTCAGTGGCATTAGCAATGCTGACGATGGCAGATAACCCTAGTTATCATAGCCGTCCTATTGTCCTTCATCTTGGTAGTCTCCTTCATAGTCTGGACATAGTAATATCCAGGGACAAAAGCCATGCGTACTCTTTAAGTACTCGCAAACTACCACTAATAAGTAAGATAGTTCTAGTAGGAATGCTAACTCTAAGTTTATTTGTAAAGTTAAGTTTGAAACCTAAGCTGAGCTCAGAAACAAAGAAAGATAAAAAAAAGTTCTAGAATCACTTAAGTTGGGAAGCTAGTGTCATAGGCACAACCCTGTTGGGGTCAAATCAAGATTCATCATTCGTTTCATAAGTCATTTTTAAAACATCTGACAACGGAACAGTATGGCCACTCCAACTGTCCATAACCGCGGACGCGGCTATTCGAATAGTTTGACACTCTACAGAGGTGGTACACTTTCACCACAAGATTCAATACATCTGTCAGGGATAACCCTGAATCATCATACTTAGTATGCAGATAATCAAACATAACCTTTCCTTTACACACCCTAGTATAAGCACCTCTCCTATGAGTATGGCCTCCCAACCATGACCATCTGTCATCTTGGGCACTGCATAGGTGGACAACATTGAGAGGTAGCCTTAGCTCAAACCTCTCCCGCGAGGGAACTAATACTAATGCATATAAACTTCCGGCTAAGCCTTACCCAATTCAGGTATTGTGGTTGTACGGTAAAATTGGAATGGTATCGCATGCGACTCCAACCATCAGTTTTGTAAAAGGGTTAAGGCTGATGCCTCAACATTTTCTTCATCATAAACCATTTGTGTTTCTCAACACATGTCAAAACATCTCAATAGAATGACTCATCATTCCAAGGTTTTCACAGTTCATTTTCACCAAGTGTTCCCATCTAAAGTGACTCAAGTTTTGATTTAGCTCTAAGCTACTAGGTTAAGAGTGTTCACTAATAGGGGATGCTAAGATCAATCTCATGCTATAGAATGACATCTAAGGTTATCTAGATAGGTCAACTTTTATACTTTTTATGCTACCTTCAAATAAGTAAAGGACTTTAATAAAGTAAAGAAAGTAAGAGCTTGGAAATAAAACTTGGGGTAGGTAATAGTCAAAGTGGTATAACCAAAGCATGTCTAATGCATTTTCTTAGGTTATGTAGCTTGAAAGGTCTAGCTTGCATTGTTAATGATGGCTTGCTCAGTTTACTTGAAGTGCTAGGCTTGCCTTGGTTGGTGTAGTGGTTGAAGTTTTCTTCCTCCTCATCTTGATAGAACTCCTCCTCCTCGAAAGCTTGGTCGGTAGTATCGTCTATAAATACATACAGGATACAAAATCACCAAACAATACTTAACTAGTCTACTTAGCACACTAAGCCACACATTTGATGATCTATTATCATCACAAGCATCACAAGGTTTTATTAACTAGCTTCATTCTTTTTATTTAAGAAAAGTAATTTCTACTCATCGAAAATAACTAAGATTTAATAGTCTCCAATTAAAACATGGGATCATTTCGACACATGTCATCACCACATATTCTAACATATGGGAATGTGGTTTAAAGGTTGGATCACATTTTAATAAGTTTAAGTTTAATATTTAATGATTTAAAGTGACTAGAAATTCCTATATAGCATTAATTTGGTACTAGTCCAAAGTCACTGCATGCAAATCTTAATATTATTACATATTCAGATAGGTATGGTTAAATGTGATTTTTGAGAGTTGGAATCAACTCAAAAGCAATTAGGGTTGCTTTTAGAAAAATGTTTGAATGTGTAAAAGCTTCTATCATGTTATTTTTACTAGGAGGGATCTCTAACTCTAAATGATTTTAATCCAACGGGCTTGGATAGATAATTTCGTTAGCTTTCTAACAAAATTGGAATCACTCAATTTGGATTTGTAAAACTCTCTGAATTAATTTTTAAACTAAGGGACAGAATTGAGTTTAAACCTAAATAGAAAAATCCTAATTTGAATTGTTGGGTCAGCGCGGGAAATGAAATGGGCCGGCCCAGTGATGCTCAGCGACGCAGAGGGCGGCTGACAGGTTGGTCCCGCTTGTCAGCGAAACTTAAAACCTGAAACGGTATGGGGCGATCTGGGCGCTACGATTAGAACGCAGATCGACAGTTCACGGTCGTCGTCGACGACGGACTGGTCGCCAGCGAGCCCGAACCCTAAATAGACTGTGGGGTCTACTGTGGGCGTACCAGGGCTCCAGCTGGTGCGGCGAGGTGGGCGATCAAACTGGACGGCGACGGTGAACTCAGGCGAGGTCGCAGCAGGGGCTGAGGTGGACGAACTCGACGTCAACTTCTCCTCCTCTGCAACGGCTACCTTTGGTGCAATTCCGGCGAAAGGCGGCTCGAGCGGCTCCGGCGAGAGAGGGGCAATGGTCAATGGAGAGAGGGGAGTGGAATGGTGTGAAGAGATGGTGCTGGGGTGGCCTCCTTATATAGGCTCGACGGTGAGACCGGGAGGTGTGGGTGGAGCTTGTCAGTGACGATGGCACAGGGGGCCATCAGCGTGGGTGAGGTAGGCGGATGGTGGGAAGTTCCCTGGTGGTCAGCTACGGCGCAATGGTGCGGCTAGGGCGGTGGCATTTGGTCGGGAGCGTCACGCGCTCTGGGAGACAGAGGCGGTGTTCGACGGTGATCACGATGACTGTGGGTCGCGTGGCGGTGCACGGTCGTGTCTTGTGGGTTGCTGGGGTCGAGGCGGAGCGGCATGCGTGGTATGGGGTCAAGGGGCGGTCTGCTATGTGCTGTCAGCAATCGTGGTCTGGCTTGCTCGCAGAGAGAAAGGGCGGTGATGCTGGGGAGTGGTCCAGGGGCTGAGGTTGATCGAGGGGTGGACCATGGGCGGCGGTGAGGTCACGTCGTGCTTCCTGGAGCGGCGGAGAGGGGCTGGCGGTCTGCTGTGGCATTGGCAAGGTTGGCTGGCGAGCATGGCGTCGAGGCGGCATGGCACTGTTTCCCTAGGCCATTGGGTAGGTCTTTGATGGCTTGGTTGGGTCTGGGGGAGACAAGGGACTTGAATAGGGTTCATATGGCTCGACCAAATTTGATCAAAAATAGTATAAGTTAGGCCATTTTGATTCTACCTGCCAGGTGTTCGACACAATGGCCGCATGAACAAAATATTTGAATTTTGAGCTGATTTTTGGTGGAGTGATGTATCTGATGCTTGAGCTTCTAGGTTTGCTTGGGATTTCGAAATGGAGTTCATTTGAGTGGTTTTTGAATTAGTGTGATCTATAAATATGAACTACATTCAATTTTCAAATGTCCTTTAAATTTAGTGTTTGAAAGTTTTTGGGATGAAACAAAGTGGGCCTTGGTACATCACTACTTGTACTAGGAAGGGGTGCAAAGATCCACAATTGTTTCTGTTAAGATTTTAGTTCTAGGAATAGCCAAAGTAGGCTAGGTGATTAAAATGGCCAAAGTGACCATTTGCTTATTTTATTCATTTTGATTTATTTTTCTTTGGGATTTGTTTGGGAATGATCTAGATGATCTTTAATTCACCTTAGAATCATTTTGTAACCAATGGATCACTGAAACATGGCAATACAAAACAACTCCTAATTTAAATGCACACACATATGAATGCTTAATTATTTTAAATGGAAAAGTTTTTGTTAACCCTAAATTGGGTAGATTTGATCTTGATTAACCTTGGATTAAGTTTTGGGATGTTACAAACCTTCCCCCTTAAAAAAATCTCATCCCGAGATTTACAAAAGAAAACTAGGAACTAAAGAGATCAGGGAACTCTGTCCTAATGTAATCTTCTCACTCCCAAGTGGCTTCTTCTTCGGTATGGTTGCTCCATTGAATCTTGAGAAACTTGATACTCCTGGTCCTGGTGGTTCTGTAAGCTTCTTCCAAGATATGTATGGGCACTTCATGATATGTCAGATCCTTATTGATCTCAACGGCTCGGTGATCGATGTTCTTGAATATTTCGGTCTTCTACGGCACTTCTAGGCATTTGCGGAGTAACGAGATACAGAACACATTGTGGATGGCTGACATCTCTTCTAGAAGTTCCAGTTGATACGATACTTCTCCTCGGCGATTTAGAATCTTGAAGGGTCCGATATATCTAGGGGTTAACTTTCCTTTCAGACTAAAGCGTTGGTTCCCTTCAATGGTGAAACCTTGAGATATACAAAATCTCCGACATTGAAAGTAAGGTCTCTCCTTCTCTTGTCAGCATAACTCTTATGACTGGATTGGGTGATCTTGAGGTGCTCACGGACTTTGTGAACCTTCTCTTCAGCTTCACGGAGAATGTCAGGTCCAAAGATCTGACTCTCTCCTACTTGCGACCAATTTAAAGGGGTACGACACTTTCTTCCATATAGGAACTCAAATGGTGCCATTTGCAAACTGGCTTGATAACTGTTGTTATATGAGAATTCTACGAAAGGCAGGCAATCTTCCCATTTTGATCCATACTCTAACACACAAGCTCTCAACATATCTTCTAGGATGGTTGACTCTTTCAGTCTGTCCATCAGTTTGCGGGTGATAAGCTGTGCTGAAGTTCAACTTGGTTCCTAATCCTTCTTGGACTTTTAGCCAAAATATCGAGGTAAATTGGGTTCCTCAATCTGATACTATGGTCTTGGGGGTTCCATGCAGACTAACAATTCTAGCAATGTACAACTCTGCTAGCTTCAAACTCTGATAGGTAGTCTTGACAGGTATAAAGTGAGCTACGTTGGACAGTCGATCAACGATGACCCAAATTGAGTCATTTCCCCTACTAGAAGTAGGCAAGATGGTGATAAAGTCCATTCCGACAGAATCCCATTTCCATTCCGAAATCTGCAATGGTTGCAACAGTCCTGCAGGTCTCTAATGCTCTTCTTTGACTCTTTGGCAGATGTCGCACTTGGTGATGTAGCTTCCGATTTCTCTCTTCATCTAGTGCCACCAAAAATTGCTCTTTCAAATCTTGATACATCTTCGTTCCTCCGGGGTGGATACAATAAAGAGTATCATGAGGTTCCTGCATGATAACTTGCTTCAGCTCCGAATCTACTGGCACACAGATACGTCCTTTGTACCATAGAACTCCTTCTTCGTCTTCGGTGAATCCAGGTACCTTTCCTGTACCAATACAACGTTTGATTCTGTCGATACTTTCATTTCCCTTCTAGGCTTCCTTGATTTGGCTAATCAAAGTGGGTTGAAGTTCAGTGCTCACTAGAAATCCTTTGCTAACTAACTCAGTTCTAAACTGCTCCAACTCCTCATACAAACTGGGTTGCTTCTCTTTGATCATGGTGTTTAGCCTACACGGCAATCTGCTAAGAGCATCCGCTACCACATTGGCTTTGCCGGGTTGATAGTGAATGTCAAGGTCATAATCATTGTTTAACTCTATCCATCTCCTTTGCCACATATTCAGCTCCTTCTGAGTGAAAATATACTTCAAGCTCTTGTGATCTGAGTAAATCTCACAGCGATTTCCCATAAGATAATGATGCCATGTCTTCAATGGCAAAACTACGGCTGCTAATTCAAGATCATGGGTCGGATAGTTCTGCTCATGCTGCTTCAGTTGTCGAGACAGATAAGCGATGACTTTGCCTTCTTGCACCAATACACATCTGAGACCAATCTTGGATGCATCACAATATACATCAAACGGCTTCTTGATATCTGGCATGATCAATATTGCGGCTGAAATCAATCTCTTCTTTAGTTCTTGGAAACTGGCTTCACATTTGTCAGTCCATTCAAACTTCTTGTCCTTCTTCAACAATTGGGTCATGGGTCTGGCGATGCTCAAGAATCCTTCTACGAACTTGCGGTAATATCCCGCTAATCCGAGAAACGCACGGACTTGGGTTCGAGTGGTTGGGGCTTCCCATGCTTCGACATCTTTGATCTTGGTGGGATCAACAGAGACTCCTCCGGCAGACACAATATGTCCTAGGAATCCTACTTCTTTCAGCCAAAACTCACATTTGCTGAACTTGGCATATAACCGATGCTCTCTCAGGGTTTCCAGGATGATTCTCGGATGTTGCTCATGCTCTTCTTCTGACTTTGAGTAGATAAAGATATCATCGATAAACACAACGACAAACTTATCTCGGAAATTCATAAAGATCTTATTCATGAGATTCATGAAATAAGCAGGGGCATTGGTTAATCCAAAATACATGACCGTATACTCGTACAATCCGTAGCGAGTAGTAAAGGCGGTCTTCGGAATATCTGTTGCATGAATCTTAAGTTGGTGATAACCAGTCCTAAGATCAATCTTTGAGAACACTTGGGCACCGGTCAACTGATCAAATAGATCCTCTATCTTTGGCAAAGGGTACTTGTTTTTGATGGTTACGTCATTCAGCTTTCTGTAATCGGTGCACAAACGGTTGCCTCCATCTTTCTTGTCAACGAATAACACTGGTGATCTCCATGGCGATGCGCTTGGTTGAATCAAGCCTGTTGCTAACATAGCATCCAACTGCTTCTTCAACTCTACTAACTCTAAGGGGTTCATGCTATATGGTCTGTGGGCTATTGGTCCAGTTCCGGGGATTAGTTCAACAATGAACTCAATATCCCTAACCGGGGGCATGCCTGGCAATTCATCTAGGAATACGTCGGGGTATTCATAGACTACTCTGACTTGGTCTATGGTGGGTAGGGCTAGACTCTTGTTGCACTTGAATTGACGGGGTAAGGTTTCAGATATATGTTCTACTGTGACTCCAGAGCTACTGGTCATGGTGATGGCTTTCTTAGCATAGTCTATCAGTCCTTTATGCTTTGACATCCAATCCATTCCTAGTACTACTTTCAATCCTTTGGTTCCAAGTAATATTAGATTAGCATAAAATTCTATCCCATGTATTCTAATAGGCATAGCTTTGCAAATTTTTCTAGCTTTGGTGGTGGAACCGGGAATTTGAACTATAATGACATGCTTCAAGTTGGTTGGGTGGATCTTACTAGTGCATGCAAATTCTTCGGTGAAAAATGAGTGCGATGCTCCAGAATCAAACAACATTCTTGCTAAAACTCAGTTGACAGAAAACATACCCAGCACTACATCTGGCCCTTCTTGGGCTTCTTGGGCGTTCATGTCGAAGAGACGACTGTTGCGGTTGTGAGGGTTCCCTGGGGAAAATCTTCTTCCTGGTTGAACACGACGCTGCTGTTGAGCTGGGGCATTCACATTGTCTTCTTGGTGTACTCATTGGAATAGTGACCCTTCACTCCATACTCGAAACAAGTGATCTGAGACTTGTCTTTAGCTGCGACGGGCACAACATTGCTTCCAGTTCTTGGTGCAGTGTTGTTGTTGTTGTTGCTCTTGGGAGGTGCACGGTTGAAATTGCTGGTGTTGTCGAGGTTGTTGTTGTTTCCTCCGGACTTCACAGTGCCTCCGCTATGGTTCGGGTAGCTTGGGCGAGACATTGGGGGTCGGTTGTTTCTTGGTGCATACCCTGCAGACGGGTTGGGACGGTACTTCTGGTGGCTATTGGTTCCAGCTTGGTGCATCATACGATGTTTGTGGTTGTTGTTTGCCTAGTTAATCTTCCCTTCCATCTGAATGGTAGAGTCGACTAGCTCTTTGAGATCCTCGAAGCGGATGTTGACGAGGACAGTCTGCATCTCATCATGCAGTCCGTTTAGGAATCTCTCCTTCTTCTTGGCCTCCGTGTTGATCTCATCAGGTGCATACCTGGCAAGTGACAGGAATCTGTCACGGTATTCCACTACAGTCATTCTGTCTTGCTTTAGTTCTCTAAATTCATCCCTCATTCTGGTGACTAGGCCCTGCGGCACGTGGGTGTGGCTGAACTTGATTTTGAAGGCTTCCCATGTCATCACCTAACCATGGTTCATCAGGCGGATGCTATTCCACCAGGCTTTTGCATCTCCTGCCAAGTAGTGGGTGGCAAAGAGAACTTTCTCGTTGTCATCAACTCTGGCTACTTCCAAATTGTTCTCCATTGTCTGTAACCAGTCATCAGCATCTAATGGGTTCTCCGAAGTGCTAAAGATTGGGGGATTGGTATTCTGGAAGTTTTTTAGCTTGGATCCTTGATGATCCTGATTTCCATGCCCTTGGTTGTTTTGGGCCATCTGGGTGATCTGCTGTAGTGTTGCTAAGTTGGCCTGGCGCTCTGCCCTGCTTGCTTCACGGTCTGCAACTAACATCTGCATAATCTGCAACATTGGGTCCTGCGATGAGTTGCTCCCTTCGGGGTTTGCACGAGTCATCTGAAGATTGAGATACACAAAGGGGTAAGAGGGAAATTTCTAAGGTTCATGGTTTTGGTTTCAAAGCTAAAACTTTGAGTTTGACTCATGTTTTGTAACTAACTTCTTTTCATTCATTCAAACAAGCATACGATACAAACACACACACACCACAACAACAAGGGAAAACATATGGTTTTAAGAACCATTCTGTAAGCTACGATACATTGGGACCGATATTCCTCACTCTATGATAGTGCTCTAGTGCATCTACTCATCGTCGATTAAGTCGGAGTCATCATCGTCGATGTGGAAGTCCACGGCATCCTCCTCCAAAAAGTCATCATCATTGCTGAGGTAAGTGTCCATATCTCCCTGGATGTCTTCACCTTTCTCTACTTTCTCGTTTGCTGCAAGTTGAGCTTCTTGCTCCTTGATGGTCTTCTCAAGGTCGGCCACCTTCTTGCAAAGACGGTCGATGGTGCAATCCTTCTTTTCGCGCTGGCGGCGAAGAGACTGACGGTCCTTGACAAGTAGTGAGAAAGTCTGGGCCTTCTGGGCGGCAATGGCAAGATTGTGGTTGGCAAAATCCCTAGCATTGTCCAATTCCTTCTGGCGGTCATATAACAGGAAGTCAAGGTTCTCCACTTGACGCTTCAACTCCGGGTGACTAGGCATCTCCATTGGCATCCCCATGAAGTCATGCCTTGCATAGTGAATAAAGCGGGTTCCTTGGATTTGGTTGACACTTAGGGCGCACAGACATGCGAGAGCTTCATGCATTGCCCTGGCTAATCCATCTAGCCAGTTGTTCTCTCTTACGGAGAACTGGATTCTCCCGGACGTTGGTGCTTCTATACTTCCTCGAAGATCAGCGGTGACTAGCCATTGTAGATCTCCTCCTAGGGGTCCAGGAAGTTGAGCTCCAAGAAACTCCGGATGTGGGCGTCCCAAGAGCTCAGACAGTGAATCTAGATACCTCTCGAAGATCAGTTGGCCTCCATTGCCCAACTAATAGAACTTGCCGAACTGAGTCTCCATCTACAAGAATTAAGGATGAGGAAGTTAGTGAAGTGATCAAGTGTGTCAAATTTTATGTAGTAATGTAAGAATTGGAGGAACATGAATTTTTGAGAGAGAATGGATTCCCAAGGGTAAGAGAGGAAATAGTTTTTCATAAACACTCACTTTGGTTTTGAAATTAAGTTTTTGTTCGGACGTCCATTCTAACTAGGGTATCCTATGGTCAGGATGGCTCTGATACCAACTGGTCAACACCCGGATTTTTCATCCCAGATGCCTGTTATGCCATACCTCGCAATCCTAGGATTACCATTTTTGCGAGACATAACAGATTGGATATCACAGTACATCATCCATTATAAACCATAATAGGTTCTTACATGAATAAAGGATCTCATGATTCAGTCTTAATACAACAAGCAGCGGAATAAATAATAAGCGTAGCGGTGGGGTCCATCTTCAATGGCACAGGCGATGCTGACGATGGAAGATAGTCCTAGTTATCATAGCCATCCTGCTGTCCTTCATCTTGGTAGTCTCCTTCATAGTCTGGCCATAGTAATAGCCAAGGACAAAAGCCATGAGTACTCTTTAAGTACTCGCAAACTACCACTAACAAGTAAGATAGTTCTAGTAGGAATGCTAACTCTAAGTTTATTCGTAAAGTGAAGTTTGAAACCTAAGCTGAGCTCAGAAACAAAGAAATATGAAATAAAGTTCTAGAATCACTTAAGTTGGGAAGCTAGTGTCATAGTCACAACCCTATTGGGATCAAGTCAAGATTCATCATTCGTTTCATAAGTCATTTTGAAAACATTTGACAACAGAACAGTATGGCCACTCCAACTGTCCATAACCACGGACACAGCTATTCGAATAGTTTGACACTCTACAGAGGTGGTACACTTTCACCACAAGATTCGATACATCTATTAGGGATAACCCTGAATCATCATACTTAGTATGCAGATAATCAAACATAACCTTTCATTTACACACCCTAGTATAAGCACCTCTCCTATGAGTATGGCCTCCCAACCATGACCATCTGTCATGTTAGGCACTGCATAGGTGGACAACATTGAGAGGTAGCCTCAGCTCAAACCTCTCCCACGAGGGAACTAATACTAATGCATATAAACTTCCGACTAAGCCATACCCAATTCAGGTAATGTTGTTGTACGGTAAAATTGGAATGGTGTCGCATCCGAACCCAACCATCAGTTTTGTAAAAGGGTTAAGGCTGATGCCTCAACATTTTCATCATCATAAACCATTTGTGTTTCTCAACACATGTCAAAACATCTCAATAGAATGACTCATCATTCCAAGGTTTTCACAGTTCATTTTCACCAAGTGTTCCCATCTAAAGTGACTCAAGTTTTGATTTAGCTCTATGCTACTAGGTTAAGAGTGTTCACTAATAGGGGATGCTAAGATCAATCTCATGCCATAGAATGACATCTAAGGTTATCTAGATAGGTCAAGTTTTATACTTTTATGCTACCTTCTAATAAGTAAAGGACTTTAATAAAGTAAAGAAACTAAGAGCTTGGAAATAAAACTTGGGGTAGGTAATAGTCAAAGTGGTATAACCAAAGCATGTCTAATGCATTTTCTTAGGTTATCTAGCTTGAAAGGTCTAGCTTGCATTGTTAATGATGGCTTGCTCAGTTTACTTGAAGTGCTAGGCTTGCCTTGGTTCGTGTAGTGGTTGAAGTTTCCTTCCCCCTCCTCTTGATAGAACTCCTCCTCCTTGAAAGCTTGGTCGGTACTATCGTCTATAAATACATACGGGATACATAATCACCAAACAATAGTTAACTACTCTACTTAGCACACGAAGGCACACATTTGATGATCTATTATTATCACAAGCATCACAAGGTTTTATTAACTAGCTTCATTCTTTTTTATTTAAGAAATGTAATTTCTACTCATCGAAAATAACTAAGATTTTATATTCTCCAATTAAAATATGGGATCATGTGGACACATGTCATAACCACATATTCTAACATATGGGAATGTGATTTAATGGCTGGATCACGTTTTAATAAGTTTAAGTTTAATATTTAATGATTTAAAGTGACTAGAAATGCCTATATAGCATTAATTTGGTACTAGTCCAAAGTCACTGCATGTAAACCTTAATATTATTACATATTCAGATAGGTATGGTTAAATGTGATTTTTGAGAGTTGTAATCAACTCAAAAGCTATTAGGGTTGTTTTTATAAAAATGTTTAAATGTACAAAAGCTTCTGTCTTGTTATTTTTACTAGGAGAGATCTCTAACTCTAAATGATTTTAATCCAACGGGCTTGGATAGATAATTTCGTTAGCTTTCCAACAAAATTAGAATCACTCAATTTGGATTTGTAAAACTCTCTGAATTGATTTTTAAACTAAGGGACAGAATTGAGTTTAAACCTAAATAGAAAAATCCTAATTTGAATTGCTGGGTCAGCGCAGGAAATGAAATGGGCCAGCCCAGTGATGCTTAGCAGCGTAGAGGGCGGCTGACAGGTTGGTCCCACTTGTCAGCGAAACTTAAAACCCGAAATGGTATGGGGCGATCTGGGTGCTACGATTAGCACGCAGATCGACGGTTCACGGTCATCGTCGACGATGGACTGGTCGCCGGCGAGACCGAACCCTAAACGGACGGTGGGGGTCTACTAGGTGCGTACCAGGGCTCCAACTAGTGCGGCGAGGCGGGCGATCAAACTGGACAGCGACGGCGAAGCGAGGTCGCGGCAGGGGCTGAGGTGGACGAACTCGATGGCAACTTCTCCTCCCCTGGAACGGCTACCTCCGGTGCAATTCTGGCGAAAGGCAGCTCGAGTGGCTCCGGCGAGAGAGGGGAAATGGTCTATGTAGAGAGGGGAGTGGAATGGTGTGAAGAGATGGTGCTAGGGTGGCCTCCTTATATAGGCTCGACGGTGAGACCGAGAGGTGTGGGCGGAGCTCGTCGGTGACAACAGCACAGGGGGCTATCGGTGTGGGTGAGGTAGGCAGACAGTGGGCAGTTCCCTGGCAGTCAGCTACGGCGCAATGGCGCGGGTAGGGGTGGTGGCATTTGGTCGGGAGTGTCACACGCTCTAGGAGACAAAGGCGGTGCTCGATGGCGATCACGGCGACTGTGGGTCACGTGGCGGTGGACGGCCGTGTCTGGTGGGTTGTTGGGGTCGAGGCGGAGTGGCGTGCGCGGTATGGGGTCAAGGCGCGGTCTGCTGCGTGCTGGTAGCAATCGCGCTCTGGCGCGCTCTGGCTTGCTCGCAGAGAGAAAGGGCAGCGATGCTGGGGAGTGGTCCAGGGGCTGAGGTTGATCGAGGGGTGGACCGTGGGCAGTGGTGAGGTCACGCCGTGCTTCCTGGAGCGGCGGAGAGGGGCTAGCGGTCTGTTGTGGCGTTGGCAAGGTTGGATGGCGAGCATGGCGTCGGGGCGGCATGGCACTGTTGCCCTAGGCCATTAGGTAGGTCTTTGATGGCTTGGTTGGGTCTGGGGGAGACAAGGGACTTGAAATGGGTTCAAATGGCTCTACCAAATTTGATCAAAACTAGTATAAGTTAGGCCATTTTGATTCCGCCTGCCAGGTGTTCGACACAATGGCCGCATGAACAAAATATTTGAATTTTGAGCTGATTTTTGGTGGAGTGATATATCTGATGCTTGAGCTTCTAGGTTTTCTTGGAATTTTGAAATGGAGTTCATTTGTGTGGTTTTTGAATTAGGGTGATCTATACATATGAACTACATTCAATTTTCAAATGTCCTTTAAATTTAGTGTTTGAAAGTTTTTGGGATGAAACAAAGTGGGACTTGGTACATCACTACTTGTACTAGCAAGGGGTGCAAAGATCCACAATTCTTTCTATTAAGATTTGAGTTCTAGGAATAGCCAAAGTAAGCTAGGTGATTAAAATGACAATAGTGACCATTTGCTTATTTTATTCATTTTGATTTCTTTTTCTTTGGGATTTGTTTGGGAATGATCTAGATGATGTTTAATTCACCTTAGAATCATTTTACAACCAATGGATCACTCAAACATGGCAATTCAAAACAACTCCTAATTTAAATGCACACACATATGAATGCTTAATTATTTTAAATGGAAAAGTTTTTGTTAACCCTAAATTGGGTAGATTTGATCTTGATTAATCTTGTATTAAGTTTTGGGATGTTACAGAATCTCAAGGAGTTGTTTAAAGAACTTCTTGACTTTCTTAAAGTAAGGCTTGAGGTCGACCTCTTTGACTGAGTCAGTGAATAGGATAGATGTGACACCCCCAGGATCAGGGTTAAGCAAATCCAGACATTAGCCTGACATAAGCTTAACCTAGAGCTCGAGGATATACCGTGAGAAATCGGTAACACAACTGTAACACTGCGGCACAAAAATTATTACAGCAAGCTCATAACTGAGCGAAGAACCAAAATATTACAAGAAGAGGTCACTGACCACAAACATCAAACAATGGAAGGCCAATTATGATATTAAGTATAGCAAACTTAACAAATTGCCTAAGAGGCCTGAAGCATAACGATGACGTCCTAGCCCATAGATTCCAGGCTGCCGGCCGGGAACCCCAAGCTACTCGACGTGTCGATGTTGTACCAAACTTGTCTTCAGGGGAACACTTAATTTTCTACAAAAGTATCAACAAAGCATGGGTGAGTACAGGGTGTACTCTGCAAGACTTATGGCTGGTGGGGTTATTTTGCATAAAGCCATCTTTGTTTTTAAAAAAAGAGGGAGAATAAGCTCGTCTAATCAGAATATTTTCAGAGGGGGTAAGAGAGCGACATCTCCAAAGAATTGATCATCATATTTTTATATCCACCAAAGTAATCCTCATCTCACAACTAGGATCACCCCCTCATACCCATGAGGAAGCATCCTTAAGCACACGTTGAACTACCAAGTTTTACAATTATGTTAATGTTATCTATGATCTTCACATCCGTTCCTAAGTTGTCCATAACCGTGGACACAACTTTTCGAAAAGATTAAACCATGTAGGGGTGTACAACTTTACCCACACGTACCAACTGACTCTTAATGTCACAATGATTAGCCCTCTTCCTTGGAAGGCCATCAGAGGGTGGTTGGACACGACCTTTACCTTGCTTTCACCGAGACCATGATTCATGCCCTAAGGAGGGTTCCGCCGTAACAGGTCAAATCCCGAAGCCGGTCCCTAGAGATGTGAGTCGAGGTTGGTTTACCAGGGGCTCCATCCACCCCAAGCAACCCCGACCATGCTTACCTACCTGTTATGATGCACCTTCACGCGCCAAGTCTTTCAAAATGTTTTCTATGCATATGTTAGATGGAATGCCCGAACTATGTGACTCATGGAATCTACTAGGCAAGTTAGTTACTTGTTAGGTTTTCCAAGCCATGTGTGGCTGTATGCTCATCTTGGTTCAAGAGGCTAGAAGTCGGGTCCTAGTAGTGGCGAGCATAGGACTACAAAAATCACATCCTACCGTGGCCTCCCATACAAGCCTTAGCATGCTTAACCTTTACTACTGATATTACCTCATTAGTATACCTTGTTCTCCTATCATACTAGATTCTTTGCATTTGGTACATCTTCTGGATGAACCAGCACTGACAGCTATGCATGGGTAAGCAAGACACAGATATAATCTCTAGCAATGCACACACGCGAAACATAGTTATGCTAGGAGTAGTGGATCGGGTAATATAAGCTCAAGGGAGTAATGCAGCAGATAGGATACTCTATCTATTGATAAAATACCACAGTAGAATCGTATGCATCATGACAAGAATGAAATACTTTGAAAGCATAGGATTCTTTTATGTGTGGAGCTATGCTTGCCTTTTTTGTTGATACCCATATATGGATCTTCGGAAGCCTTGTACTTGACTTGATTACAGTTGGTCAAGTATTTTTCGTCGATCTTCAAGCTTTAATGGTGTTGATCTCGGTCTTCGATCTCGATCTCAATATCATATTCTACCGGGAAGAACCAACCACCAGAAAGTGAGGGGAAAACAATCAACACATGGCATCGATGCAATGCTCAAGCAAGTATGATGATATGACAAGTTATTTAGAGTTGAAATGTAACCCTAAAGCATGCTTGGCAAATTAAACGGGGTTCTGAGGGGTCCAACCCCTAATACGGAAGAGATCCCGGAATCACCTACGGGGGTTCATTTAGTTCTTCTAATTAAACTTGTAGTTAAAGTTGTTGAACAATGCATGATTTTGATGCTATGAGATAGACCTCATTTTTCTGAACATTTTGATATATTATACATATTTTTCTGACTTATAAATAATTAGATATTGATTTTACAATATTTAAACCATTTCAGAAATTATTAAAACAATTAAGAAATTATAGAAAAACGTGGAAAACCGTTTTACACCGGGGCAACCACTAGCCGCAGTGGCTGCGAGACGGGCCCGGGGCCACATCAGTAGCCATGCGGGCAAAACGGGACCCGTAAAAGGTTTGACCGGGCTGAATCACACGCGCTGACGCCCGAGTGACGCCAGCATGACATCACGCCGACGGGGGCTCCCAGACCAGCGAAGGGGCGGCTCTAGGCAGTTAACTGGGAAGCGGGGCTAGTCTCGTTCGACTCAGCGCTGAGCCAGAAACGGGCGACGCTGCTTCCAGCGGGTCACCGGAGCATAGGCACGGCGACACGCGACGACGGGGCTTGCAGAGCAACGGCGGCCGGCAGATACAATGGGCAAGAAAGCAAGTGGAGGGTGCCTGGAGCACCAGAAGCTCATCTTGGAGCGGTTGATGACGACAACGAGGCAAGGCGATGACCGGGGCGATGGTGATGGGGACGGCAGAGCTCGTTGGGGTCGGGGGAGACAACCTCGATTCGGGTGATTGGGAGCGCACCGGCTTGCGAAGCTTGGCGGGGAAGAATGAGAAGACAACGGCGGTCCTAGCTGTGGCCTCAATGGAGACTGGGGCGGCCAGACACAACGGCGAACAGCGAGGCCTGACGGCTAGGGTTTCGGCCGCAGGAGATATTGGGGAAGAGAGGGGATTAGGGTTCGTCCGAGCGACGACGGGGGTATTTGTAGACGGCCAGCGACATCGGTAGCATGCATCCTGGCGCGGGAGGGCCTCACGGCATAGACGAATGGAAGTAAGAGAGCGGCGCGGATCGACGGTGTAGGCGGCGACATGCAGGTGCTCGCCGTCGGGGACGAAGACGACAGAGGACGAACCAGTACACGGGCTGGGATACGCTGGGCTACGGGAGTGCTATGCGAGCGGCAGAGAGAGAGGAGAGGGGAACTAGGCCAGCTGGGCTACGGGCTGCTTGGCTGGATCTGGTTATTTTTATTTGCCAAATCTTTTCCAAAATAGTTTTTCTTTCTCTCTTTTGTATTTTCAAAATAGATCTGTTTTGTACAATTTCAAAAATACAAGAGGCTTTGTAAAAAGTATGAAAATATTGTAGGGACCCCTTGTAACAATTTGGGTTCCAACATTTTGTACTTTTCCAATATTTTCAAAACCATTTGAATGCTTATAGAGAGGGAGGGGAAATAGGGTTTTAGGTTTTACATTAATTTTCTTTGCATGCATTTTAAAACATGATGCTCATGAAATGCACATTAAACCCTAATTAATGATTAGCTAAAACTGGGGTGTTACAATAGATGACCTAACCTTCTCCTAGTCGACCTTTTTTCCATGTGCCAAAGCCAAAGCCATCGAAGTCTCCGCCCTTCTCTTTGCTAGAATCAAGCCGTAGCTGGTGAGGGGGTCAGATTGGCATTGAAGACACCAGTGAGGATGTTGAGATCAAACGGGACATATTTATCAGGGAATATCTCGACATGAAGATGGTTGAAGGCATGGCAATAGCGGGTCAGGAGATTATAGTCACGAATATTATTCCCTCCAAGACACTCAGGGCATCCGACAAAGGGTCAACTTGTTGATCCTCTGATAGCACTAGTGAGAAATTGGTGATCTCTGTAGTCAAGAAAAAAGGGAAGCAAATCAAGAACTAAGAACCAAGCAAGGAGAATCAAGTTTTGCATCAGAAGAAGTGACTTACTCGTCAAGGAGGATCTCAGGGCTTCAAGCCTTTTCTAGAGATTTTCATCCTGTCCTACTACTATAGTAGTTTCGGCTATGTTTCTCTACATCGGCTTGGCCACTGCCTGAGTTTCTGCGAGTGCCTTTAGGCAGCCTTCAATTTAATCCTGAGGTCCTCTGTGCTTTAAGGAAGCTTCACGGATAATCTTGGATTTGTCAGCAGCAACAAAGTATTTAAGAGAAGAAATCGATGGAGCAAAGTATTCAAAGGAAGTAGAAGAAAAAGAATAAAAGCTTTAGAGGAAGAAGCATCATGTTGGATTCTAATAAAACAGGCAGTCATCTTGACCATCACGTGCATTATCGACTCAAGGAAATTAAAGCATAATCAAACACTCGAGGGTTACTCCCATCGGGAGCGCTGACCGCACACTCGAAGGAAACAACAAAATGTTCTACAGAGTCGATAGTGTGGGTCATGAAGACGAACTTTGAGCCTACACTCGAATAAAAATATTCGAATGTAGCCTCGGGGGCTACTCCCATCGGGAGCGCTGGTCGCACACCCGATAGAATGGGCAAAAATCCTCCTACAGAGTCGAAGAATACAAACCTTATGAGTATTACCCAAGCATATACTCAAATAGTTAATCCCATCGAGAGCGTTAACAGCGCACCCGGTGAAAAAAGCAGAAAGCTGACAACTTTAGCAATTCCAACAGCCAAACAAGGCAGCTGATAAAAAACTTCAAATTCTCTGATCGTGTCTGCCACGATAACATGTCTGAATGTCGTGTCTACAACATGAAGGTAAGACCCCATGATCCATCATGTGAGGCCTGGTAACCGCACATGAATACACTCTACTAGAAAATTTCATATTGACGATATGATGAAAAAATCTTGATGGACGCGTTGGGTACCCGAAACATAAAACTGGAATCCAGTACTCGATAAGACCTTCGTGGCCCGAGCGGAATTACGCTAGTATGTACTAGGTTCAAGTCCGGGGACTTGAGCTTGAATAAGGTTCACGATATTTTTTCCCAACAGCAATTAGCTGGTTCCCAGCCCGTCAGATGCACCAGACTCGTTATACCAAAATCCCCATGACAAAAATAATTAACTCATAGTTTACTACTCGAAGAAATCTTTGGGTTCTATGCTAAAAATGTCTTTGAGACTCAACCTGAATCTACGATGGAGTCTTAGGGGCTACTGACATAGGTATGACTTCTTGGGTTCTCATGATTGGTATACCTGATACATACCCAAACTACAATCCATAAAGCCCACAAAGAACTAAGAGTCCTGGAAGCATCCAAAGACCAGGAACTAGACGTGGTGATCAAGGCAGAAGCTTAAACCGACATAATCGTTGAGCTATATTTAGCTCTTGCAACCGATCCATATATTGGACTCTGAGACCCAGCCTCTCATATAAAGGCTGGGAGTAGCCGATGGAGAGGGCATTGTAGCTTTGAGCAAACCACAACCTACTATGAGTTAGATTGCATCTAGTGAGTACTAGTTGTCGTAGCCATCCTGCTATCCTTCCACCGGATAGTCCTCCTCATAGTCTGGCCACGGGAAGAGCCAGGGACAAAGCCATGAGTACTCTTTAAGTACTCACAAACTATCACTAACAAGTAAGGTAGTTCTAGTAGGAATGCTAAACTCTAAGTTGATTTGAAAAGCTAAATTTGAAACCTAAGCTGAGTTCAGAAACAAAGAAAGATAAAATAAAGTTCTAAATCACCTAAGTGGGAACTTAGCTTTCATAGTCACAACCCTGTTATGGTCAAGTCAATTCACAATTCATTTCATAAGTCATTTTGACAACATCTTACGACGGAACAGTATGGCCACTCCAACTGTCCATGACCGCGAACGCGGCTATTCGAATAGTTTAACACTCCATAGAGGTGGTACACTTTCACCACAAAATTCGATACATCCGTCAGGGATAACCCGGAATCATCATACTTAGTATGCGGATAATCAATCATAACCTTTCCTTTACACACTCTAGTATAAGCACCTCTCCTATGAGCTTGGCCTCCCAGCCATGGCCATCTTCCATCCTGGGCACTGCATAGGTGGACAACATCAAGAGGTAGCCTCAGCTCAAACCTCTTCCGCGAGGGAACCCATACAAATGCATATAAACTTCCGGCTACGCCTTACCCAATTCAGGTATTGTGGTTGTACGGTAAAATTGGAATGGTATCGCATCTGAACCCAACCATCAGTTTTTATAAAGGGCTAAGGCTCATGCCTCAACATTTTCATCATCATAAACCATTTGTGTTTCTCAACACATGTCAAAACATTTCAATAGAATGACTCATCATTCCAAGGTTTTCATAAGCATGTTCACCAAGTATTCCCATCTAGAGTGATCAAGTTTTTGGTTTAGCACTAACCACTAAGTTAAGAGTGTTCACTAAGGTGGGATGCTAATCTCAATCTCATGACATAGAATGACATCTAGTATAGGCCAAGTTTTATACTCTTTATGATCTATACTACTTTCTAAAATCTCACCAAGCCTTACTAAAAGTAAAGAAACTTTGGTAAAGTAAAAAGATTTAAAGCTTGTAAGTAAAACTTAGGATGGGTACAAATCAAAATGTATAACCAAAGCATGCCTAAATCAGTTGCTTAAGTTAAGGGGCAAGTGTTAACTTGCTTAGTTCTCCTCGTCTTCTTTGGGGTAGAACTCCTCCTCCTCGTATACTTGGTCGTTACTATCGTCTATAAATACATAAGGGATACACAATCACCAAACAATACTTAACTAGTCTATTTTGCACACTAATGCACACACTTGATGATCTAGCATCATCACACTCATCACAAGATTTAAAAAACTAGTTTCATTTATTTTATTTGAGAAAGGCAATTTCTACTCATTGAAAATACTTAAGATTTAATATTCTCCAATTAAAATATGGGAACATATGGACACATGTCATCACCACATATTCTAGTACATGGGAATGTGATTTAAATGTTTGATCATATTTCACTAAGTTTAAGTTTATCATTTAAATGATTTAAAATGACTAGAAATGCCTATATAGCATTATTTTGGTACTAGTCCAAAGTCACTACATGCAAACCTAAATATTATTACATATTCAGATAGGTATTGTCGAATGTGATTTTGAGAGTTGGAAAAAACTCAAAAGCTATTATGGTTAATTTTTGAAATATGTTTGAATGTAGAAAAGTCTCTGTCTTGTTATTTATGCTATATGTGATCTCTAACTCCAATTGATTTAAATCCAACGGGCCTGGATAGAGATTTTAATTATCTTTCTAACAAAATTTGAATCATGCCATTTGGTTAAGTGAATCTCTCTGAGTTGATTTTTAAACAAGTGGACAGAATCTAGTTTAAATCTAAATATAAAAACCTTTATTTGAAACAGTGGGCTAGCGCGGGAAAACTAACGGGCCGGCCCAGTGGTGCTCCATGGCGTAGAGGGCAACTGATAGGGGGTGCACATGTCAGCGGCTGATCCTAACCAAAGCGGTACGGGGCAATATCAGTCGTGCGATGAACAGAAATCGACGGACGTGGTTCATCGTTTTCCGGTGAACAGCTCCGGCGAGATCAAATCCTAACACGGCATGGTGGGGGTACGTGGGGGCTTACCAGGGCTCCAGCTAGACGTGGCGATGGGGGCGATTGAACTGGTGGACGATGGCAGTTCTAGGCATGGTCATGGCGGCTCCTGGGACAGCTCCAATCGACGGTGCCTCTTCTCCTCTGCTGCGGCAAGCTCTGGCAAAATTCCGGAGAACGGCAACCCGCCTTGCTCCGAGGATGGGGTGGAAGGATCAGTGGAGAGAGGGGAGTGAGATGGTGTGCAGAATTAGGCGGGGGGTGGCCTCTATTTATAGCTCGACGAAGTGACCGAACGGGATGGGCTGGCTTCTCTAGCGAGGGCGGTATAACGTGCTATCGTCGTGGCTGGAGGTAGGGGACGGTGCGCGGTCTGCTGGCGGTCGTCTACGGCATAAAGGCATGGCTAGGGGCAGTGGCATTTGGTCGGACGTGGTTGATGCTCTACGCGGCAAAAGCGGCATTCGACGCGGCGCACGGGGCCTGCAAGTCAAGCGGTGGCAAACAGGCATGTCCGGGCGGTTCCTGGGGTTGTGGCGGAGCGGTGCATGCTTGTCGGGCGTGGTGATCTGGCCGTGCTCGGCATGGCGTAGACGCGGTGGGCGCGGTCATTCTGCGGTGGTCCAGGGCCTAGTAGTGCTTGGGGACGAGACATGGAAGGGCGGTAGGGTGCGACGATCGTCCTAGACATGGCGAGAGAGAGAGGGGCGCTCCAGGATGAACGGTCCATGGTCGACCGACGGTGACCATCTTTGGGAGGCGCTCTACTGGCGCAACAGCAGAGGGGGGTGATGTCTGGGGCTGGGTTAGGATAAGAGGGGACAAGGGGAGTGTAATGGGGGCCAATGCATTGAAGGATCACTGCTCAAATAGTAGATTTAGGCTAGGGTTTATTCTGTGTCTGCAAGGTATTCGGTCAAATGGCCGCAAGAAATTCAAATTTGAATTTTGAAAAGATTTTTGGTGTGTGAACTACACTTATTCTTAAGAGTCTCTGGTTGTTGGGAATTGTCAAGGTGAATTGGTTTGGTTGGTTTTTGCTAAAGTGGGATCTTCTCATATGATTTGGATTCCAATTTCAAATGCCATTTAAAATTAGTGGCTAAGGTTTTGTAAGATTTTAAAGTGGGCCTTGGTAGATCTTTACTTGTACTAGCAAGGGGTCCAAAGATCTAGAATTGTTTCTGTTGGGAAAAGACTTCTAGGAACACCTAAAGTGGCCTAGTGGATTAAAATGGATAAAGTGACCATTTGCATTATTAACTCTTATTTGATTTATTTTTCTTTGGATTTTGTTTGTAGATGGTCTAGATGATGTGGCATTCACCTTTAAACCATTTCATATCATTTAGAACAATCAAACATGGCATTTACACACAATGTTATCTAATGCATCAACACATGCATCCATAATTATTTTCATAATAAAATTTTTTTTGTTAACCCTAAATTAGGTGATTTGAACTTTGATAACCTTGATTAAAGATTTGGGATGTTACAAACCTTCCCGCCTTCAAAAAAATCTCGTCCCGAGATTTAAGAAAAACTAGGAACTAAAGAGATCTGGAAACTCGGTCCTAATGTAATCATCACGCTCCCAAGTAGCTTCTTCTTCGGTGTGGTTGCTCCATTGGATCTTGAGGAATTTGATACTCCGAGTCCTGGTGGTTCTAAAGGATTCTTCCAAGATATGGATGGGCACTTCATGATACGTCAGATCCTTGTTGATATCAATGGCTCAGTGATCTATGTTCTTGATAACTTCGGTCTTCTCTGGCACTTCTAGGCATTTGCGAAGTAATGAGATATGGACACGTTATGGATGGCTGACATCTCTTCTGGCAGTTCCAGTTGTTATGATACTTCTCCTCGGCGATTCAAAATCTTGAAGGGTCCAATATATTTGGGGGCTAACTTCCCTTTCAGCTGAAAACGCTGCATTCCTTTCAACGGTGTCACTTTGAGGTACACGAAATCTCCGAAATTGAAAGTCAGGTCTCTACGACTCTTGTCAGCATAACTCTTCTATCTAGATTGGGCAGTCTTGAGGTGCTTACGGACTTTGTGAACCTTCTCTTCGGCTTCTCGTAGGATGTTGGGTCCGAAAATCTGACTCTCTCCTACTTGCGACCAATTCAAAGGGGTACGACACTTTCTTCCATATAAGAACTCAAATGGGGCCATTTGCAAACTGGCTTGATTACTGTTGTTGTATGAGAATTCTGCGAAGGGCAGGCAATCTTCCCATTTTGATCCATACTCTAACACACAAGCTCTCAACATATCTTCTAAGATTTGGTTGACTCTTTCAGTCTGTCCGTCGGTCTGCGGGTGATAAGTTGTGCTGAAATTGAACTTGGTTCCTAATCCTTCTTGGACTTTCTGCCAAAATCTCGAGGTAAATTGGGTTCCTCGATCTGAGACTATGGTCTTGGGGGTTCCATGCAAACTAACAATTCTGACAATGTACAACTCTGCTAGCTTCGAGCTCTGGTAGGTTGTCTTGACAGGTATAAAGTGGGCTACCTTGGACAGTCTATCAACGATGACCCAGATTGAGTCATTTCCCCTACTAGAAGTAGGAAAACCAGTGATAAAGTCCATTCCAACGGAATCCCATTCCATTCCAAAATCTGCAATGGTTACAACAGTCCTGCGGGTCTCTGATGTTCCGCTTTGACTCTCTGATAGATATCACACTTGGCGATGTAGCTTCCGATTTCCCGCTTCATCTTGTGCCACCAAAATTGCTCCTTCAAATCTTGATACATCTTTGTTCCTCCGGGGTGGATAGAATAAAGAGTATCATGAGCTTCTTGCATGATAAATTGCTTCAGCTCCGAATCTGCTGGCACACAGATATGTCCTTTGTACCACATAACTCCTTCTTCATCTTCGGTGAATCCAGGTACCTTTCCTGTACCAATATGATGCTTGATTTTGTCGATACTTGCATTTCCCTTCTGGGCTTCCTTGATTTGACTAATCAAAGTGGGTTGAAGTTCAATGCTAGCTAAAAATCCTTTGCTAACTAGCTCAGTTCTAATCTGCTCCAACTCTTCATGCAAACTTGGCTGGTTCTCTTTGATCATGGTGTTTAATCTACATGGCAATCTGCTAAGAGCATCTGCTACCACATTGGCTTTGCCGGGGTGATAGTGAATGTCAAGGTCATAATCCTCTATTAACTATATCCATCTCCTTTTGCCTCATATTCAGCTCCTTCTGAGTGAAAATATACTTCAAGCTCTTGTGATCCGAGTAAATCTCACAGCGGTTACCCATAAGGTAATGATGCCATGTCTTCAAGGCTAACACTACAGCTGCTAGTTCAAGATCATGGGTGTGGTAGTTTTGCTCATGTTGCTTCAGTTGTCTGGACAGATATGCTATGACGTTGCCTTCTTGCATCAACACACATCTGAGACCAATCTTGGATGCATCACAATACACATCAAACGGCTCCTTGATATCTGGCATAATCAATATTGGGGCTGAAATCAATCTTTTCTTGAGCTCTTGGAAACTTGCTTCACATTTGTCGGTCCATTCAAACTTCTTGTCCTTCTTCAACAATTGGGTCATGGGTCTTGCGATGCTCGAAAATCCTTCTACGAATTTGCGGTAATAACTCGCTAATCCGAGAAATGCATGGACTTGGGTTTGGGTGGTTGGGGCTTCCCATTCTTCAACATCTTTGATCTTGGCGGGATCAACAGCGACTCCTCCTGCCGACACAATATGTCCAAGGAATCCTACTTCTTTCATCCAAAACTCACATTTGCTGAAGTTGGGATACAACTGATGCTTTCTAAGGGTTTCACGGATGATTCTCAGATGTTGCTCATGGTCTTCTTCTGACTTGGAGTAGATAAGAATATCGTCGATAAAAACCACGACAAACTTATCTAGAAAGTTCATAACGATCTTATTCATGAGATTCATGAAATAAGCGGGGGCATTGGTTAATCCAAAAGACATGACCGTATACTCATACAATCCATATATGGTGGTAAAGGCGGTCTTTGGAATATCCGTTGCACGAATCTTGAGTTGGTGATAACCAGTTCTAAGATCAATCTTAGAGAACACTCTAGCACTAGTCATCTGATCAAACAGCTCCTCTATCTTGGGCAGTGGGTACTTGTTCTTGATGGTGACATCATTCAGCTTCCGGTAATCCGTGCACAAACGGTTACCTCCATCTTTCTTGTCGACAAACAGAACATGCGATCTCCATGGCGATGCGCTTGGTTGAATCAAGCCTTTCTCCAGCATAGCATCAAGTTGTTTCTTCAGCTCCTCTAACTCTGATGGGTTCATGTTATAGGGTCTCCGATCTTGTGTCCGGTTCCAGGAATTAGTTCAATAATGAACTCGATATCCCGATCTGGGGTCATACCGGGCAATTCATCTGGGAATACGTCGAGGTATTCACAAACTACTCTGACTTGGTCTATGGTGGGTAGGGCTAGACTCTTGTTGCATTTGAATTGACGGGGCAAGGTTTCAGATATATGCTCTACTGACACTCCAGAGCTACTGGTCATGGTGATGGCTTTCTTGGCACAGTCGATCAATCCTTTAGGTCTCGACATCCAATCCATTCCTAGTACTACTTCCAAACCTTTGGTTCCAAGTACTATTAGATTGGCATAAAAATATATCCCATGTATTTTGATAGGCACAGCCTTGCAAATTTTTCTAACTTTGGTGGTTGAACGAGGTATTTGAACTATCATAACATGCTTCAAGTTGGTTGGGTGAATCTTACTAGTGCATGCAAATGCTTCGGTAACAAACGAGTGCAATGCTCTAGAATCAAACAACATTCTTGCTAATACTGAGTTAACAGAAAACATACCCAGCACGACATCTGGCGCTTCTTGGGCTTCTTAAGCGTTCATGTGGAATAGATGGCCGTTGCGGTTGAGCAAATTCCCTAGGGTGAATCTTCTTCCGGGCTGAACACGGCGCTACTGCTGAGCTAGGGCATTCACATTGGTAGTGGCTGCAATCTTCTTGGGACACTCGTTGGAATAGTGACCCTTCACTCCACACTCAAAACAAGTAATCTGAGACTTGTTTTTGGCTGCAGCAGGCACGGCATTGCTTCCAATCCTTGGGGCAGTATTGTTGTTGTTGTTGGACTTGGGCGGTGCACGGGTTAAGTTGTTGGAGTTGCCGAGGTTGTTGTGATTTCCTCTGGTCTTCACATTTCCTCCACTACGGTTGGGGCATATCCTGCAGACGGGTTGGGGCGATACTTTTGGGTATTGTGGGACCCAACTTGGTGCATCATCCTACGCTTGCGGTTGTCATTCGCTTGGTTGATCTTCCCTTCCATCTGGATGGCAGAGTCGACTAGCTCTTCGAGATCATCAAAACAGATGTTGACTAACACCGTCTCCATCTCATCATGCAGGCCGTTCAAGAATCTCTCCTTCTTCTTGGCTTCTGTGTTGATCTCATCAGGTGCATACCTAGCAAGGGACAAAAATCTGTCACGGTACTCCACTACCGTCATCCTGCCTTGCTTCAGTTCTCTAAATTCATCTCTCACTCTAGTGACTAAACCCTGCGGCACATGGGTGCGGCTGAACTTGACCTTGAAAGCTTCCCACATCATCACTTGACTGTGGTTCATCATACGGGTGCTGTTCCACCAGGCTCTTGCATCTCCTGCCAGATAGTGGGTGGCAAACAGAACTTTCTCGTTGGCATCAACTCCTGCAACTTGTAGGTTATTCTCCATGGTCTGTAACCAATCATCAGCATCCAACGGGTCTTCCAACTTGTTAAAGATAGGGGGATTGGTATTCTGGAAGTTTTTGAGTTTGGATCCATGATGATCCTGATTTCCATGGCCTTGATTATTGTGGGACATCTGGGTGATCTGTTGCAGGGTGGCTAGTTTGGCTTGGCGCTCTTCTCTACTAGCTTGACGGTCGGAAACTAGCATCTGAAAAATCTGCATCATCGGGTCCTGCGATGAGCTGCTCCCTCCTTGGTTTCCACGAGTCATCTGAAGATTGAGAGAGATAATGGGGTAAGGGAAAGTTCTAAGGTTCATGGTTTTGTTTTCAAAGCTAAAACTTTGAATTTGAACTCAGGTTTTGCAAACTAACTTCTTCTCAATCATTCATTCAATCAAGGCACACAATACAAACACACACACCACAACATGAAAGGAAAACAGATGGTTTTAAGAACCATTTTGTGAGCTAAGATACAATGGGACCGATACTTCTCACTCCTACGATAGTGCTCAAGTGCATCTACTCATCATCAATGAAGTCGGAGTCATCATCGTCGGTGTAGAAGTCCATGGAATCATCCTCCAAATAGTCATTGTCATCACTGAGGTATGAGTGAATATCCCCTGGATGTCTTCACCTTCTTCCTCTTCTTCTTGTTTTGCAACAAGTTGAGCTTCTTGCTCCTGGATGGTCTTCTCGAGGTCGGCCACCTTCTTGCAAAGACGAGCGATGGTGCGGTCCTTCTTCTCGCGTTGCCGGCTAAGTGATTCGCGGTCCTTCTTCTCGCGTTGCCGGCTAAGTGATTCGCGATCCTTGACGAGCAGGGCGAAAGTCTGGGCCTTCTGGGCGGCAATGGCAAGGTTGTGGTTAGCATAGGCTCGAGCATTGTCCAATTCCTTCTGTCTATCATACAGTAGGAAGTCAAGGTTCTCCACTTGGCGCTTCATCTCTGGGTGACTTGGCATCTCCAGTGGCATTCCCATACAATCACACCTTGCATAATGAGCAAAGCGAGTTCCCTGGATCAAGTTGACGTTTTGTCCGCAAAGACGAGCAAGAGCTTCATGCATAGCCCTAGCTAATCCATCTAGCCAGTTGTTCTCTCTCACGGTGAATTGAATCTTCTCGGAAAGAGGTGCTTCCATCTTGCTTCGAAGATCGGCAACTATTAGCCATTGTAAATCTCCTCCTGGAAAAGCCTTAAGTTGGGTTCCAAAGAACTCCGGATGCGGGCGCTCAAGGTACTCAGACAGTGCATCAAGATCCCTCTCAAAGATCAGTTGGCCTCCGTTTCCCAACTGGTAGAACTTGTAGTACTGAACTTCCATCTATAAGAATTTAGGATGAGTAGGTTAGTGAGGTGATCAAGTGTGTCAAATTTTAGGTAGTAATGTAAGAATTTTTTCGGGACATGAATTTTTTTGCAAGAATCCCAAGGGTAAGAGTGGATATATGTTTTCATAAATACTCACTTCTTTGGTTTTGAAACTAAGTTTTTGTTCGGACGTCCATTCTAACTAGGGTCTCCTATGGTCAGGATGGCTCTGATACCAACTTGTCAACACCCGGATTTTTAATCCCAGATGCCTGTTATGCCATACATCGCAATCCCAGGATTACCATTTTTGCGAGACATAACAGATTGGATATCACAGTACATCATCCATTACAACCATAATAAGGTCTTACACAAATAAAGGATCTCATGATCCAGTCTTAATACAAACAAGCAGCGGAAAATTAAGCGTAGCAGTGGGCTCCATCTTCAGTGTCACAGGCAATACTGGCGATGGGAGATGATCCTAGTTGTCATAGCCGTCCTGCTGTCCTTCCTCCGAATAGTCCTCCTCATAGTCTGGCCATGGGAATAGCCAGGGACAAAGCCATGAGTACTCTTTAAGTACTCACAAACTATCACTAATAAGTAAGGTAGTTCTAGTAGGAATGCTAAACTCTAAGTTGATTTGCAAAGATAAATTTGAAACCTAAGCTGAGTTCAGAAACAAAGAAAGAAAAAAAAAGTTCTAAATCACCTAAGTGGGAACTTAGCTTTCATAGTCACAACCCTGTTGTGGTCAAGTCAATTCACAATTCATTTCATAAGTCATTTTGAAAACATCACACGACGGAACAGTATGGCACCTCGAACTGTCCATGACCGCAGACGCGGCTATTCGAATAGTTTGACACTCTGCAGAGGTGGTACACTTTCACCACAAAATTCGATACATCCGTCAGGGATAACCCTAAATCATCATACTTAGTATGTGGATAATCAATCATAACCTTTCCTTTACACACTCTAGTATAGGCACCTCTCCTATGAGCTTGGCCTCCCGGCCATGGCCATCTACCATCCTGGGCACTGCATAGGTGGACAACATCAAGAGGTAGCCTCAGCTCAAACCTCTTCAGCGAGGGAAACCATACTAATGCATATAAATTTCCGGCTAAGCCTTACCCAATTCATGTATTGTGGTTGTACGGTAAAATTGGAATGTTATTGCATCCAAACCCAACCATCAGTTTTTATAAAGGGCTAAGTCTCATGCCTCAACATTTTCATCATCATAAACCATTTGCATTTCTCAACACATGTCAAAACATTTCAATAGAATGACTCATCATTCCAAGGTTTTCATAAGCATTTTCACCAAGTATTCCCATCTAGAGTGATCAAGTTTTTGGTTTAGCACTAACCACTAAGTTAAAAGTGTTCACTAAGGTAGGATGCTAATCTCAATCTCATGCCATAGAATGACATCTAGTATAGGCTAAGTTTTATACTCTTTATGCTATCTATACTACTTTCTAAAATCTCACCAAGCCTTACTAAAAGTAAAGAAATTTTGGTAAAGTAAAAAGATTTAAAGCTTGTAAGTAAAACTTAGGATGGGTACAAATCAAAATGTATAACCAAAGCATGCCTAAAGTAGTTTCTTAAGTTAAGGGGGCAAGTGTTAACTTGCTTAGTTCTAGCTTGCCTTTATTTGTGCAGTGGTTGAAATTCTCCTCGTCCTCTTCAGGGTAGAACTCCTCCTCCTCGTATACTTGGTCGATATTATCGTCTATAAATACATACGGGATACACAATCACCAAGCAATACTTAACTAGTCTATTTAGCACACTAATGCACACACTTGATGATCTAGCATCATCACACTCATCACAAGATTTAAAGAACTAGTTTCATTTATTTTATTTGAGAAAAGTAATTTCTACTCATTGAAAATACTTAAGATTTAATATTCTCCAATTAAAATATGGGATCATATGGACACATGTCATCACCACATATTCTAGTACATGGGAATGTGATTTAAATGTTTGATCATATTTCACTAAGTTTAAGTTTATCATTTAAATGATTTAAAATGACTAGAAATGCCTATATAGCATTATTTTGGTACTAGTCCAAAGTCACTACATGCAAACCTAAATATTATTACATATTCAGATAGGTATTGTCGAATGTCATTTAAATGTTTGATCATATTTCACTAAGTTTAAGTTTATCATTTAAATGATTTAAACCGACTAGAAATGCCTATATAGCATTATTTTGGTACTAGTCCAAAGTCACTGCATGCAAACCTAAATATCATTACATATTCAGATAGGCCTGGATAGAGCTTTTAATTATCTTTATAACAAAATTTGAATAATGCCATTTGGTTAAGTGAATCTCTCTGAGTTGATTTTTAAACAAGTGGACAGAATCTAGTTTAAACCTAAATAGAAAAATCTTTATTTGAAACGGTGGGCTAGCGCGGGAAAACTAACGGGTCGGCCTAGTGGCGCAGAGGGCAACTGACAGGGGGGGTCCACATGTCAGCGGCTGATCCTAACTGAAGCGGTACGGGGCACTATCAGTGGTGCGATTAGAACAGAAATCGACGACCGTGGTTCATCGTTTTCCGGTGAACAGCTCCGGCGAGATCCAACCCTAACACGGCACGGTGGGGGTACGTGGGGGCTTACCAGGGCTCCAGCTAGAGCTGGCGATGGGGGCGATCAAACTGGTGGAGGATGGTGGTTCTAGGCATGGTCGCGGCGGCTCCTGGGACAGCTCCAACCGATGGCGCCTCTTCTCCTCTGCTGTGGCAAGCTCCATCAAAATTCCGGCGAACGGCAGCCCGCCTTGCTGCAGGGATGGGGTGGAAGGATCAGTGGAGAGAGGGGAGTGAGATGGTGTGCAGAATGAGGCTGGGGGTGGCCTCTATTTATAGCTCGACGAAGCGACCGAACGGGATGGGCTGGCTTCTCCGGCGAGGGCAGTACAGCGTGCTATCGTCGTGGCTGGAGGTAGGGGACGGTGCGCGGTCTGCTGGCGGTCGTCTACAGTGTAAAGGCGTGGCTAGGGGCGGTGGCATTTGGTCGGGCGCGGCTGATGCTCTACGCGGCAGAAGCGGCGTTCGACGCGGCGCATGGGGGCTGCAGGTCAAGTGGCGGTGAACGGGCATGTCCGGGCGGTTCCTGGGTTCGTGGCGGAGCGGTGCGCACGGGCTGCGGTCGAGGTGCGGTGTGTGCATGCTTGTCGGGCGCGGCTCTCTGGCACGTGCTTGGCATGGCGCAGACACGGTGGGCGCGGTCGTTCTGCGGTGGTCCAGGGCCTGGTAGCGCTTGGGAATAGGACAAAGAGGGGTGGTAGGGTACGACAATCGTCCTAAACATGGCGGGAGAGAGAGGGGCACTCCGGGCTAAATAGTCCATGGTCGACCGACGGTGACCATCTTTGGGCGGCGCTCTACTGGCGTAGTGGCGAAGGGGGGTGTTGTCTGGGGCTGGGTTAGGATAAGAGGGGACAAGAGGAGTGTAATGGGGGCCAATGCATTGAAGGATCACTGCTCAAATAGTAGAATTAGGCTAGGGTTTATTCTGTGTCTGCAAGGTGTTCGGTCAAATGGCCGCAAGAAATTCAAATTCGAATTTTGAAAAGATTTTTGGTGTGTGAACTACACTTATGCTTAAGAGTCTCTAGTTGCTGGGACTTGTCAAGGTGAATTGGTTTGGTTGGTTTTTGCTAAAGTGGGATCTTCTCATATGATTTGGATTCCAATTTCAAATGCCATTTAAAATTAGTGGCTAAGTGTTTTTGTAAGATTTTAAAGTGGGCCTTGGTATATCTTTACTTGTACTAGCAAGGGGTGCAAAGATCTAGAATTGTTTCTATTGGGAAAACACTTCTAGGAACACCTAAAGTGGCCTAGTGGATTAATATGGCTAAAGTGACCATTTGCATTATTAACTCTTATTTGATTTCTTTTTCTTTGGATTTTGTTTATAAATGGTCTAGATGATGTGGCATCACCTTTAAACCATTTCATATCATTTAGAACAATCAAACATGGCATTTACACACAATGATATACTAATGCATCAACACATGCATCCATAATTATTTTCATAATAAAAAGTTTTTTGTTAACCCTAAATTGGGTGATTTGAACTTTGATAACCTTGTTTAAAGATTTGGGATGTTACACTCTTCCCTGAAACCCTAAGTCCATAACAATGGGCATTGCTGAGGTCACCCCTTGACACTAGGATCTTCCTTAGGTGGAGGTAATTCTCCTAATCATGAAATGGAATATGTCATTCTAATTGAGGTGGTTTTTGACATAGTATTTGTTCTAAAGCTCTTTTTTCTTCATCACTAAAATGTTGCCCTTCATTGAGAACATATCGCTCCATCGCGTCCAATGAAGAAACTGCCACATAATCAAGAGTCCCCACTATATATTTAGCAAATTTTTCTTTTTCTAAATTCTTATGAGTAAACTTTGAAAAGTTAAACTTTAATATTTCACCAGCATAGTTAATGAACACTTTTTCATTAGGTAAACTAATTTCATCACCCACAGTATGTAAGAATGGCCTACGAAATATGATGGGACAAAATGAATCTTGGGAGCAACCAAGCACCTTAAATTTGCGAGGTATTTAATTTTTCCTGCTAGTACTTCAACATCTCTAACCATACCAAGAGGACAAATATATTCTTTATTAGCAAGTTGGATAGTTATACATGTCTATTCCATGTGTATGGGATCAATGTTTGGCTTGATTTCAAAATATAGAGCATATGGTATCACACTTATACTTGATCTAATATCACAAAGACCATGATAACATGAACTTCCAATAACACATGATATAATAGGTTTACCAACTTTGGTGGCGTTCCCTTGAATTACCTTGGTGGAATATTCAGATAAATAAACATCACAAGTAATTTCTTCATTTAATTCTTTGATGATGGAAATTTGATGTTGAACTTCAATTTGTTCATATGGTTCGCTACATCTTCTAGCACTCTTGTTTGCAAAAGTACTGAGTAAATTTTCCTTCACTTTACTTGTGTATGGAAGAGCTTCAACATATTCTTCAATTTTGGTAGATGATACTTGATTAACCTTCTTGATAACCTTGGGCACAACAATAGAGTGTTTAACATGCTTAACATAAACATCAAATCCTTTTTAGGAACAGCAGGATGATTAGCAAAAGTGTTAGTAACTTCTACTAAAACATAAGGATCAAGGACAAAACTATTACGTAACTCTTCAAACAATATAGACATAGAGAAGTTCACTACACATGCATATTCATAATCAAAACAAGGTTTGTTACCTTTGTCAAGATCCCAATTAGTAGTATTTTAAGAAACAGTATCCAATAAATCCCGTGCTTCTTCTTCACTTCTATTAGTGACACTTCATCCATAGGAATTATCTAGAAAGTCCTTATGATGTTGGGGTAATCTCACATAAAAATTGATCAATCTAATATTTTTAGGAAGACCATGACAAGGATTCTTACGAAGGAGTTCCTTTAATCTCCCAAATCTTGAGTAATACTTTCCCCAACATGATGCCAAAAGTTATAAATATGACAATGATCACCATAAGCTTCTTTTGGAGTATAATACTTGAGATAGAAAGCCTTCTTCAGAAATTCCCAATCAAGACAATATTTATCATCCAAAGATCTAAACCATTCGCGGGCATTACCAGAAGGAGATAAATATAATAACTTCCTTTTCACTTCATCACGAGGAATACCAGAGAGTTTAAATAGAAATAACATATCTTTAATCATTTGGATATGCCCCTGAGCAGTTTTACTTCCATCTCCTATAAAAGTTTGTTTCGTAACCTCTTTGGTAATACCAATAGGGATTTGATATACCACTTCTAGCTCAGGAGGTTTATCAACCTAGTTCTTACCAGCGTTAACATATTATTATAAAGAAAGTTTCATGCTTTCATGACCAAGGAAAGCCATGATAAAATATTATAGCAAAAGTAAGAACAACTTTCAAGTTTCCTTACCAAACAAACCAGTAGTAGCGCGACGCTCCCCGGCAACAGAGCTAGGAAAGTATCTTGATGACTCCCAAGTGCAGGAGATCAATTGTAATACCTTTCAATAAGAAAAGGTTGTCGAACCCACGAGGAGATAAAGGTATTGGTTATCAAATTTGACTAATAAAGCAATAAAATATGCAGTGGTTTTGTGTTTTTGGTTTATAGTTTACAGTAATATAAATTGCTGAAAGTAAATTGCAGTAAATAGATGCTCTTAATAAGATAAAACCCAATCCTCTATGCAGTAAGAGGACAAGCTCAAGTGTGTGTTCTTATATGTGACAAGCATCCCCGAGGGCGTCATGGATTTACTTAGCATATAGATTTCTAAACAATATGGTGAATATCTTGTCAAGTTTAGGTGCACCCCTTATGATGGGTCATATAGAAATTTTCGTGAGCAAACATAGGAATCATTAAGACATAAATTTCCCACCATAGCAGTAAGTGCATAGGCCCCGGATATAAATCTCTCCAATGCAACTCAAAGTATTAGAAAATGGTTTCTGTCATTCCGTACCTTCCAACCCTCTTCATTGCAATCCCTATGAGCCCATATAGGTGGAGTGATATGCAATCAACGTTCACACATCACCATCATAGAACAACATAAAAGATATAAACTTGACCAAATACTCATTGCATATTATATGGAAATCATAGCCAATTCATCATATGCCCTCAAGAACATGGGAATCTACTCACAAGTATCAAACATGATATGGATCAGTGGCTTATGGATTACAACACAATATAAAAATATAATCTCTCCACCAAATAAAGACAAGTTGCCAATCACAATCATGAAAATAACACTTAAACAATATCTAGGGTTCAATCAATCACAAACTATGAGAGGAACGAGGTGGATCTTGGATATGGAGATGATATTGATGTTGATGATGATGGATATGTTGATGGATAGGTTGATGGAGAGGCCTCCCCCATGCCAAGGAGGAGTGGTGATGAAGATGGCATCAATTTCCCCCTCACTAGAGGCTCTGGTACAGTAGGATATGTCCTCTCCTGGAGTAGGAGAAGACTTTTGCCTCCGCCTCTATAAGGCATAGGTTTTCTAGCGAAATGGAGGCATTTGTAAATAGGGAGAGCTGAGACGATTCTCGAGGGCCAAATGGGCCCATGTGGTGCGTGCATCCTAGTGGGCCGCGCCACCTGACCTCTTTTGGTCTTCGTGGCTCCCCTTGTGTGCTTCTTTCACTCCATGGTCCTTCTCTTGATGAAAAACTAATCAGGTATTTTTTTTCTCCGATTTATTGACATATGGAAGGTCCCTGAAAAAACAAAATATGAAAAAGGGGGTTTTCTGCCTCCCAAAAATTAAATACCAATGACGGGGACTTTGTAGGCAAGTCTCATAAATCATCTAAAAATGCATAAATAATGATAGAATAATGCAAATAATATTCTAAAATGATCATATATGTTGCTATTGTGATGATGATGCAAAATGCACGTATCAGCGGCAAGCAGTCTTCCTCCTCTTCTCCAAGATCTTCGTTGCCTACTCTACTCCTCCAATGTCGATGAGTACTGCAAACCCTAGAGATGGTAACTAAGATCTTTTAGAATCTGCTAGATTTGAGTAAATAATGCGGCAGATCTTTTGCAGTATGCTCATAATTTGCATGATGTCATCGTAGATCAAAGATTTTTGTAGCCGTGTGACATTTTTATCTTAGTACGTACCCTATGCCAAAGGTATGATTCTGTTAATGTGTAGGGTATTCTTATTTAGGTGTTGATGTGTGCAACATACTGTGTAGATGTCGATTATGCATGTCAATTTTGTAGATCCGACTAAATATTACTCATGTGTACTGTGTTCTTGTTTAGGTGCTGATTTGTGCTCATGTGTAGTGCATAGATCTTCATTTTTGCATGTCTATGTTGTAGATCTGACTAAGTATTTCTCATGTGCTCATGTCTGCTGTCAATTCTCTAGTTTTAATGGTGACCAATGTAGTACATGATCCAAGATGAGTTTGCCCATACCCTTATTGATTCCCAAAAATCCTCTATTCTTGAGACCTAGATGACACATACCATGCCTATGATGCTCACCTATCTGCAGTCATGGAGGTAGTGACTTCATCCCTGAAGCTCTGATGGTGGCTCTGAGCTACATGTTCGATAACAAGTCCCAGGGTAATGGATTTGTTCATATGGTAGAGGATGACATGAAACTCTAGCTTAGGATCTTCCTAGATAAACACTACTACATGTAGTGCTTCCTAGTTATGATGCTGCTGGCGATGGATGCATGATGATGATGATGTTGGCTATATATTTTGAAGTAGCTAATACTTGACGAAACATATTCCAAGGCATGTACATTTTAATGTGGTATATGCTAACTCCTCACATGATGGAAAACTTGCGTTGGTAGGATAACATCCATTTTAACATGGCGGTAAGATGACACCATAGAAGCTGGTGATCGTAGGATCACCTTTTCTTGGTATATTGAACTTGTGATGATTTTGCCTATATGATTATGCATGCTTCTGTTGATTACATTGTGTTCTAAATTGATTTGTCTAATTTAATTGTGTTTCTTACGTTGCATATATTATGTCTTTTTAGAAATACAACTGATGTGGTGTACGGCAATAAGGTTCTAGATATGGTTTTAGGAATACACGACATGGAAGGAGTGTAGTCAACTGATAGCTCCAAATTTCATCACTTTTTATCATTGATTTTCCTCTTGTTTATTTCCGAATATCATTGAAGATTATCCTTTCTACTAACGTTAACATCGCAATTAGCAAATCCTTGGTTTCTTGTGATGGTTTTTAGGCAATGAACATTTATGGAAGATCTAATAGTAGTTATGGGCTAATTACATCAAAAGAAGCAAATCCCCAATTGGATCTCCTTTCATTGGAGGCGTACAGAGCTCATAACGACCATCGGTACAGTCGGGATGCACCTGTACCGTCCGCCCGTACTACCTGCCGCTAGCTCCGTTATATCAATACAAGCAACTTTCATGAAGGGGAGACAGTGAAAAACAGAACACGCCCGCTGCAAACTCATCCAGAGAGGGAGAGATCAGATCTAAAGAACCCTGTCTTATTCTTTGATGATCTCTAGCCTCTAAATCATCCACTCCACCATCATCTCCATTGTTACTTAGAGAGAGAGAGAGATTGGCACTTGTAAGATTAGGGTTTGATACTTTGATCTACCTTTGGTTTGTATTTGACTCGATCTTCAACTGGTATTGTGGCTTGCTACGATAACTCTGAGATGATTCCCATTTGCAATATAATTATGCCTTTGATTTATCTTCCTCTCATGTTTGAGTAAATCCCCATAGGCATGGGAGACGTAGAGGATTAGTGAAATGTGATGTGCCTTCCTAGATTCCATCCATTTATGATTGTTGTAGTGATTATTGAATTGTGAGAATGATTATCTATGTTTGCCTAATGCTTGTTATCTAATTTAAGGCCCTAGGTAACATGATCTAAAGATCTCATAGGTATGAGATTGTATGCTAGCAAATTGGTGACGTCCGAGTTACACGGCCGATATCAATGAGGAGCTAGCACTACTCCAGGACAACAAGGAACCATCAAGATTAAAACCTTGATCTGGCATGAGGACTTCTAGTCGGTATACAGGTTGATTGCCTACTCACTTACAAATAAGAAATATCACAATTACTTATCTCGTTTTATTCATCTAGCACTTTCACTATCTCCATGAACCGTTTCTCTCCGCGCCTAACTTCTCATCTGCAGGAACTACAAACACATTTCTCGTATTTAATTTTATGCAATTTAATTCTTATTTCCCTTATAGTATGTTCCTCTATCTTTTACTCACCATTTTCCATAGTCAGCAATTGCAGTAAATTCACTCAAGACAGGTGACACCTTGAGTGCGACAGAAACGCTACATAAAAACACTTACGTAGTCTCCTTATCGGGATCGATATAAAAATTGGAACTAATACTTCCGTGAAAACATTCTCTAACGAACCTGTGCACTTGTAGGCCATCAAGATATTTTCTAGAACCGTTTCCAGAGAGCTAAGCGCTAAGTGTTTCTTAACAAAAGTAATTGTTGACACCATCAATGATCTCCACTGAAGACAGAGGTACCACTCAATCAGGAAAAACATATTTACCTATCGTATTCCAACTAAGAGACACCTATCATTTATTGAAAGATTTTCTAACTCACGTACTATAGACGTGAATAGTTGGATTCCTATGATGGCAGACTTAACCATCACCTAGGGGGCTGAACAACCTGAGCTACCATTGGGAGAATGTGGGAATCCGTCTAGGCACTTAAGAGAAATGCATGTTCTTTATCCTGAACTTGAAGGCCAGGAGTTTGAAATAGATCCTGATCTAATCTATATGATGAAAGAATTGCTTTCGTAGGAAAAGAAGAGGAAGATCCTAGTGATCACTTTGACAAGGGTCCATGACCTTTGCACTACTCTTAAACTAGCAAGTCTACCAATAGAGTTTGTACTCCTTAAACATTTTCGCTGGTCTCTGAAATATAATGCTTTTACTTAGTTACAATAATTACCTGATCACACTATAAAAAGCTAGGAAGATTGCATCCGAGAGTTTATGCATAAATATTGTTCGTTCACTAAAATCATGCAGATTAAACGTAGCATAACAAACTTTCTTAAAACAATTGGAGAAAACTTTTATCAAGCATGGAATAGATTTTATGCAATGATTATGAAAGTCCCAAATCATGGTTTCCATGAGCATTTAATTATCCAATATTTTTACAATTGGCTTAATAATGAAAAAAGAAATGATTGATTTATCTGCAGGGGAGATATTTGCAACTTAACATTGCCAGAATGTGTAAAGATTTTTGAGGTAAGATCCTACAATGATGAACAATACAATCCAGTTGAGGATATTGAACCATGAAAATGTATGATTCACATACCCTCGGATCTTATACCTGAAGTTAAGAAGTCCATGGAATAAAAAGGAATAGCCTCAGAATGTATTAAAGAAAATAAAATTGATATTCTTCAAGCCTATGTTATGGAAGATGATATAAATCTTGTCATGAAAAAGTTCAGATATCGACAAAAATAGTTCCGTGAGAAAAATTATAAATGTCTAATGACTCAAGAAACGAATATAAAGGAGCTAGCCGAAGTCTTTGATGACTTGGCTACAAAGCATCTGGATAGATATTTAAGCATGGTTAAAACAAAATGTGATCAAATAATTTAAACCCAAACTTTGATTTTGAACCAAGGAAACTTCAATACAATTTCTAATAACATTTACAAAACCCAAGAACCACAAGGGCTGCCTTGGTATCAAAAAGAACAAGCGCGCAAGGCAAAAGAGACTCAAGAGATGAGTAAATAAGAAGAGGACCTAGTTGATCCTCAAAATGATATTGATTATGAAGCTCAGAAAAGAGAATATGAGGCTTCCAAAACTAGAGAAGAAGAAGAAGGAGATAAACATAAACTATATGACTCGGATGCTGAAACGATCGACTCAAGGGAAGAAGCCGATTTAAGAAAGGATCAAGAAGAGAAAGTTATCACCCCACATGAAGGACGTATCAATAAGCAAAAATCAGCAACAAAGAAAACTAAAAGAGATGCTAAACCAGTGGCAAAGGTAAAAGAGAAGGTAATACCCACCCAAAAAATCGTATCCTAATCGAGTTCAATATGAACCAGATAAAGCTATTTATGATTCTTTTGCCGAGGCACTAGGAAGCCTTCATTTAGAACTTCCTTTAACTGATGCTATTCAAGTCCCTACTTATAAAAAGTTTATGCGAGATATTCTCAATAGAAAAAAGAAGGTAACTAAGACTGCAACATTAATGACAAGCTTTGGTGATAAGCTGCCTGCTAAGCTTGGGGACCCATGTATACCAACTATCTCTTGCGCAACTGAAAAACAACTATAGTTACCGCTTTGTGATTTAGGAGTAGGTGCTAGTGTCATGCCTTATTCCTTGTTTAAAAAATTGAACCTTGGAGAGTATTCTCCCACTTCAATCACTTTGTAAATGGCTGATAAGACAACTAAACAACCTGTCAGTATGATCGAAGATGTTCTACTTACAATAGACCAACATGTTATACCTACTGATTTTATTATACTTGATGTTCCTGGAGATGACAAACTTTCTATCATCCTTGGAAGACCTTTTCTTAGCACAACTGGAGCTAACGTAGATTGTTCTAGCGGTAAGACTGTCTTCAGTATATATGATGATTAGATTGTTCTCTATTTTCCAAAGAAACATGAGCCTAATGGAAAATATGTTCCACCACCTAAACGTATCCAAGCAGTAAAAACCATAGATGAAGAGCAGCTTGAAGTAAGCTCTAGTGATATGGAGATTGGCTGACAAGCTAAACTCTATAATAAAATGCTTAATGGGAGTCAACCCATTATCAATAAGTTAAGTTTAAATGTGTTTTATTTTTATTTTTATCTATGTAAGTATTAATAAATTTGTTCGAGTTTTGAGATTTGCAGAGGATTTACCCTAGTGAAGTTTAAGAAGCAAGAGGAAAGTGAAGGGAAGAAGTAAATAGGGGTCAGACTACATAACGAGCATCGGTATGGCCGGGATGCGCCCGTACCGCCCGCCTGTACTGAACTTTGACGAATTCACCCAGAGTTAACGGAATCGATAATGAGCACAGGTACGGCCAGGACACGCTCGTACCGTCCACTCGTACCAGACCATCCAGGTTTGATCTCAAACCCTAATCTTGATCCAACGGTGACGACCATCGGTATGGGCAAGATGCACCCGTACCATTCGCCCGTACCGACTACATCACCAGGTAGTGTCGGCAGTTGGTTCACAGCCACCTCCTTTCTTCTTCCTCCTCATTCTTTCTTTCTTTTTCTCTATCCACCTCAAACCCTAATCTCCTAGAACCTTTGATTCTTCATTGATCGCGGTTTTGAGTGGGGGAATCTTCACATCGCACAATGCATAACATTGGAAGGATTTTTTGCTCGAGAAAGGGCTCGAGAACGGTCGGGGCCTCGGGCTCCACTAGGCCATCGGATTCAACGAAGATACAATTGGAGGCAGATAGCTTGAGAGTTTCCATGAGCAAAGACTATGAGAGGGTGAGCCAACGCAAGGTTTTATCCACTAAGTGGGTAGACCGTGAGTTCCTCTCTCGCTAGGGTCTTTTGGAGGACTTCGAGCAGGTGCATGTGCAAGATGGCATGGTCGCTTTCTCCTACCTCTCCATCGACACCTACGAGCTTTCCATGTACAAGTTTCTATCATTATTCCACGATGATCTCAAAGTCCAGGAGCATAATTGCACTGTAAGTTTTGTGCTCAATGGACAACCCTGCAACTTGTCCTTTAATGAATTTTGTGATTGTTTCAGATTCTCCCATGAGGGGGAACTCAATATTAATGACAATGTCCACATAGAGGCAATGCATTCTTGGGAGAAGATTTCTGTACACAGGTGATACCTTCGTTCTGGATTACGGATGTAGTATAGCTCTTTTTCCCTAGTTGACATAGGTTATCGAATCCTCGGGAAGCAGAATGCATAGTGAAGTTACTTTAACAGACCTTCGGGAGTTTTAGAATTCTTTTTGTGTTTTACCAGACCAAGAGTTTGTTATCTTTTGTTGTTGTCGATGATGGAGAGAGAGGGCCTAGGGCTTTCGGTTTCACCTATAGCTATGTAAAACATCTGATGGGAATAAAAGATAATAATAAAGTATGCATCTAATTGTTAGAGCAAGATAATTATATGTGAGCAGTGCATCCATAATTGCTATTGCCTCCGTAACCTCTTATAGCAATAATCTACTAGTCTCATCCATAGAATAAATACAACCAATGATATGCATAGTGATGTCACCGTTAATCCCAAGTAAATCCCTCACATACAGCTGTACTACCCCTTCTGTCACTTGGGTTCCCAACCTATAGATTAGTCATTACTCATACTCCCTATACCTAGCTCAATCCTCAGGGTATTGGGTACCTGACAAGTCCTTGGATGAGGCAAGAGAGGATACAATAATCATCATGTCATACAAACTAATACATGATCCCATCTATGATAAGTAACATGTGATACATTGCAAATGTATCTATAATTTTTGATGTTCCATGCTTAGTTTTATCCACTTTCTTGTGTTTTGTTCCAACTTTGGAGTACTTTTCATATGATTTTTTGGACTAACCTATTAACAAGAGCCACAGTGCCAGCTGCCTGTTTTCTGCTGTTTTTGGTTCGAGGAAAGTCAGAAAATGAATATTCTCGGAATTGGACGGGACAGAAGCCAAAGTGCCTATTTTTTCTAAAGTGATCAAGTGCCAGAATACGAGACGGAGAAGGGCCAGGGAGCCACCACACCACCTGGCCGCGCGGCCAGGCCTGGCCCGCGCCAGGGGGTGGTGTGGCCGCTCCCGGCACCCCCTCGGCCTCTCCTTCCACCTATAAGTTGCCCTCGGGACGAAAACCCTAAGTACCCGATCAAAAATCCATGAAAGAGTCTGTAGCCGCTGTCGTCTCCATCACCATGCAAGCCGGAGAGGGGAATTCACCCTGGAGGCCTTCTTCATCACCATGCAAGCCTCTGGTGTGATGCGTGAGTAGTTCATCCTTGGACTACGGATCCATGTAGTAGCTAGATGGCTGGTTTCCCCTCCTTTGTGCTTTCATGTTTAGATCTTGTGAGCTCTGTTCATGATCAAGATCATCTATTTGTAATGCATACATGTTGTGTTTGCGGGGATCCGATGGATATTGAGATGCTATTTCAGATTGATTATTGATTCTATCATGTCTTTGTTATTTGAGATCTTGCATGCTTTCCGTTGTTAGTAGCTATCTTGGCCAAGTAGATGCTAGCAACTCCAAGAGTTAGTATTTATGCTCGATAGTGGGTTCATGCCTCTGGTAATCTGGGAAAGTGACAGATATCTCTAAGGTACTAGATGTGCTATTGCTACTAGGGAGAAAACAACGATCCTTTGTTCATAGAACAATTGTATTGTTACACGTAGTTTGTAAAGCAATAATCTGTTGCTTGCAACTTAATACTGGAGGGGGTTCGGATGATAACCTGAAGGTGGATTATTAGTCATAGATGCAGTTGGATGGCGGTCTATGTATTATGTCGTAATGCCCAATCAAGTCTCAAAGGAGTCAAGATGATTAGTATATGCATGTATTGCTTTCGTGGTGTTTGTCAATTGCCCCGCTGTAATTTGTTCACCCAGCATGTTATCTATCTAAGGAGAGACACCTCTAGTGAACTATGGATCCCGGTCCTTTTACTTTACATATAATCTACAACTGTTTATTGCTTTGTGTTTACTTTCTGTAAACTTTTACTTCTTTCCATTCGATACGTTTAATCCTTTGTTTTCCGCAAAACACGGTGAGATTGACAACCTCATCGCAAGTTGGGGACAAAGTTCTGTGGTTGTGTTGTGCAGGTCTCCACGTTGCTACTAGCACCGGTAGTGCGCCCTGCCAAAGCTCAGCTAGTAACACCTTTGGGGTGTTTCCTTGCTCCTACTGGTTCGATTAAACCTTGGTTTCATAATTGAGGGAAAACTTTCTGCTGTGCTCATCATACCTTCCTCTTGGGGTTCCCAACGAGCTCTACGTCGATCGTCGAGTGCATCAAGATCTTTTCTGGCGCCGTTTACGGGGAGTCAAGGACATCTTCACAAGGGGAGTCCCTCATAAGCAATCTCTTTACTTTGTTGTTTTTGTTTTGCTTAGTTTTCTTTTTGCCTTGTTTTCTTGTTTTGTTCTTCAAAAACACAAAAAAATTAGTTTTACTTGCTTTGCTTTCTTATTTGAAAACCCAAAAAAATGACTACTCTTCAAAAAAGTTGTGTGACTTCACTAGCACCAACAACAATGATTTTATGAGCACACCTATTGCTCCACCTGTGGATGAAAATACTTTCTTTGAGATAAAACCTGCTTTGCTCAATCTTGTTATGAGAGAGCAATTTTCTGCTATTGGTAATGAAGATGTTGCTTCCCATCTAAATAACTTTGTTGAACTTTGTGAGATGCAAAAGCATAGGGATATAGATGGTGATATTATTAAACTGAAAGTGTTTCCTTTCTCTTTGAGAGGAAAAGCTAAAGAATGGTTGAATTCCTTAACTAGGAATAGTATTGATACTTGGACTAAGTGCAAAGATGCTTTTATTGGAAAATACTATCCTCCTGCTAAGATTATATCCATGAGAAGTGAAATAACAACTTGATAATGAGCATGTTGCTCAAGCTTGGGAAAGAATGAAATCTTTGGTTAAGAATTGTCCCACTCATGGACTGACTGCTTGGATGATCATCCAAACTTTTTATGCATTATTGAACTATTCTTCAAGGAACCTATTGGATTCTGCTGCTGGAGGTACCTTTATGACCATCACTTTGGGTGCTGCAACAAAACTTTTGGATAATATGATGGTTAATTATTCTGAATGGCATACTAAGAGAGCTCCACAAGGTAAGAAGGTAAATTCTGTTGAAGAAACCTCCTCCTTGAGTGATAAGATTGATATTATTATGTATATGCTTGTTAATGGGAAAGCCCATATTGATCCAAATAATGTTCCTTTAGCCTCTTTGGTTTCTCAAGAAGAGCAAGTTGATGTGAACTTCATAAGAAATAATAATTTTGGCAACAATGCTTATAGGAACAATTTTGGTAACAACAATTATAAGCCATATCCTCCCAACAATGGTAATGCTTATGGAAATTCTTACAACAATAATAAGAGTGCTCCCTCTGAACTTGAAGTTATGCTTAAAGAGTTTATTAGTAAACAAACTGCTTTCAATAAAACTATTGAGGAAAAACTCTTTAATGCTGAAAGAAATATAGCATCTTTGGCTGAAGCTCAATCTTCTTTGAATAAAATGGCTGCTAAACATGAAACTAATGAGAATCCCTTTGCAGCTACTAATGATATACAAGTAAGAATTGATGAAAATGTTAGACTATTAGCTGAATTACATGCTAAGTGGGAAAGAGAAGATGAAATTGCTAGAAACATTAGTGTTTCTACTATTACCACCACTAGTGTTGAGGCTAATAATAGTTATACTACTTTAGATGATAAAGTTGATTTTGATCTTGATGGTTGCAACATCTCTGAAGTTATTAACTTCCTACAAAAGCTTGCTAAAAGTCCTAATGCTAGTGCTATGAACATGGCTTTTACAAAACACATTACTGATGCTCTCATAAAGATTAAAGAAGAAAAGATGAAACATAAAGCTTCTATTCCTATAAAACAAGAACATGGTTGGGAACCCATCATTAATATGAAAGTGAATGACTTTGATCTTGATAGTAGTGTTTCTATTATGCCTAGAAGGATTTATGATATGCTTGATTTTCCTCCTCTTGAAGATTGTTATTTGAATGTCCCACTGGATGCTAATGCTAAAAAGAAACTCATGGGGAGTCTTAATGATGTTCTTATTATGGTTAATGATTCCTATGTCCCCGTTGATTTCTATGTTTTGGATGTTGAATACAATGCTTCTTGTCCTATTACTTTGGGAAGACCTTTTCTTAGAACTGTTGGTGCCATCATTGATACGAAAGAAGGCACCATTAAATATCAACTCCCACTCAAGAAAGGTATAGAACACTTTCCTAAAAAGAGAGAAAAGATTTCTTTTGCTTCTCCTATGAAAACAAAATTTGGTCTTAATGCTTCTTCATTTGAGAACACTTGATTCTTTTTTTGCTTTTTATGCCTAACTTAAAGGTGTTAAAGAAAAGTACTTGTTTGGAGATAACCCATGAGTTTTAGTTGAGTCTTGGAAGTTATTACCTCTGTAAGAACCTCTCTTTATCCTTTTTATTTGCTTTTTGTGCCAGGAGTAACCTCTAATGAGAGTGAAGTAATAATTGGGAAAGTTGCTGTCCCGAAACAAATTTCTGTACTTCACCGTAAAAATTCCTGAGAGAGCTCTGTACGTCGGATTGAGATGTAATTTTTTTTCTTCTGCCCCAGGTTGTTATATAACTTTCGTTAGTTCAACACTTTTCTATTTGAGCAACATAAGGTCTTTGAAAAAATTCATCTTTACCTGCTGGTCTGTTCTGACAGATTTCTGCCATTTTTCTGCATTTGCTTCTTGTTAGTTCCTTCTTGAGTTCCTTTGGGGAATTGAGCTTTTTGAGGGAAGTTCAACAATATCTGGTGTTCTAATGGAAATTTATTTGGTGTTATAACTAAACCTTGAGACTTATTTACCTTAAGTGCACTAATGTTGCTAATGAGATTGTGTGAAGTTTTGTATGAAGGAAATATTTTAGGTGTATGGAAGGAATGAGTAATGAGATGAAGGATGGACTAAAGCTCAAGCTTGGTGATGCCACACGTGTCACCCCAAGAAATATCCAAGAAGTACAAGCGTCAAAGCTTGGGGATGCCCAAGGCATCCCCCTTCTTCATCAATAAAAATCCAGGTTTCTTCCAAACGCTTTATTTTTATTGTTTCATGCACAGTTGTGTTTTTCTTGGAGTGGCTTCTTTTTATTTTTTGTTTTGGTTTTTGTTTGCTTAGTTTTCTGAATAAATTGGTTGTACTCCCTCTTTCACACTTTGGTTTGCAAATAGTTTGGTTTGGTTTGGAAAAGAGTAGGAAAGTTCATACTTATGTGGTAAAAAGAGCTCGTTTTTTACTGTGGCCATGCTTTGTCATGCCATGCTTGATATTGTTTTGGCTTTATGCTTAGTATTCATTGATGTAGCATGACTTGTTATAAACAACTGAGATTGCTTAATGTACCTTGGATGAATCATGCGTTGTTTTAGCATATTAAAGCATAGTTTAGTGGTATTCTCCTTTGATGCTTTGTTTGGGTTGACTTGGCGCATGCTCACACCATGTTAAGACTGTCCAAAGTCACCATAGCCTTTATGATCCTTTAGTTTACAACTTGCAGTATCACTTTATGCTTTGATCAATGATGTTTTGTCGCTCTGCATGATTATGGCCATTATTGCTCTCTTAGGTTGTCGCTCCCAGTCTTTTGCTAGCCTCCACAACAAAGTATGAGTTCCACTCATGCATCCAAATCCCTAAACCAAGTTTTTCCAAAGAGTCCACCATACCTACCTACTAGCTTATGCTATTCCAAGTATATTCATGCTTTTGTTTACCTTCCACTTGTTATGAGAAAACTAGTGATTAAAGCTCTCACGAACTTGATGGCACACTTTACTTTATTGCCTATAATAAACTTGAACCATTGGGTCCTTCTTTGTTGCGTATATGCTAGCGCTTTATAAGTTGAAATTAGCAGAACCATGTTTCATGGGGAACGCTTTCAACATTGCAGTTGTACTTTGTACCCCGTTGATATTATGTTCTTTTGCTTACGGATCTCGGCAGTGTGAAATGAAAGTGGAACTTGTAAGATCATGGAGTTTGTATGTGTGTTAGAGAAGCGCCTGGGCTGCTAGCCTAAGCCATGCCTAATCATGGTGGAAACTTGCATCATCACCATAATGAGAACTCTATGAAGCATCCTCAATAAAAACCTATGCAAATAGCAAATTAAAAGATCGCTGAGATTCTCATTGTCTGGTTGCCTTGTCATTTTGATTATGGGAAAGCTCCCGTATCATGTGCAAGGGGTACCCCGTTGGCGGTTCTTAATGATACACATATACTTACAATGACAAGATCTTACTCGTGACTAAAGTTGAGTAGCATGAGGATCGGTCTTCATAAGTAAGGGGCATGAGATTTCGGTTTATAACTTGTCAAGCATATCCTCTTAGTTGTGTCACTTTAACCTTAATCACCTTCAAGATGCTTATGATAGGGGCAATGAGAGCTGAAAGCTTTAAGTATCATAATTTTTGGAAGCTCTTTATGAGACTTGAATCCCTACTTCCTTTTAAAAATGCCTTTCTTCCACCATTATATTGAGTCTCCACCTTCTATCTTTATGCACTACTTTGAGAGCATAGTGGCCATTCTTAGTTCTATGTGCATTGTCCCAAGACTAGTTGATTGATGCATAACTTGTTATTGCTTGTTTTAAACTATTGTATCTAGTCACTCTTATGAACTTTGAAGGTGTCCTATGCATTTATATTTGCTACTCTATTGAGGGACAAGCTGAATACTTCGATGCTATGTTTTCTTTATGTGAAACAAACAAACGTCTTGCAAAGCATTGTTATTCATGAATCTTTTGTTTGTGCCATTTCATGTTGCATCATAGTTTCTTTGCTTATTGCTAGAACTTTGTCTTTCATGTTATGATTGAAGTGTTATGATCCCAGATTTGAGTTTTGCCAATACTTTGATCAAGTCTTTGATGGTGCATGTCACCTCAAAAATTATTTCTTTTTATCACTTACCTACTCGAGGACGAGCAGGAGTTAAGCTTGGGGATGTTGATACATTGCAAATGTATCTATAATTTTTGATGTTCCATGCTTAGTTTTATCCACTTTCTTGTGTTTTGTTCCAACTTTGGAGTACTTTTCATATGATTTCTTGGACTAACCTATTAACAAGAGCCACAGTGCCAGCTGCCTGTTTTCTGCTGTTTTGGGTTCGAGGAAAGTCAGAAAATGAATATTCTCGGAATTGGACGGGATAAAAGCCAAAGTGCCTATTTTCCGGAAGTGATCAAGTGCCAGAATACGAGACGGAGAAGGGCCAGGGAGCCACCACACCACCTGGCTGCGCTGCCAGGCCTGGCCCGCGCCAGGGGGTGATGTGGCCGCTCGCGGCACCCCCTCGGCCTCTCCTTCCGCCTATAAGTTGCCCTCGGGGCGAAAACCCTAAGTACCTGATCGAAAATCCACGAAAGAGTCTGTAGCCGTCGTCATCTCCATCCCTAGATCGGGGGGGGGGGATCTGAAGCACTTCCCGACACCCTGCCGGAGAGGGGAATTCACCCTGGAGGCCTTCTTCATCACCATGCAAGCCTCTGGTGTGATGTGTCAGTAGTTCATCCTTGGACTACGGATCCATGTAGTAGCTAGATGGCTGGTTTCTCCTCCTTTATGCTTTCATGTTTAGATCTTGTGAGCTCCGTTCATGATCAAGATCATCTATTTGTAATCCATACATGTTGTTTTTGCGGGGATCCGATGGATATTGAGATGCTATTTCAGAATTATTATTGATTCTATCATGTCTTTGTTATTTGAGATCTTGCATGCTTTCCGTTGTTAGTAGCTATCTTGGCCAAGTAGATGCTAGCAACTCCAAGAGTTAGTATTTATGCTCGATAGTGGGTTCATGCCTCTGGTAATCTGGGGAAGTGACAGAAATCTCTAAGGTAGTAGATGTGCTGTTGCTACTAGGGAGAAAACAACGATCCTTTGTTCATAGAACAATTGTATTGTTTACTTTACACGCAGTTTGTAAAGCAATAATCTGTTGCTTGCAACTTAATACTGGAGGGGGTTCGGATGATAACCTGAAGGTGGATTATTAGTCATAGATGCAGTTGGATGGCGGTCTATGTATTATGTTGTAATGCCCAATCAAGTCTCAAAGGAGTCAAGATGATTAGTATATGCATGTATTGCTTTCGTGGTGTTTGTCAATTGCCCCGCTGTAATTTGTTCACCCAGCATGTTATCTATCTAAGGAGAGCCACCTCTAGTGAACTATGGATCCCGGTCCTTTTACTTTACATACAATCTACAACTGTTTACTGCTTTGTGTTTACTTTCTGCAAACTTTTACTTCTTTCCATTTGATACGTTTAATCCTTTGTTTTCTCCAAAACACGGTGAGATTGACAACCTCATTGCAAGTTGGGGACAAAGTTCTGTGGTTGTGTTGTGCAGGTCTCCACGTTGCTACTAACACCGGTAGTGCGTCCTACCAAAGCTCAGCTAGTAACACCTTTGGGGTGTTTCCTTGCTCCTACTGGTTCGATTAAACCTTGGTTTCATAATTGAGGGAAAACTTTCTGCTGTGCTCATCATACCTTCCTCTTGGGGTTCCCAACGAGCTCTATGTCGATCGTCGAGTGCATCAACATGCACAACAGCTACATGGCTAGGTCAAAGCCCTTAGCCAAAAGAGAATTACTCACGCATAGAGATGAAATCAACAATCATAAACATTGAAATGGAAACCATAAGATTGATAGAAAATAGTCTTACAATGTCGCCAATCGAAGATGAGATCTACTATTACAAGTGGTGGAATATGGCTATGGTGATGGAGAAGGGTTTGGAGATTAGATCTAAGTATATTCCTCCGGTGGCTCTTCGGTGTTGTGGATGCAGGTTTCTGGGGTTCTGTGGGGTCTCTCCGGGCTCTGTTTCTCATCGCACGAAGCCTCTTTATATAGGGGTCCCTTCACGAAAGTTGTTCTGTTTGACCTAGCGGTGTCGATGACAACTATACGGCTGGAACTATACGGCCGGAATTTTATTCCCATCGTATAGTTGGTCGTTAAAGCTTCTGTCTCCACTTTGACCCCTGGCTTCTTTGGGTTGTTGGAAATCTCGTAACTTTGACTTTCATGTTGTGATTCCCATCATCAAACGTCATTATCTACGCAGGGAAAAATAGAAAGAAAGGATTGCATACCCCTTTGATCATTAGGAATTCGTGGCAGGGTTTAGAGAGATATTTCATAAAAAATATGAATAATATCCAGTTTAAATGTGGATGTAGATGGCTATTTTTCACAGCCATTATCGTCGGATTGATGACAAGTACGCCATGAGGGGGTCCTCGAGGCGTGCGGAAGAGAGGGGTGTGAGGCGTACGGTGTTCCGAGATGGTGAGCGCGCAAGTTTACCCAGGTTCGAATCCGCCGGCTTTGGACGGACCCTACTCCTGCTATCAATCCAGTAATACGGCAAAGCTGGAATATGGGTTACAAGGGTTTCGCCTGTGCGAGTTGAGATTGTAGACTATTGGTCGTGTCTAGTGTTATCTGATCTTGCCCTAAAGGCTCTCCCTAGGACGGCTTATATAGATATCCGGCCTAGGGTTTACAGGAGAGATCAATCCGGCTACGACTAAGAGTTGGTTACAGAGTACATCTTGAACTACAAGTAACATTATAAGCCTAAGTCAGTAAGTCTTCTGGGCCTTCCCGTAGCCGGATGGGACTCCATCTTCTCTCTCTAACTGGGCCGCCCGTGAAGCAAAGCTCTAACCCGAAGTGGGCCACCCTGGTCAGTGAGGAACGTTGAGGATACCCGGAAAGTATATCCCCAACAGTAGCCCCTGGAGGCCTCCAAGATCCAAAGTCGGATTTTATCATCGTCTAGCTTGATCTTCGGCTTGCAGAATCTTGAAGGGTTCCTGAAACTTTATAACAAAAAGTACGATCCGGGTCTTTATAAGTAAGTCAGACCTTTCAATTAGTTAGTCGGATTTTCTAGCTCGCTTTTGAACTAAGCCGGAAACTTGGTCTCTAACGCCACCTGACACAAGCATGGTCCAGTTACGTCATCTGACAGACGTTCCATCAGCACGACCGTTGGTGGGTCCGCAGTTCGCGGAACCGAGGCGCCGTTTCAATGCGTGCGTGGAGATCGAGGCGACGCAATCATCGCGTGGGCCCTTCCTAGTTCTTTCCACGACGCGTGGCGGTTACACTATAGCATTAGCACGAATCTTGGCGCAGGTAGGTAGATATAAGGGGTCTAGATTATTTCTTCTCCTCTCCACCTGCCTTTCGCCGTTCCTTTCTTCCCAAATCTCCAGCGCGCCCAGAGCCCTTTCGTTTTCCTCCCACAGAGCTCCTAGCGCCGCCACTTTAGGGTCACCCCTTTCCACCGGAGAGAAATGGCTTCATCCTCTTCTTCCTCTCTAGCGGCGGCGGCGGCAGAAGCTGCTGCAGAAAAAGAAAGTTTCCGGGGAATCTGGATCCCTTGCACCCTCGACGAGGCGGCCCTCAAGAACGTGGAGAAGGAGGGGCTTCTCGCTGCCGGCGACTGGCGGAGCGGTTCCGGTGAAACCATCCCCAATCCGCGCGAGGGCGAGCGCGTCCACTTCGGCACCCATCTGGACCGAGGTTTGTCTTTTCCTCCCTCGGAGTTCTTCTCCGAGGTGATTGACCATTATGGAGTTCAACTCCATAATCTTCCTCCCAACTCCCTTCTAGAGATGAGAGCGTTTGCTGCGCTTTGCGAGGGCTTTCTCGGCATTAGGCCGAGTTTGCTCCTTTTCCGGTATTACTTCCATGTCCGGAGAAATTCTATTACCGCCGGTGTTCCTTATATCACCGGTACTATTAGTTTTTCTGTTAGACGAGATCGGTCCTATCCCAAAATTGCTACCAGTGACTCGGTCAAACAATGGCCAGCCACCTTTTTCTATCATAGGGATATTCTGACTCTCAGCAAAGCTACTGCTTTGCCGGCTTTTGTCGACGGAGCCGCCACATCCCAGCCTTCCTAGGATGAGGCTGCTCCGGCTCTTACGGACGATCTAATCCTCGCTAAGAGGCGGATCAAATATCTTATCAAGCACAAGGGTCTGAGGGGATCCGACTTAGTTCAGTGCTGGGTCGCACGTTAGATCCAGCCACTTCAGTACCACGGGGATAGACTGATGCACTCCATCACGTTTTCCAAAAAAGATTCTCTCTGCATCAGCCCCAAGGCCTACACCAGCCAAGGCTATATAAGCCAGATCAAATGGCTGATTAAAGAGCGGATCGAGAGGAAAATTCCGGAGATCTCTCTAGACATGCACACGGCGGAAAACCCCGTGGTAGCGGTAAGCTTCCATCAGTACACCTTTTACGTGTTTCAATCTTTTAAGTCATACATTGCAATGCTGATATGTTTTCTTGTTTTCAGCTTGCCGAACTCCCCGAGTCGGAGCTTGCTCCACTCGAAGGATATCCTCCTGAGTTTTCTCAGGAGGCTGAAGTGATACCATTGTCGGACCTTGCGCTCAGGAAACACAAAGCTCCGAAAGTGGCAGTAGGCACAAAGGAAGTGCCCGTTGTGAAGAGGTAACTTTCATTCACAATTTCCGTCTTTGTACCTTTCTCGAATTTCTTTCTGAGATGTAATGTTTCTGACTTTATTACACTCTCAGAGCAAAGCCTCTCATCAAGGGTAAGGGGAAGGGGATTCCTGCAAAGCCCCTGCGAGAGATGAAGCTTACCACAGCTTCTCCTGTCACGGCTCCTTCGACTCTTGCCCCTCAACCTTCTGCAACACCGACGATTACTCCTTCTCCGGCTGTTGCAGAAGATCCGGCTCCTCCAACGGCGCCTGTGATCCTTGGATCGCACACTGACGTCACCGTGGGTGCGTTAGCTCAAGATAAGGGTGAACCCTCTTCGGGTAATGATCCCTCGGCTGAAGTCTTCGCCAACAACCTCCTCAGCAACCCCGGACTTGCCAAATTTGGCTTATCCCGGAAGTCCACAGAGGAGATCCAGCGGCTGGCCAGGCAAGTCCTGGACAAAAGCCATCTATCCGCCGAAGAGGAAGCGCAAGAAGCAGAGGACGTCAAGTTCTCTAACCTTCTCGCCCAAGTCCACCTTCGCGACGAGAGGATCAGGACTGGAGAGCTTCCAACAGCCCCAGTAATTCCTCTTACTCTTGACGAGAAGGTGGCAGTTGAGGTGAACGCGGGTTTAGACAAACTCACCCGCGAGCAATATGTAAGTCGGAATTCCAACTCTTGTTTTTTACCTTATGTTATATCATATCCTCTAGCCCCCAAGCATGAAGTAGGATATAGAAATCCGAGTTTATGCTTTCATTAGGATGCCAAAGAACGAACTAGTGTAGCCCCCAAGGCTCGTGCTGATATTTAGCAAAAAATATTAGCCCAAGTCTTAAGTAGCTTTCTTACTTTGGGTATTCTGACTTACAGAAAGTATGTTCCTATAACCAGGAATTGTTAAAAAATGTCTGTGATAAGTGGAGAGAAATCAAAGCTCTCCGGCTTAAAAATGCTGAGCTCAAGCTAGCCAAGGATGAAGCCGAAGGTAACATTTCGAGATTCAAACCTTGTCTTTTATTTTTCCAATATCGAATTTTTCTGAACTGTTGTTCTTTTTGACTTACAGCGTTGGTGAAACAATCCATCGCTATGATTGAAGAGGCCGAGAACCTCAAAACCTTAGTGGTGGAGAACAAGGGACTTCGCCAAGAGCTGGATAAGCTTAAGGCTGATCATGAAAGGAGCATAGCTCAAGTTCTTGAGTCCTCCTCCATGGCCACTGAAGAGCGCGATCTCAAGATTGCCGCTCAAGATAAGGTTATCTCGGACCTCAAAAATGAGGTTGGCAGAGAGAAGGATATCTCCGAGGCGCTTCGGGCTGAACTCCAGAGTCTTCGGGAAGAGAAAGCCAAGATTGACGACGTCATTCTTGGTATGTTCCATCTATCTAATTTATTCTTTCTTCGATTTTCATCAATGTCGGATTTTCATTGACTTGTTTTGTGTGTAGGTCCTCTGAATTTGACGGACTCCTCCTCGTCCGAACCCCGCACTCACCGGCTTACTCAAGTCGGTGATCTCATTCATGACTATCGCCAGTCCCTTGAGGACATTGGCGAATCTCTTAGGATTCCGGACATGCCAAGCATGTCGGACTTCCAAGTGCGGGAGAAGGCCAAGGAGATGCCGCAGCTTGTTCGGGACTGGAACATGTCGTACGCGCGGACCGCTGCGCAGAACGCTCTCACCATGGTCATGAGCCACCATGGAAACATGGAGATATGGCAAGTGACCAGAGGGTACTGCAAAGTAGACGAAGACGGCCAGGAACAAGACCTTCAAGCTATCATGCACTCCTGCGCCGGATATGGGTGTCACGTAGCTGATCTGACCAGCTATGAGACGCCCTTCTTCACCCGCGTGGATACTCCGCCACCTCCTCCAGAAGATGCCGAAGAAGTTTCCGATGATGAATAGACCATCTCGGATCCGTACATCTCGGCAAGATATCAAGGCGGAGTAGCCAGCGAGCCGGCAGATCCTTCATCTCCTCCTGCATTATAGACCAGAAAACTTATGTATTATTCTGGAAAAAACCTGATGCGATTGTAAATACTAAGTACTAAGATTTTTGCTAGTGCTAAGTTTTTTCTTTATCTATTCAGCACTTTTGTCTTAGACTATTTGCGTGCCTGAAATGTTTGCATAAACACTTCGAATTTTCCGCCTCTACTTATCGTTTATCTGGCTTTCTGCCTCGTCCCTTTCGTGAGCCGGCTAAACCTTCAGCCGGAAACTTTGCCGAGCAACGGAGCTCAATTGCTAAACCAGTTTAAACTCGGAAACAAAGTCGCCTTCCAGTACCAGCAATTCACTACTCGGAAGATACCCGCATCCAGCAATCAGACAAATAACCCAAGTAAAGACTAGAGTTTTTTAGAGTTATACCCGAAGGTAGCAGTTTTAGAATCGGAAATCTAAACCAGAACGAACATGAGCATAAAGTACTTTCAAGCATTCTGGGATTTTCGACTATGACATGATCTTTAGGAAATAAGATGGTAAAAACTTCTCAGGAAAACTTTGAGGTAACCAAAAAATTTATTTCTCACAGAGCATGTACATATGTATAATTACAAAGAAAAATAAAACTAAGAATAAAAGGGACGTAGCTGAACAATATTCCACGGTCTGTCTAACTCATCTGGATTTGTACTGCATCCAGCTCTCTTTCTCTTCTTAGTAGCAGGTCTTTCTTTGACTGGCCTCATGTCAGTTAAGTAGTACGACCCATTGTGCAATACTCGACTAACCAAAAAGGGCCCTTCCCATATTGGGGAAAGTTTGTGCTTTCTTTGTTGCACAAGCTGGAGAACCAAATCACCTTTATTGAAAGATCTAGTTCGGACTCTCTGGCTATGATACTTACGTAACTTCTGCTGATAGGCTGTAGATCTCATTTCAGCAACGACGCGAACTTCTTCGACTAAGTCGAGATCATTTTGTCGAGAAATCTCAGCATCCTCTTCAATATACGCGGCCACTCTAGGAGAAGTATGAATCAAATCACTAGGAAGAACTGCTTCTGCGCCATAGACCAAGAAGAAAGGTGTATATCCTGTTGACCTGTTCGGAGTTGTTCGCAAACTCCAAATTACAGAGGGTAGTTCCTCTGCCCAAGCCCCCGCAGCACGTTTCAGTGGTGCTTCGAGTCTTGGTTTCAAGCCTTGTAGAAATAAACCATTTGCTCTTTCGACTTGTCCGTTAGTCTGTGGATGTGCGACTGACGCAATGTCAAGCCGGATATTTTGCTCGTCGCAGAATTCAGCCAACTCTCCCATGGAAAAATTACTCCCGTTGTCCGTGATAATGCTATGCGGATAACCATACCGGATTATAACATTCTCGACAAAACTTTTGGCTATTGCTCCATCACAACTAGTGATAGGTTTAGCCTCGATCCATTTCGTGAATTTATCCACCATCACTAAGAGGTGAGTAAATCCACTTGGAGCTCGTTTAAAAGGTCCTACCATATCAAGCCCCAAGACCGCAAAAGGCCATGTTATAGGTATTGTTCGTAGCTGATCAGCCGGAACATGAGCTTGCTTGGCGTACTTTTGGTAGCCTTTGCATGTCTTGACTAATCGTTCGGCATCTGCCTGAGCTGTGAGCCAGAAAAAACCATGTCGAAAAGCTTTTGCCACTAAAGATTTGGCTGCAGCGTGGTGACCACACTCGCCTTCGTGGATTTCTCTCAAGATTTCCACTCCTTCTTCCGGAGATACACAACGCTGAAAAACCCCAGAAACACTCCGTTTATGGAGCTCACCTTTAACAATAGTATAGGCTTTTGCTCGTCGGATAATCTGTCGGCTCAGCACCTCGTCTTCGGGTAATTTGCCATCTACCAAGTAATCAAGGTAGGGTTGAGTCCAGCTGGGAATTACAGCCAGAACTGCTATTAAAGGTGAGTCGGATTTGGTCGGATACTCCTCATCTACTCCCTTTATCGAGGGAACTTTGAGGTGCTCTAAAAATCCGCCATCTGGAACCTCTTTCCGCGGAGAACCTATTCGAGATAGTGCATCTGCTTCCTCGTTTTCTGCTCGAGGGATGTGTTGAACTTCAAACCCCTCGAACGATTTAGATAGATCATCCACGACAGCTTTATATGTTGCCATGTGCTTATTTGCATTACAAATATCCGACACTTGCTGAGCAACAAGATCCAAATCTCCATAACACATCAATCGTCGGATGCCAATATCCTTAGCAATCCGGATTCCATGCAGCAGTGCTTCATACTCGGCAATGTTGTTTGTCACTGTGAAGTGAATCTGCAGCACATATAAAAGTTTATCTCCTTGGGGTGATTTGAGCACCACACCAGCCCCCGAGCCCCCCTAGGCTTGGACCCATCAAAAAAGAGGGTCCAATATTCCGACTCTGGGAGGACCATGTTCTCCTTAGTCTCTGTCAAATCAGCGACAAAGTCGGCAAGGATCTGGGATTTGATTGCTGTCCGGGGTTTGTACTCAATATCGAAAGCTGCAAGCTCTATGCCCCATTTGGCGACGCGTCCTGTAGCATCGATGTTATTGATTATATCTCTCATGGAGCTTTGCTCACCACGGTAATTGGGTGCTCCTGAAAATAGTGTCGTAACTTACGAGATGCCAGAAAAACACCGTAAGCCAACTTTTGATAGTGCGGATATCGCTGTTTTCTGTCAGGACCTCACTGACAAGTACGTCGGACGCTGCACCAGGTGCTCCTGATTTTCTTCTGGTCTCTCCACCACCATAACTATACTGACAACCCTATTTGTCACAGCAATGTAAAGCAACATCGGTTCCTGAGGTTCCGGTGCTACAAGGATCGGAGCAGATGAGAGTACTTTCTTCAGGTCTTGTAGTGCAGCTTCCGCTTCGTCAGTCCAGACAAAATCCTTGGTTTTCTTCAGGAGTTTGTATAATGGTGCGGCTCTTTCACCAAGCCGGCTTACAAATCGACTGACCGCGGTGATGCAACCAGTTAATCTTTGTACATCCTTCAGACGAGTTGGCCTGGAAATATTGAGAATAGCCTTGATCTTATCACGGTTCACCTCTATGCCTCGTTGAGACACAATAAAACCTAACAATTTTCCGGCTGGTATTCCAAAGAAGCATTTCTTTGGGTTAAGCATGATGTTGTATTTTCGTAAATTGGCGAACGTCTCCTCTAAGTCGGAAACCAATGTTTCCTTCTTTTTGGACATGACCGCGATATCATCCACGTATGCATGTACATTACGCCCGAGTTGATCATGGAGGCAACGCTGCATCGTGCGTTGGTACGTAGCTCCTGCATTCTTCAGCCCAAAGGGCATCGTAACATAACAGAAGGTTCCGAAAGGGGTTATGAATGAAGTCTTGATTTTGTCAGATTCCTTCATCCGGATTTGGTGATAACCGGAATATGCGTCGAGAAAACAGAGGAGTTCCGAGCCTGCCGTAGAATCGATAACTTGATCAATTCTAGGCAGAGCGAACGGATCTTTTGGACAAGCCTTGTTCAAGGCAGTATAATCAACACATATCCTTAAATCAGTAGTGTCCTTTTTAGGGACCATTACAGGGTTGGCCGACCATTCAGTATGGATGACCTCTTCTATAAATCCTGCTAACTCGAGCCGCGCTAGTTCCTTAGCTATTGCCTTACGCTTTTCGTCACCAAACCGTCGTAAGGACTGTTTGACGGGTTTAGCTTTCAGGTTTACATTTAGAGAGTGCTCGGCAAGTTCCCTAGGTACTCCGGTCATGTCAGATGGCTGCCATGCGAAGATATCTTGATTTGCTTGGAGGAACTTGACGAGCTCGCCTTCCTATGCGCTACTTAGGCCTGCGCCTATCTGGGTCACCTTGGAGAGGTCATCATCCTTCAATGGCGTCGTCTTCGTCTCTTCTGATGCCTTGAACTCCGGATTTGGTTTTGTCACCTCCTTCTTCGTCACGGGCATCTCAGACGGATCTATGCTCTTCTTGATCTCCTGGTACTCCTGAGCGTGCAACACGGCTTCGGCAAAGGCGGCATTTCCATCCTCGCACTCTCGCGCTTACTTCGGGTCTCCCCTGATGGTGATCACGCTGTTGGGACCTGGAATTTTCATCATATTGTAAATGTAACACGGACGAGCCATAAAAGCCCAGTAAGCCGGACGTCCGAATATAGCGTGGTAAGCGCTCTTGAATGGGACCACTTCGAAGGAAAGTGCCTCCGTTCGATAATTTTTTGGTGTTCCAAAAGTAACAACCAAAGTGATCTCTCCCAGGGAATTAGCTTGTCTTCCTGGTACAACCCCGTGAAAAATCACAGAGCTATGGTTAAGCTGTGTTTCCGAGATCTTCATCCGGCGTAGCGTTTCTACATAGAGAATATTGATGCTACTACCACCGTCCATGAGGGTCTTGGAGAAACCATAACCGTCAATAAGTGGATTGACGATTAAGGCGTATTTTCCTCGCCTATGCAACTTAGGCGGATGATCAGCGCGGTCAAATGTGATTGCCACCTCCGACCAGTCCAAATACTGAGGGACAGCCGGAACTATTGCGTTGAGCTCGTGGAGAACTGCTTTCTTGACCTTTGTTGGTTGAGTTCCGAGGAAGGTGACGTAAGTGTCCTTCTTGGTAGGAAACGTTTTCTTCCCTTCCGACCTGGGATTTGAAGCGTCGGCTTCCTCCATGTCGGAATCTTCCTTGGTCTCTTTTTCTTTTTCGGGATTTTTCTTTCCCTTCTTCCGCTTAGCTTTGTAGCCCGCGGTACCATCTCTCTTGATGTCATCGTTAAAACGACATTCAGCGTTGGTGTGGGACGAGCCCCCATTGGCGTCTAAGTGATGCACACATGGGTTATTGGCAATGTCGGCCCAAGTGTAGGTTTTGCCCGGTTGTTGCTCTCCTCTACCTTGGACCCTTGCTGTCCCACGACCATGCCCGCGGCCTCCGCCACGTCCTCCTCATCCTCCAGACCCGGAAACAGTAGTGACTACTGCTGTCTCCGCGTTGGGTTTTTCTTCCGAGGTGTTTTTGCGTTTTTGAGCCTGTTACTTTGTCTTTGCTGACCGTGGTACAGCCAGGACATTAAGTAATCCCTCTGCATCGTCGTTAGCATCTGCATACTTGCTCGCTATTTCTATCATCTCTCCCAGGTCAGTAACCTTGTCACACTTCCAGCGATGGCGCAGTAATCCAATTGGGAGACCTGAAATAAAAGCTTCAATCGCAGTTTGATCATTTACTCCCTCGCAGGAGTTCTTGGTGTCAATCCATCGTCCGAGATAATCTCAGCAAGTTTCTCCGGCTTTCTGGGTGCAACGTTGTAGGTCTCCAACCGTACAGGGCCTCCGATATGTGCCTTCGAAATTCCGAAAGAACGCACTTTGTAAGTCATACCAGTTGTGGATGGTGTTTGCCGAAAGTTCATTGAGCCATGATCGCGTCGTCTTCCGCAACATAAGTGGGAGATATCGGGTTGCGACCAGGCTGTTTCCGCCTTTAGCGATGCAGAAAGCTTGGAAGAAGTCCTGTAACCAGGTGTCTGGCCGAGCAATGCCGTCGTAGGCTTGAATATGTCTTGAGATAGCAAATCCTTCTGGGAATTTTATAGCTCTGATGCGTGGTCCAAAGCACTTTGGGCCCACGTACACGTCATCGTTTTCGTAGCGCCGAGCCTCTATGTTGGAGTTGATCCTATGCCTTGCGTCGTTTGGGGATAGGGATCGTCCCGAATATCGGCTGTGGCTGCGGTGCCTTGGAGCCGGACTTCGGCTTCTGCCACCACCTCCTCCGTCATGTCGTCCTCTTTGACCTCCTTGGGGGCCGTTGTGATAACTGTGCAATGGAGAGGGTGGTGCAGCTGGGTTGTTTCCGGCTGATCGCCGGCCTCTGTCCGGAGCGTCATTATTCTGGTTCCGGGGAGGTTCTTAACTGTGACAAGCCCCCTGCCGGCTTGTACCAGCATGGTTTCCGTCGTTCCTTCGTCCGTCGTTCCCACCATGGTAAGGTTCAGCCAGACGGTTTTCATGTCTAGGAGGTGGCATTTTCTGACGATCCTCCTCCCGACGTTTTTCTTTATCTTCTCCCTTTCGGGAAGGGTTCCTCGGATTGAGTGCAGCGATTGCGTCTTTCTCGGCTATTGGAGCGACGTTGTTCCAGTTATGCGTGGTTCTGCGATGCTGTTCTAAGGATCCGGTTCTTGAATAATTGTCTTCCCTGCGTTCGGACTGACGATACTACGCCCGGACGTAGTGGGATTTTACGTCAGCCCATGCCGGATCTGTGCGACATTGGTTGGAATCCGAGACTAGCTTTTGGCTTCCCGACAGGGCGACCTTTTGCTGCTCCAGCCCCTTGTTGAGTAGCTTGATACCCAAACGTATCTCTTCTGGTCCTGGATTAGCTGATAGAATTTCGCGAGCTGCCACAGTATTTTGCATTGGTGTTGGGTAAACCCAATCTCCATTGCTGTCCTTCCGTGGCTTTCCCATCTCATCTCCAAAAAGGATGGCACGGACACGTGGGAATTGGTTGTCATCTACGTGACGCTTCCGTGTCTTCTGATGCAGACGGGACATGTACTCCTTGTTTGACATGCGCTTCTTCTCCACCTCGATGTTTTTGGCTTCATCAAGGAGTTGTTGATGACGTGCTTCTAGGCCTTGGGCCCTTTCGTCCAGCTCATCTGCGGTAAGTTCTGCAGCTGTAGGGATAGGTGTGGTTAATGCGGCATCGATGAGTTTATGCGCACCTTTAGTGATCACGTGCCCATCAACCGATGCTTCTTTTTTCGGCTCGTCTGGGATAAGTGCTCCATCCGAGTCTTCCTCGTATTCCTCGGCAATCATTTCCTCTGTCAGAGGGTCTTTTGCCGGGGTCTTGTTCTTCTTCTTTGCCCTCTTGGCAGCGCCGGTAGCAAAGACGGCTTTGGGTCCGTTTCCCGGAGTCAAGCTCTGAGCGGTACTTTGGGAACACTCTCCGACCTCCATATCATCCTGCGCTTTGGGAGAGTGTTCCCCGGATCCTTCGTCCATGGCTTCTCCGTCTTCTGCAGCTTTGGAGTTGTACTCCTTATCATATTCCGCGGAGAACTTTCGGAAATCTGCCGACGTCATGGACTCATCCGAGGATGCGGGAACGTCGGCGTTTGTTCCAATTGCCTCCAGCACCGAGTCGGTGTTTTCTCCAGCATCGGCAGAGCCGGATCCGGATCCAACATATCCGATGAAGTGTGATGCGTGCTTCCTGAGGTACCTGAGGAAAGGCTTGTCTGTCTCGACATCATCAGAGTCGGGATCAGTGTCGTTGATGTGCTCCGCCTGGATTTCGACTTCCACGGGTGGGTCGATCTGGGATCCGGCTTCTCTAGGGAGATCCACTCCGGATTCGACTTGGTCCGCGAGGTTTTCTTCAGGCTCGGATTTCTCCACTATCTCCGCAACTGGTGCGGGCTGGGTGGGATTAGGGTTTTCTGAGATCCAGAACTCTGCCGCCTCCACGGACAAAGGGGACCCAGAAGTTTCTTCTCCCTCTATCATCACCGCTGGGGTGGGTTGGGCAGGTTCAGCAAAACCGATGTAAACATCGATCTCGCCAAAAGACAAGATTGTATAAGCAGTCACGGCCTCCCTAGCCGGAATCCAAATCTCGTCGAGAATGATGAGAGGGACGTCGCTGGCGTAGAGGATGCGACCGAAGGCGATGGTCTCGCCGATTCCGATTCTTGCAGATTCCGCTCGGAACGTAGATCCGAAGCTCACTTGCCCCACGGTGGGCGCCAGCTGTCGTCGGATTGATGACAAGTACGCCATGAGGGGGTCCTCGAGGCGTGCGGAAGAGAGGGGTGTGAGGCGTACGGTGTTCCGAGACGGTGAGCGCGCAAGTTTACCCAGGTTCGAATCCGCCGGCTTTGGACGGACCCTACTCCTGCTATCAATCCAGTAATACGGCAAAGCCGGAATATGGGTTACAAGGGTTTCGCATGTGCGAGTTGAGATTGTAGACTATTGGTCGTGTCTAGTGTTATCTGATCTTGCCCTAAAGGCTCTCCCTAGGACGGCTTATATAGATATCCGGCCTAGGGTTTACAGGAGAGATCAATCCGGCTACGACTAAGAGTTGGTTACAGAGTACATCTTGAACTACAAGTAACATTATAAGCCTAAGTCGGTAAGTCTTCTGGGCCTTCCCGTAGCCGGATGGGATCCGTCTTCTCTCTCTAACTGGGCCACCCGTGAAGCAAAGCTCTAACCCGAAGTGGGCCACCCTGGTCAGTGAGGAACGTTGAGGATACCCGGAAAGTATATCCCCAACAGCCATCAACAAGAACACCAATTATTTGCGCAAGAAGAACGTTACTATCTAGAATCCCACTGTCCATTATTTTCACACCTTCTTGGTGAATTCTATTTTCGGGAAAGGAGATGGCAGGGTGATACGTCTAAAACGTATCTACTTTCCCGAACACTTTTGCTATTGTTTCTCCTCTATACTTGTGTGATTTGGATGCAACTAATGCGGACTGACATTGTTTTCAGCAGAATTGCCTTGGTGTCTACTTTTTGTGCAGAAAATCAACTATCAGGAAAAATCCCAGAAAATATGCCAAAAATCCTATTTCACCCGAAGACTCCAGGAGCCAGAATACGAGACGGAGAAGAGCCATGGGGTGGCCACACCACCTGGTGGTGCGGGCCAGGCCAGGCCGTGCCAGGGGTGGTGTGGGCCCCCAGGCACCCCCTCGGCCTCTCTCTTCGCCTATAAGGAGCCTTCTGACCTAAAAACTTCGGGGGGTTCGACGTTTTTCCAGAAGAAGTTCCGCAGCGCCGCCACCACCGAAGGGGAGATTCGGGGGACACAAAGTCTCTGTTCCGGCACCCTGCCAGGACGGGGAAGTGCCCCCGGAGCCATCTCCATTGATCTCCACCATCATCTCCATCGACCATCCATGTTTCCTCCATCTATGAGTGAGTAATCCCCCGCTGTAGGCTATGGGGATGGTAGGGATTGGATGAGATCGTTCATGTAATGGCATCCGATTGTTAGGGAATGGTGCCTAGTATCTTTTATTAGTGCTTTATGACTTTGTTGCGACTTGTTGTGCTTAATGCTTGTCACTAGGGCCCGAGTGCCATGATTTCAGATCTGAACATGTTATTGATTCATTATGATAGTATTGTTTTTGGTCTTATCTGCAAGTTGTATACACATGTTGTTGTCCGGAACCTATCGCCCCGAAGTGACAGAAATCGGGATAACCGGAAGGGAATGGCTTTGATGTGAGGATCACATGTGTTCACGGAGTGTTAATGCTTTGCTCCGGTGCTCTATTAAAAGGAGCACCTTAATTGCCAGTAGTTCCCTAGAGGCCCCGCTGCAAACGGGCTGGTAGGACCAAGATGTTGTGCAAGTTCTCATTGCGAGCACGTATGACTATATATGGAACACATGCCTAGGATTCTCTAGTACTTGGATGCTTTATCTTATTTATCTGCAATTGTCCTATGTTTTGATTGCTATGTGAATTGTCGTGTCCATGCAACGCCCGTCCATCCATCCCTATGCCTATCGCACTCGAATCCCACTGTTACTGCTATTGTTACTGCTGTCTTTACTTTACTACTGCTGTTACTTTGCTATTCCTACTACAAAACTGTCGCTGCTGATAAACTATTGTGAGCAAGATTGTTTCGAGGTGCAGCTGAATTGACAACTCAGTTGTTAAGGCTTATAAATATTCTTTGGCTCCCCTTGTGTCGAATCAATAAATTGGGTTTCACTTCCCTCGAAAATACTGCGATACACCCCCTATACTTGTGGGTCATCAAGACTATTTTTTGGCGCCGTTGCCGGGGAGCATAGCTTTATTTATCAAGTTGACTTGGATTCTCTATTGTTCGCTGCTATCCATCCATCATGGGTAAGTCTCGTGATGGAAAGTTTCCTATTTTACCATCCACTACAAGAAGAGGTACAGTTCTGAACACCTCTGTTGCTCTTGATTCACCATCTATTATAAGTAAGCTCGTTACACCACCACATACACATGCTACACACACTACTACTACTGCTGAATCTGAAACTTCTGATGCTTATGATGCTGCTTCTACTATGCTTGATAAGAGTGGTTCATTAGGTCATTTCCTAGACGCTACGATTGCTAGAACTATAGCTGGAAATACCGAAACTCCTAATGAAGACACTACCACACCTGTTAGTTCACCTGAGTCTAGTGAAAGTTATGATATTGAAGATGGTTATGTTGAGATGACCGATGAATTTATTAAAGAATGTAAGAACACCCATGATAGGAGCGCTGCTAAAAGTCTCCTTGAGAGGCGTACTATTAGACCCAAATTGTCTCCTGATGCTAAGTTTTCTGCTTCTCCCATAAACATTATAGATGAAGATTATGATTTCGTTCTTGATCTATCTTACATAGCTATTGTCGAGAAAGAACCTTTTTGTGGGACTAAGAATGAAAGTGCGGTAGCACATATGAACGAACTTTCTACCATAAGTGGCTTGTTTTCTGATGATATTAAGATGCATACTTACTTTGTTGCTAAGATTTTCCCCTTTTCACTGAAAGGAGAAGCTAAAACTTGGTTTAGTAATTTACCTCCTGGATCTATTGATAGCCCTGAGTGCTTGATTAGTACTTTCCTGCAGAAATATTTTCCTCCCAGTGCTAGACATGCTATTTTGCAGGAACTTTTTGATTTTAAACAGGGAGAAAAAGAGGTATTGCCTGAATCTTGGGCAAGGTTTTGTGCTTTGATTCATGCACAGGCTGGAAGTCCATTACCTAAGAATGAGCTTCTTGATATATTTTATAATGGACTAACCGAGGAATCTAGGACATACCTAGATAGTTGTGCTGATTGTGTTTTCAGGAATAGGACTCCTAAGGAAGCCGAGGAATTAATGGCTAAAATAAGCAAGAATTATGAAGATTGGACTCCTCCTAAACAAGCTATACCTGAAATAATTGTACTTGAACCGTCTATTCCCGTGCCTATTCCAACATCAAAGAATAGGGGAGTTATTGAATTAAATGATGAAGTGATGAAGGAAGCTAAGAAATGTCTTAAGGAGAAGGGAATTAAAGTTGCAGATGTCAAGAATTTACCTCCTATAGAAGAATTATGTAAGCCTATTCCCTACTCATCCACTATTGAGGTACACTCTCTCCAACACTTTGATGAAGGTGATATCCCTTACTCTAAACTTCCTGATCAATGCTTAGAAGAATTTGATATCTTTATTGTTAAACAAGATAAATTTAATAAAAGGGTGCAAAATCATCTAATGGAAAACACTAGAGCTATTGTTGAGTTGAAAGATATTGTGGAAAGAACCTCTAATGATGTTAAAATGATTGTTAAACACTTTCAAATGGTTCAAACTCAAATAGATCAACTCGTTAAAGTGCAAAACGACTTGCTAGTTAATGCTACTAAAGAAAAACATGCTTATGAAATTAGAACTAGAAGTGGTGATGCTACCCAGGATCCTCTATATCCTGAGGGGCATCCCAAAAGAATTGAGCAGGATTCTCAACAAGCTGAAAATAGTGGTTCTACTCGTAAGAAAAGGAAAAAGAAACATAAAACTGTTGTAGAACCCTCTGAACCTGCTATAGATCCATAGTATATCTATCTCTGATGCTGAAACTGAAAGTGGCAATGAAGAAAATGTTGTTCCTAATGAAGAAAAAGTTGAAGAAGAACCTGAAAACCACACTAAGAATACTAAATACACCAAAGAAGATTTTATTGCTAAGAAACATGGTAGTGAAAGAGAACCTTGGGTCCAAAAACCTATGCCTTTCCCTGATAAGAAACACAAGTCAAAGGAAGATGAACACTATAATAACTTTTGTGAGTGGATGAAGCCTTTATTCTTGCAAATTCCTTTGATTGATGCTATTAAATTGCCTCCTTACTCAAAGTATATGAAGGACATTGTCTGGAATAAAAGGAAGATCCCTAATGAAGAAATTTCTACTTTGCTTGCTAATTATTCCTTCAATGGTAAGGTTCCTAAGTAACTTGGAGACCTAGGGATTCCAACTATCCCTTGCTCTATTAAGAACAGTTATGTTAGAACTGCTTTGTGTGATTTGGGAGCTGGAGTTAGTGTAATGCCTTTCTCTCTCTATAAGAGGCTTCAACTTGAAAAATTAATACCAACTGATATATCTTTGCAAATGGCTGATAAATCTACCACTATTCCTGTGGGTATATGTGAGGATGTACCTGTTCAGGTGGCTCACAATTGCTTGATATTAATTGATTTTGTTGTGCTTGAAATGCCCGAAGATGATAATATGTCTATTATTCTTGGGAGACCATTTCTTAATACTGCAGGAGCTGTTATTAATTGTAATCAAGGAAAGGTGACCTTCAATGTTAATGACAAGGAACATTCTGTCTATTTCCCCAAGAAGATTGAAAGGACTTATGGTTTGAATTCAATTGAACATGTTGAAGGCACTCAAGTTGGAGAAATATATTGTCTCATACCAAGAGAAAATTTTGAAACTATTATGATTGGGACCATTGCTATCAAGGTTGAGGTAACATAATCATTAGTGGAGTACAAAGTTTTGTCTCATATGCAATTGTTTTGGTAGGAAGACTTGATCAACCTTGCTAACAAAAGGATTCCATTGAACAAAACAATGTTTTCATTATGATTATCTCTGTTTATTTCTATCCTTTGCATTTTAGTTTTTGCTTTCGTTTAGTTTTCTTTTTGTTGTTAGTTGCTTGCATGTTAGAACTTCTGTAGTTCTAGCCTTGTTTTGTCCTTGTATCATGTTTCCAAAAGAAAAAAAATCTGTCTGTCAGAAAAATCATTCTTCTATTTCTGAAAATTGCCCAAAAATAAAGTGTCTCGAAAAATTCCAGAAAATTCATATTAAATTTTTACATGAAAAAAGGGGCAGAGGAGTACCTGGGAGGTACCAGGGGGGCCCACCAAGCAGGCACACCACATGGTGGCGCGGCCAGCCTTGGGTGGCGCCATGCCCTGGTGTGGGCCACCCCTGGCCCCCCACTAACTCTCTCACCTGCCACTTTCTTCTCTCTCCCGAGTAAGCTCCAGTTCATATCTCAAAATCGCGTTCTTGCTATGCTTGCTCTCGATTTTTTTGATCTCCTTGCTCAGCCCATCTTTCTTGCTGAAATTTGGAGCATTTGTTCCCTGGTATGTGACTCCTCCCCTTGTCCAAGTAGATTTGTGTTTAGTGGATTATATGTTGAGTATTTTGCTGCTGTAGATGATTGGTTATGAGGGATTGTAAGCTTGTTTGATGCTTATAGATATAGTTTTAATGCATGTTTAGGCCACTTGCAAGTCCCTATGAGTAGATTCCTTCATTATATTTACTTTGCAATCACTTGTTTAATAGGTGTTTACATTTCAGAATAGAAGATGAGTGAACACCACCTAAACCAACATGAGCTTTGGGTGCCTGAGGTCATGAAGGTCCACCGGGAGGAGGAAGTTTTTCCCTCCATTTATCCATGCTCTGAGTTCATGAGAGCTACAGGAATTCTACAAGATTTCCACACTTTGGTTTCTAATGCAGGGTTAGAGCACTTTTTGGAAGATGAACCTTGTCAATTTGTGAAGCTAACCATGTCTGTGATGCAGGACTTCCAATTTAGTCACTCTTTGCCTAACCCCATGGTCCATTACAAAATTTACAATATAGCTGTCGACCTTTCTCTTGATGATTTTTGTGCAGCTATTAAGGTACCTCAATGGGGATCATGTAGGAAGATTAAAGAGAGACCTGAACCACTCATGGATTTATATGTAGAAATTTGCCAAGGGAGTAGCTTCTCAAAAGAGAGTGGAAAAATCCGTAACATTCATTTTCCCTCCATTCGCTACTTTGCCTACTTTATTGTCAAGTGTGTTCTTGCTAGGAAAACTGCCAATAAGTTATCTTCGTTTGATCTAGCATTTATCTCTGCTGCTCTTAGACGAGATAGGTCTTACAACTTGGGTGCTTTGATAGCTTTCCTTCTTGCTGCTAACCGTGGGATAGGTGGAATTTGTGGAGGCCTCATTGCTTCTCTTCTATTAGCATTGCATGGTTTAGTGCCTCATCATCTAGACCAATAGTTTCCCATAGAAAGGCTTGATCTTAATTCCATGATACAGCACAAATTTGTTTCCTCATGGGCTAGTATGAGTGAGTTATCTTATGAAATAACCTTTCTCAAAGCTGGTTGGAGAAAGAGCAAGTCTGAGCGTGTTGTTCTTTTGCTTGCACCTGTTTTGTTTAACCTTGATAACAGGGAAGGATGGTCCCTCACTGAGGAGGAGCTTGACACGTACTTGGGAGAGCTCTCCCAACAGGAGCAGGATACTAGAAGGGAGGTCACAGATGATTCGGTCCAGCCCTCGAATGAGGGAGAGTCTTCATATCAGCAGCCCGCTTATGATTGGGGAGCTTCTTCTTCTTCTCATGGGCCCAGCTACGACTATTCTTACCAAGATCCGCCCGCTTGGAACCCCTATCCTTACATGGATTGATACCCACTTAGGCCAAAAGCCTAAGCTTGGGGGGAGGTACGCCGACATCGCACTCATATCCATATCATGTTGCGTCGATACTTTGTATATTCATGTTTTCGTTCTCTTTTTAGTTTTCGTTCTTCTTTGCTTTTGCTTTCTAAAAACACAAAAAGACCAAAAATATTTCTGTTGTTTCTCTTTGGTTTGCTTCTTCTTTTTGCCTTGGTCTGCTTTTCCCTTTTTGCTTTGTTTGAACTATTCGAAAAACCCAAAAATATTTTGATTTGCTTGTTTTTCTCTTTTGGTTCTTATTTAAAAATTGAAAACACCAAAAATATTTGTCGTTCTTCTTTGGTTTTTGCGAGTTTGCTACAGGGTTCGGCAGTCCTCAGTGGATATTGGTTTCATATTATTATTCAAGCCACACAAGTGAAGAGCAATAATGAGTATCAATGACAACTTGAGGCGTGGTAAGAGGCTGGTAACGAACTCTATTTGTTTTCATTTTTGTACATATACTCATCACTGTGAGCATTCTTAGTATGTTCGTGTAGGGTGTATGTTATCTTTGGATGCTTAGTAGTTCTTGCTTTCTTATGACTAGCTTCAGCTCGCTAATAGTTTGTAGCATGTCTTATAAATGTTTGCTTGCATTGCTCTGTTCATAAATTGGTATGACACCGTGGTATCCTCCTCTGAATGTTTCATTTGAATTGACTTGGCACATGCTCACGCATGCACAGGACTATGATAATCAGTTAAGCCTTGATGAATTATTTTGCCTTGAGGATCTTGAATCACTTTCATGCCATGAGTAGTCATGTTTTGTTGCAAGCATGATAATGACAACTATTGCTCTCTCGTTTGTCGCTCCCTTACTATTGCTAGCCTTCACTTCCACTGAGTGTTTTACTCAAGTTTCCAACTCCCTAAACCAAAGTGTCCACCATACCTACCTATTAGCATCATTTGCTACTCCCGTGCATACTCAAGTTTCCAACTCCCTAAAGAGGAAAGAGAGAAAAAAGCACCATTTTCCCATGGTAAATAAGAAGATTGCTGAGATACTCATTGTCTACTTGCCTTGTCATTTTGATATAGGGATTCTTCCGTATCATCGGGCAAGGGGTACCCCGTTGGCGGTTCTCAATGATACGCACATACTTACGATGACAAGAACTTACCGGTAACTAAAGTTGAGTAGCATGAGGAGCGGCCCTCGTACTCAAGGGACTTGGGATTTTCAGTTTATAGTCTGTCAAGCATATAATTCAGATTGGACCTCACTTTCACCTTAACCACATTAAAGATGCTTATGATAGGGGCAATGAGAGCTCAAAGCTAACGAGTACCATACTTTCAGCATTTGGAAGCCTTTCAAAATTATTCAAAACCTTTTCTTCTACTTGTTGAGTCTCCACATATTCTTTGAGCACCTTCTTGAGAGCATAGTTGTCATTCTTTGTGTTTGTTCCACTACTTGATTATTTGTGTTATGACTTTGATGCTTATATCCTTGATATCTTCACTTCTAGTCATCACTTGAACTTCAGAGGTGCCTTGGCATTCATAATCAACGGGCAAGCGAGATACCACTCTATCATACCTTTTTATGAGCATTGTAATGTTGCGTATGTTTTTGCTTCATGCTACTTATTATTCTTGAGTTGGAATCTCTTCATAGCTTGCAATGACTATTAAGTAGACTCAATTGCATACTCTTTATTATGAACTGTATAAGTAGTTGATCACATTGCTGAGAATATTTACATCATATGAAGCAAATGTGTTCGTGAAAGTTCTTTTATCGCACTCAGTTTTCAACTGAATTGCTTGAGGACAAGCAATAAGCTAAGCTTGGGGGGAGTTGATATGTCCAAAACGTATCTACTTTCCTGAACACTTTTGCTATTGTTTCCCCTCTATACTTGTGTGATTTGGATGCAACTAATGCGGACTGATGTTGTTTTCAGCAGAATTGACTTGGTGTCTACTTTTTTGTGCATAAAATCAACTATCCGGAAAAATCCCGGAAAATATGCCAAAAATCCTATTTCACTCAAAGACTCCAAGAGCCAGAATACGAGATAGAGAAGAGCAAGGGGGTGGCCACACCACCTGGTGGCGCGGGCCAGGCCAGGCCGCGCTAGGGGGTGGTGTGGGCCCCCCAGGCACCCCCTCGGCCTCTCTCTTCACCTATAAGGAGCCTTCTGACCTAAAAACTTCGGGGGGTTCGACGTTTTTCAGAAGAAGTTCCGCAGCGCCGCCACCACCGAAGGGGAGATTCGGGGGACAGAAAGTCTCTGTTCCGGCACCCTGCCGGGACGGGGAAGTGCCCCCGGAGCCATCTCCATTGATCTCCACCATCATCTCCATCTACCATCCATGTTTCCTCCATCTATGAGTGAGTAATCCCCCGCTGTAGGCTATGGGGATGGTAGGGATTGGATGAGATCGTTCATGTAATGGCATCCGATTGTTAGGGAATGGTGCCTAGTATATTTTATTAGTGCTTTATGACTTTGTTGCGACTTGTTGTGCTTAATGCTTGTCACTAGGGCCCGAGTGCCATGATTTCAGATCTGAACATGTTATTGATTCATTATGATAGTATTGTTTTTGGTCTTATCTACAAGTTGTATACACACGTTGTTGTCCGGAACCTATGGCCCCGAAGTGACAGAAATCGGGATAACCGGAAGGGAATGGCTTTGATGTGAGGATCACATGTGTTCACGGAGTGTTAATGTTTGCTTCGGTGCTCTATTAAAAGGAGCACCTTAATTGCCAGTAGTTCCCTAGAGGCCCCGCTGCAAACGGGCTGGCAGGACAAAAGATGGTGTGCAAGTTCTCATTGCGAGCACGTATGACTATATATGGAACACATGCCTAGGATTGTGTAGTACTTGGATGCTTTATCTTATTTATCTGCAATTGCCCTATGTTCTGATTGCTATGTGAATTGTCTTGTCCATGCAACGCCCGTCCATCCATCCCTATGCCTACCGCACGCGAATCCCACTGTTACTACTATTGTTACTGCTGTCTTTACTTTACTACTGCTGTTACTTTGCTATTCCTACTACAAAACTGTTGCTACTGATAAACTGCTGTGAGCAAGATTATTTCCAGGTGCAACTGAATTGACAACTCAGTTGTTAAGGCTTATAAATATTCTTTGGTTCCCCTTGTGTCGAATCAATAAATTGGGTTTCACTTCCCTCAAAAATACTGCGATACACCCCCTATACTTGTGGGTCGTCACAGGGCAATGGCGAGCCCTGAGATGAGCGTAATTCACATGGCTCTGCATCCTGAGATGGAGAACAAGGTAAACTAAGGTGCTTTGCTCATCCAAAACTTTCACCGCCAAAGGTCAGCTTCCGGTGGGGACATTCGATGTGGTTACTTGATCACACAGATTGCGAACGTAAGTGAGTTTGTTCTTCCTCGGGAAAGAGCTATGGCTAGCAGTAAGATTCTGGATGATATCCATATGGCTAGCACCAAATTCATCGGGATCTATAGACCCCAATGCTCCCTTTGTTCTTATCAGTTTTATTTTGAGCCTAGTGGTGATCTCCACCAAGTTTTACTTCCTTTTGTCCAAGCTTTTGGTTTGCTAGGTAAACAGAGTTGGGTCCTTACTGAGGAGGAGTTCTAGCAAGCATTGATCCTCTCAGGTAGAATTGCCCAGCCGGAAGGACACCCCAACTGGGAAGATGCAGAAGCTAGCCAACAACAGCAAGAGCAAGGTGGAGAGGACTAGAACGCAGCAGGCTGGGATGACTACGGTCAGTTACACCATTACCAACAACTTTTCTCTCAGCACCAGCAACAAGGTATGCCTCCACCATAGCCGGGATTCAACTATCCCGAGAGGTGAGTTTGACCAGGTTGTACATCACATCGATAACATAGAAACACGTTGCATGATGCAAATGCCAACATAGTCAACCTCACCCAAGACTTCACATCTTTCATGTCCGACTTTCCAAACCGCTACCCGAACTTTCTATATCAGCCGCCGCCACCTGATGTAGCTGGCAACTTTTGATTTCACATAGGCTGAGAGCCTAAGCTTGGGGAGGTTAAACTCCTCCCACCTTTTGAATCCATATTTTCGTTTTTCTTTTGATTTATTTTGTGTTCATTCCGGTGCATGTTTACTTTCAGTTTTGCATTGATAAAAAGAAAGCCAAAAATATTATACTAGCTTTTATCTTGATTTGTGCAAATTTCTCTTGGCTCTTGTTGATTCTTCTAGAGGTTATTCACTTCTAGTGGCTTAGCTATGGAGACGAACGCAAAGAGTTGGCTCAAGTAGGAGACGAGCAAGTAAGATGAGGTACCACATTCTTATTTTCCTTCCACTTGTAAGCTTATTCATGAACATTTTATGTCCATTTGGTTGCACTTGAGTTTAACTCCGTGCTTAACTTGTTATCTTTTAGGAATTGAGCTCAAAGGTTTTTGTCATTACTTTGGTTAATACTTACGGCAATTAATATCAGTTTGAAAAATAACTCCTTGGATTAAAATCCAAAATTTTAACAATAAGATAAAGTGTATATCGACAACTTTGGTGCCATGTTTTTGTCTTAATGGTTTAATCTTAGTAGTACTCAACTCCACATACTGATCGTTGACTTGATGATACCTTCTGAAAAAGAATTGTTTGATAGAATTAACTTTTATGGTGGGGGAGGGAGATGCCAAAACCTGTTTTGACCAGCTAAAAAAAAGGGGGAAGATAAAAAGAAAAAGTTCTATGTTTCTCATACACACCTTTGGGATGCCAACAACTCCACTAGCTTTTAAACAATCTATGGTATAACCCTGGATTTTGGCTATGAGTTGATGACATGAGTGGCATACGTGTCGCTATATGAGCAAAATTATTGGCACTCTCAAAGGTTGTGTAAGCATTTACAAAAGAGACATTCAATGATCCTTGAAAGAGAAAGAAAATAAAAACTACCGTCAAGATATGAGCTGAAAATATTCAATACCTTTGAGAACTTTGGCATCACCTCACCACCTAAAATGAATAAACTAGAGTTCTTGAAAGACAAGGAAAAGAAGAGGTGTTTGATAGCCGCGATTATCAAAGTGGGTGTTAATGAAAAGCTCTAAGTTTATCCTTCTTTTGACATCTACTTGTGCACCCTTAATTTTGACTTAAGCATCCTCGCTTGAAAATATTTTCACTCTCATAAAAAGAGAGGAATTGAAAGAATTGATTTGCAAGCCTAGCCAAATTTTTGACAATCTCATTTGAGTTGTAAGAGCTATTAGCTAGCAAGTTACTTGCATTAGGAATTGAACTTAAGTGCAATTGTTCAGATATATTATGCTCATATTCAAGGTTGCAAGATTTGAGACAATGGAGTATGATACAACCTCGAACTTGTAAGTCTTTCGTCTTGATTCAATTCCTTGCTATTACTCATTATAGCTTTGTCACTCGAGGGCGAGTAACAGCTAAGCTTGGGTAAGTTGATAGCTCCAAATTTCATCACTTTTTATCATTGATTTTCCTCTTGTTTATTGTCGGATTTCACTGAAGATTACCTTTCTACTAACGGTAACATAGCAATTAGCGAATACTTGGTTTCTTGTGATGGTTTTTAGGCAATGAACATTTATGGAATATCTAATAGCATTTATGGGCTAATTACATCAAAAGAAGAAAATCCCCAATTGGAGCCCCTTGCATTGGAGGCGTAGAGAGCGCATAACAACCATCGGTATGGTCGGGATGCGCCCGTACCGTCCGCCTGTACTACCTGCCGCTAGCTCCGCTATATCAATACAAGCAACTTTAATGAAGGGGAGATGATGAAAAACACAATACAGCCGCCGCAAACTCATCCAGAGAGGGATAGATCAGATCTGAAGAAGGATAAGAACCCTATCCATTCTTCGACGATCTCTAGCCTCTAAATCATCCATTCCACCATCATCTCCATTGTTACTTAGAGAGAGAGATTGGCACTTGTAAGATTAGAGTTTGATAATTTGATCCACCTTTGGTTTGTATTTGACTCGATCTTCAACTGGTATTGTGGCTTGCTACGATAACTCTAAGATGATTCCGATTTACAATACAATTATGCCTTTGATTTATCTTTCACTCATGTCTGAGTAAATCCCCATAGGTGTGGGAGATGTAGGGGATTAGTGAGATGTGATATGCATTCCTAGATTCTATCCATTTGTGATTCTTGTAGTGATTATTGAATTGTGAGAATGATTATCTATGTTTGCCTAATGCTTGTTATCAAATTTAAGGGCCTAGGTAACAAGAATATCATTTTGTGGCCCGAAAGTTGGGTCGCCCAGGCAACGCGGTATCCAAGTTGATTTTTATCACCGCGATTCGAAAAGTTGGGGCGCCAATTGCTGAGATGGGTCTTTCGAGTGAATGATGGTCAAACCCAATATTTTCAAATCGCGCCCGTTAAGTCAGGATATTCTGTTCCACTAGTTCCTGTTGTGCCCCTCCTTTGCTGGTCACTCTTCTTAGCCACCCTACACATGTCGTAGGGGCAAATCTATTACTGTACTTTCCTAACTCTCGACACTGAATCTTGCTGCGGCGGCGGTGGCGGCGGTCCCTTTTCTTCCCTTCCCTGACCCTAAATCTACCGGCGGCGGAGGACCATTTTTCTCCCTCCCCCAACACTGAATCCGACGGCGGCGGCCCAACATGTCTTGCAAGGCAAAGGTTGTAGCTACGTCGCCAACTGATTCAGGTCCGTCGGTCCCAAGTCTGGGGCTCAACGCGTCGCAGCGGCGAGGTCTTCAGCCCTGGTTAGCGAGGAGGCCAGCAAGGATTCTGCTCCCAAGGTACCTACGAGCAGCGGGTTGAAGAGAAAAGCAAGGCCGGCGGCGGATTGTTCGGCTCCGGTGGGCGGATGCAGCACCTAGATCTCGAAGAAAAAAACCCGGGAGAAGAGCGAGAGGTGAATTTTTCTTATCTGTGCCTTATCTTGCAAGTAGATTAGTTATGGCATAATAGAATCGAATGAACTGAAATGTTCCCCTTTTTAATCAAATTAGGCACAGCTTTGATACAAGGGACCTATATGAGTTCACAGTTCATGTTCGGCAGTACACTGCAAAACTTGATTTTGGTTGCGAGAGGGTTGTGTTCGGGCAAGATGTGCATCTTCTTGTGAATTCCAAAGAGGTTGTGTCTGTTTCGCAGCTGGTAGATATGCTTGCCGCTAGAATTCCCTAGGGTTCTAGAGAGAGGACAAAATTGGTGTGGCGCAACATGAATGATACCTATCAGCAAATTGAGCACTCCCATGAGCTTCAGATGGTTTGGGAGTGTTGTGCAGCTGATCGTAAGGTGAAAGTTGAAGCGATGATTGATGATATGTATGTAGATGCTGGAGATCTTGCTACCAGAGCTTCTGCTCCTAGAGAATACGGACCAATAGATGCTGATCTAGATAAGTTCAGTATACGCATAGAGGTGGATTCATACATGGCAAAACTTGATGAGGGAGTTAATAAGCCAGTTTCATCATGTACTGTGGAGATCACTGTCGATTCCAAAAACATAACTCTTGATGAAATGAGAGAGATGATCGGTAAGGAAATCAGTATTGGCCCTAAGAAGATGGCAAAAATTCGGTGGTGGCATCATAAGAAGCAGCTATTCATAGATGTTTTGGATACTGAAGATCTTATGCAGATTATGCGGCGAAAGAAGCGAACTAGGAAGGTGTTCTTACTTGGTACCATTTCTAATGTTGTTGAACAGGTTATAGTGGATGTAGATGCCCCTGTAGTGGCTGAACGGAATGAGGTGGTCGACGTTGATGAGATCTGATGAGAACTGCTACCCTGGGCTTGTCATATGGACCGTGGGGTTCCCCTGCCTGTATTTGTAATATTGACTGCTGTTGCATTTAGAGCGTGTTTCTGTGATTATGTTTGTTGAGAGATTGCGATATAATGTTGTGCGGGCTGTTGAGATTTCGGACATGTCACTCACTGAAACCATCGCTGTTGTAATAAGACATAAGTACATTATAGTTGACATGATTATGTTTCTTAAGATGACGTACCGTACTTGTTTCTATTATTATGTTTGTTGGGACATTGTAATGTAATGTTTTGTGAAACCATGACTGGACTAGTGATGCATAAATACATTGTAGTTGACATGATTATGTTTCTTGAGATGATGTACTATACTTGTTTCTATTATTTTGTTTGTTGAGAGATTGTAATGTAATGTTTTGCGAAACCATGACAGGACTAGTGATGTGTAAGTACCTTGTAGTCGACATGATTTTGTTTCTTGAGTTGATGTAATATACTTGTTTCTGTGATTACGTTTGTTGAGAGATTGTAATGTGATGTTTTTTGAAACCATGCTGTGATTATGTTTGTTGAGAGATTATAATGTAATGTTTTGTGAAACCATGACTGAAGAAGTGATGCATAAGTACCTTGTAGTTGACATGATTTTTTTTCTTTAGATGATGTGATATACTGGTATGTTTTTGTTAGGCAATGAAATTGGGATGGAGGGAGTGCATGTTTAATATTTGAAATGAGAATGTGTGAAGAGAATCCATATCAGGCAGGAGACAGTAATCCAGGGAAAGGGTATGGTATCCATTAAACTATTGTAACATGCCAATTTAGTCATTGTTGCAGCGGTAGAAGGGCCTCTCTCTCTCTCTATCTCTCTCTCTCTCTCTCTCTCTCCGACGCCGTCGCCTCCGACGACTCATTCGCCATGCTGTCCTTGAACGGCGAGGACGACCAGTCAAGCAGCAACATCCTTCTCTCCAACATCGACTATTCCTTCCACGATGTGAGTTCCTCTATTTTCTCGGGCTAGGTTTAGGCAATGGTAAATCTCTCAATCTGAGCTCCATATGTCCATGCAATCGTGTTCGATTTCAGCTTTGCGTTTACCTATAGGTACCACGGACGATCTACGACTCCGAATGGGAGGGCCTAGATCTCGATGGAGAAGTGCCATGTGACCATGGGCTAAAACTGAGGAGATATGTTGCATTCCAAGGCAGTAACACTGGGAGAAGGTTTTTGGGCTGTACAAATCAAGTATGTTTACATTATGTGCAACTGTGGCATGAAGTAAAATGTATCGTGCATGTTCATAACACTATAGTGTGTGTGTTTTTAGGTTGGCCCGGTGTGTAAAGCAGTAGAGTGGGTGGATCTTGAGTGGCCAGATGCACTTAAGAAATGTTTGGCACAGTTATGGGAGATGTATGAGTTGGAAAGGTCGGGGAGATTTACTGATGTAAGTGATGCAGCTGAAAAAAATTACAAGCTATCGGTACGAAATAAGGAGCTGGAACAAGAAATCGAGAATTTGCAGTCAGAGCTAACTGACGGAATCGATGGGAGCTTGGTTGTTGGAACTGCAAAGAAGCTTCAGGATAGTCACAGGTTGCTGATTAATAATGCATAAAAGGAGAGGGATCAGCAGAGGGAAGACAAGAAGAAGCTAGAGTACTACATTGCGGATCTGTTGAAGGAACTGAAGAAGGCACGCGAGGGTGAACAAGGACAGACTATAGAGGATAAAGGAAATTCGAGATGAATAATTTATGTTGTGTCAATGCTTGAAACTAGTTAATTGTAAGACTTGCAGTTGCGCTTTCCGAACTAAGCCAAACTCAATCCTCAAGCAAACTAATTTCAGACGAACACACATATCGTGCATAGAGTTAAGTTCATGGTTACAAAATCACCATTGCAAAGGATAAACCAGGCAGTTCAGTACTAAATAGACATGTTGTGTTCAAGCGAGCCTGGCCCGGAGCTGCCTGTTTTCCGCCCTAAGATTGGCCAGCTCCTTTAGTACTATGTCGTGCTTCACCTGTAGGTTCCAGCACTCCGTCACGGATTGGAGAATTTTGTCTGTAGCCATACGATTTTCCTTCAAGATCCCTTTAATGATCTCTATCTGCTTCCTAGCCGAGGCGCGACCTTCACTGTGTAGCTTCGCCCAGTCGGCATTTAACTCCTTCAGTTTCTGGCACTAGTCAGAAAGGACCGCGAGTTCAGCGCGCAGTTGGTCAAAGGCCAGTTTCTGGGAATTCTGCTTCTCCCTTTGGATTGCTATCTTGTCATTTAGCCAGGTCGCCAGGTCCTGGTCGATCTTTCGCCTCTTTCCCTACAACAAAAATACATAGTATGGTTTGTTCAGTTCACTAGGACAAGCTGGTTAGTTTCCATAAATAACTGAATCGACTAGTGGCACTGTCATAATTTCAAGGAAGAAGCAATCTAGGACTAATCAACATTTTATGAATCGACTAGTGGCACTGTCATAATTTCAATTTCAAAGACAAATAAGATTTATCTGCAGTTTAGTGTGTTGTGGGTTTTTCCCAATATCACCAAATAGTACTGGGAGAGTGGCAAACTCATAATGTAGAAACCCATGTCCAGATACATAATGGAAAGAGCACATGGTGTCCATTCATGAACATGAACACCAACACATGTCCATATATATAAGGAGTTGCCCTAGGATTCTTATTGCACCCTATAATGGGAAGCATACTTGGGCATTGCTCCCTGAACCCTAAACATTACAAAAGGAGTGGAGGACAAACTGATATTCGTGTCCCCGCTAATGGGAATCAGACTTGGGCATTGCTTTGATACGCCTCCAGACATGCCCTTAGCTCCTAGTTCTCTTTCCAAACACCCTCGAGTACGGTGATCCCTCTGCTCATGTCCTCCTTCATCTCCTTGACTGCATCCAGGCAACGGTTCCTGTCATGGTAGGCTCGGATGGTAGCCTTGGTTTCCTCGATGCGTCCTCTGAGTGCCTCGGTGACTTCGTCCTATAGGAGAATGCAACTTTCCACGAGATTCTTCTTCTCCTCTGTGAGCTTGTTGATTATCTTGATGGCCTGTTCTTGCATGTTCAAGTTACGGTCAAGCACTTTCTGCAGCCTCACGATGTCACGTGCAAAATCTAGCGAGATCTCCTTCTGCACAGATAATTGCTTGTGTAGGATCTCATTAGCTTGGGTGAGGGAGCGTGCAAGCTCATGTTGGTTGGCAATCTTGGAACTGATCGTGGCCACCTTGTCACACTACTCGGCCTTCGATCGCTGCATCATTCATGTTAATTGAAATAGGAATTCTATAATTACACTCCAGGTCCCAAGTGAATACTAATACAGATCAAAAAAAATCCCCGTTGAATCTATTGGCCGCAGTGTTAAAAAATGGACCTAGAGATCTATTCATGACCACGATAAACTAATCCTAATCACAAAAAAATCCATAGTGAATCTATGTACAGTGGTATTAAGGAAAGACCAAGAGATCCAGTCATATTCATGAAAACTAATACAACTCGCAAAAGAAGAAGAAAAATCAATGCGGGGCGGACAGCATCTAAGAAATCCACATCATAACTCGGAGAAATAACAGCGTGGAGATGTGCTACCTCGCTGAGACATGGAACGGGGCCGAACGGGTCCTGCAACGCCTTCGTCGTGGTGGATTCGGGCTCCATGGCCGGCCTGTAATACATAGAAGAGGAAGAGCCAGAAGAAGAAAAACAAGAAGCTGATTAAGATCATGATGGAGAGGGAGATGGAGAAGAAGTAGAACAAGAAGACTGTACTGGGAGGAGCCCTCGCCTGCTAGAACATTCCACGCCATTGTCAGGGGAGATTGGGCCTCGATGAGAGGCTGGGCTTGAGCGGCTGGTAGAGCAAGAAGTGCCCCGCGGTGATTTCTCTCCCTTTTCTCTGCGAGGATCGTCGACCGGTCTCTCCCCCTCCTTACTGGAGCCATGGCTTGCAGGGTGAGTGTGGCGGCAGCAGGAGGAAGGAGATAGTCATTAGTGTGGGAGAACAGTCAAAGAGTACAAGCCGTGGTCCAATAGTACTAGTACTATTATACAAGACCACCGTGTACGGTCTACCTTCTCAAAGAAGCCAGGGAGGCAGGGGTAGGGAATCAATGGGACTTGTCTTTATTGTGATGGACACTTCAATGGTCTTCGGCGCCACCCAAAATCCAGTATATAATAAGGGGAGTGCCAGCCGGGTGGTCATCATGGGAATCGGCGCGCACATCCTGCGTGCGTGTGTCACGTGTTAATGGGGCAATGACGCGCGCAACTGCTGCACAATCACGTCGGCATGTCGAACTCCGAACTCCACGTGACAGGCACACACGGGATATTTACGAGTCTAGAATCCGTTGTGCCACTTTTGTTGTGATCAAATTATGTTCAGTACGCGAGATATTACTTTTTTTTGATAATCGACAAATGCATGCGTGGACACGACGCACGAAACCGCTGCTCGTCCTTGATCAGATCGGCACCCCACTCTGTGTACCCGCCATCGACCATTCGGAGCAACTACCTCGAGCACGATGCCCCCTCGTCGTGGCAATGGCAGGTCCAAGCCGTCCACTGACCGTCCTGCGTCCCCGGCTCTTCGCTGCATCATCCGCGCTCACGAGTCGCCTGATGAGGCAGCATGTCGTGTCCGACCGTGCCAGGATCCATCGACATCGGCACTCGAGGACACCGCGACGTCGAAGCTCGTACCGGCCGCGCAGGAGGAGCATGGGGTATCTGCAGCGTCGGACGAGCGCAAAGCAGCAGCCAGGACGGGGGCGCGTGTTGCACCGGCGAGTACGGACAAGAAGAGGAACAAGAAGAAGACCAGGAAGAAGAGAGGAGATAGTTATTTGGACGAGTCTGACTCGGCCAACGAGGAGGCGTTCATCGATCAGTTGGAGGCAGAAGCGGAGGAGAGTGACGTGGACCCGTGGGACTACGAAGAGGAGGAGGAGGACTCCGACGAGGAGATAGCGTGCTTATTCGAGGAAGAGGGTGGTGTCGAGTCTTTAGAGGAGGACACCGACGGCGGCGATGGCAGGGACCATGGCGTTGATGAAGACGAGGACGAACCAGAAGACGAAGACGATGGCTTCATCAAAATATGATCATTTATTTTATTTATTTTAGTTAGATAGATGGATTTTCACTTGTTTATGGAGGTAAAGTATCGGTGGCACGGATAGAGAGGTGGCACAGATTGACCATGCATAAAAAAAGTGGAGAAGGGAGGGGTTATCCTGCCCGTTGGATCACATGGGATCAATGGTTGGTGGAGACGATCTGCATGACATCTGTGTCATCCAATCAGGGCATAGCACCCATAGTGAGCACATGTTTGGGATCTCCACACGTTTAGGCTTTTATGAGATTTGTGACCGAGGGAGAGGGAAAATCTCTTTTCACAATCCGCCTATGAATCCACCAGTATCATTAAAATGTGTGCTCTTTTTACTAACAACCAGAGTCATTGCATGTGTGTTCTTTTCACTAACAACAACCAGAGTCATTGAAATGTGTGTTCTTTTCACATACCACATATGGCTCCACCAGTGTCATTGCATGTGTTCTCTTTTCACAATCCACCTATGGATCCACCAGAGTCATTGCATGTGTGTTCTTTTACTAATAACAACCAGAGTCATTGAAATGTGTGTTCTTTTCACATACCACATATGGATCCACCAGTATCATTGTATGTGTGTTCTTTTCACAATCCACCTATGGATCCACCAGTGTCATTGCATGTGTGTTCTTTTTACTAACAACAAATGGAGTCATTGCATGTGTGTTCTTTTCACATACCACATATGGATCCACCAGTGTCATTGCATGTGTGTTCTTTTCACAATCCACCTATGGATCCACCAGTGTCATTCCATGTGTGTTATTTTTACTAACAACAACTGGAGTCATTGCATGTGTGTTCTTTTCACATACCACATATGTATCCACCAATGTCATTGCATGTGTTCTCTTTTCACAATCCACCTATGGATCCACCAGTGTCATTGCATGTGTGTTCTTTTTACTAACAACAACTAGAGTCATTGAAATGTGTGTTCTTTTCACATACCACATATGTATCCACCAGTGCCATTGCATGTGTTCTCTTTTCACAATCCACCTATGGATCCACCAGTGTCATTGCATGTGTGTTCTTTTTACTAACAACAACCTGAGTCATTGCATGTGTGTTCTTTTCACATACCACATATGGATCCACCAGTGTCATTGCATGTGTGTTCTTTTCACAATCCACCTATGGATCCACCAGTGTCATTCCATGTGTGTTATTTTTACTAACAACAACTGGAGTCATTGCATGTGTGTTCTTTTCACATACCACATATGTATCCACAAGTGTCATTGCATGTGTTCTCTTTTCACAATCCACCTATGGATCCACCAGTGTCATTGCATGTGTGTTCTTTTTACTAACAACAACCAGAGTCATTGAAATGTGTGTTCTTTTCACATACCACATATGTATCCACCAGTGTCATTGCATGTGTTCTCTTTTCACAATCCACCCATGGATCCACTAGTGTCATTGCATGTGTGTTCTTTTTACTAACAACAACCTGAGTCATTGCATGTGTGTTCTTTTCACGTACCACATATGGATCCACCAGTGTCATTGCATGTGTGTTCTTTTCACAATTCACCTATGGATCCACTAGTGTCATTGCATGTGTGTTCTTTTTACTAACAACAACTGGAGTCATTTCATGTCTTTCTTTCACCTATCACATATGGATCCACCAGTGTCATTGAATGTGTGTTCTCTCAAGAGCACCACACATGGATCCACCACTGTCATTGCATGTGTGTTCTTTT